>MU825971.1:18657-64540 GCA_029204205.1 Desmophyllum pertusum | reverse complement strand
TCGTTTACCTTTGTTTTAAGCTACTCGTTAAGTCGAACCCACTTGTTGTGCTGCGCATTTATGAGTACATTTTTCTCCTAAGCGACCAGCTCTAATAAGTAAGATTACTTTTTCGAATTTCCGGGTTTAAGGGTGGTCGCCTTACGACGAACTTCTGGACGTGTAGCTAAATAAAAAATACAATACTTGTACGAATAATTAAAAATAAAACACAATATCACTAACATAAAATAACATATATTATCATGACATACAATGTTTCATAGGAAGGACGGCAAAACTGTATATTCAGAGGCGAAATGGCAAAAAATTATAGTCCTGATACTGAAAACAAGGTAGAAATCGTTGTCCAGCCTGAGATCAGGCTAGCTCCTAAAGAAAAAACATTGGCCTGGGGCGGAAAAACGTCGTTCTTCGTTACCGCCCCAGGCAGCGCTCAGCTCGCCTTCGCTCGCCGATTTTCTTTGGAGAATGGTCTCAGGCTAAATTTGTCTAGCCTGCGTGCAGTCGTTTCTGCGCGTCACTTTTCCGATGCAGGAAGGAAAGCTGGAGACGTCTTCACGCAGGCTATATTTGTCATGTCGTTTCACTTTACTAACTTGCACAGTCAAAAGCACCCTCGGAAAAAGACATCGGTGTTATTTCCTCTAAGAAAAGAATCGTCCCGATATTTTCCCACCGCGGTGCCACAATGAGTTGTCCCCAGTGAATCTTTGCGGTAGCACAGACTTGGTCGCGCTGTCTCGCGGAGCAACTGGCTTCATCGACCCCCACGCATTCATTACACTCAGTTGGACCAGCAGCTGTCAGCAAAAAGAAATCGATACCGTGAATCAAATTGTCTGTAATAAATTATTAGTGTGACAAATAACTATAGGAGTATTGCTACTCCCCCCGGATGGGATGCTAGTCCGTTGCTGGTACTCTGCAACAGTTTTGTCTGGGTATGGTTGCCCTGAAATTTAGCTGCACCCATTTATTTTTGCGAGAGTAATCTTGCCCGCGCTCGAACCCAGATCTCTCGATCCAGAATCCGACGCGCTAACGTCAATAGCGTCTCCCATTCATTTCAGACTCGTACCCAGTCGCTATTTATATGTTTTGGGATGAGAGAAGATTGGATACGAGAGTGGATTGAGGCGCGCGGGGGTTATGGGAAGGGACGATTTCCCTCGTCCATTCCCATGATTCCCCGCGCGCCTCAATCCACTCTCGTATCCAATCTTCTCTCATCCCAAAAACATATAAATAGCGACTGGGTACGAGTCTGCATTCATTTTAGGGCTGATTAATACTCGTAGTTTTGTAAATGAAATCCTTTTTATTGTGTAACACACGCTATACTATAGAAATATCTGTCATTTTGCTTCGAAATTTAACTGCGATTACGTTGAAATACCAAAGTCCTCTACCGATTACATATTTCTCCGTACAGGCACTGATAGAGTTAAAAGCGAAAAGCTTTTTTGGTGGTCTTAAACAAGAAGTTCCGATCCGGTATAAAAGTGGCCTGGCCTGGCCATTCTCATTGTCAATCAACCACCAAAGCGTAAACAGCTGGCAAAGAACCTGCGCTCTTTCTACGACTGTTACTGATATAATTTATTGTATTTTTTTCTAAGAATGTTCTGTTAAAATACAGCAAGTTGATATCTTATTTTTGTTTAATGATATGTTTTGCTTTCGTGAGATTTTGAAGCATGTTAGGACGCTTGACCCCACAACGTGCCACGGCTGCAAGAGTACGAGTCAAAATTCAAATTAGCATTTCGCACCCGTGCCATATCCTTTTTATAGCGGAACTTCTTGTTTAAATATTGCAAGACACCTGTGAATCGGCTATAGATCGTCCCATGACCCTTCTAAATAATGCCATGATAACTATACCTTTTATTCCGCTATAACTTGAATACGCTAACCACTAACAAACTTTGCTGGAGAACGTTCACTAAAATGCATTATTGTTTGTCAGATTGTGTCCGTTTTTCATTCAGCAGTCTCACCAGGTATTTTGACTGGTCGTATTAACGGGGTAAATTTTAGAAAGAAAATAACGACTGGGAACTCCAAAAGGTGGTCGTTGGTCGTAATAACAGGGTGGTCGGATTAACGGGGTTTTCAGATAAGAAAATGAGTGGGTTTTTGTTCGGGACACAAAAAAGTGGTCGTAATAAAGGGGTGGTCGTATTAACGGGTGGTCGTAATGGCGGGGTTCCACTGTATCAGGCTTTTCGGGGGGAGGGATAGCAGCCGGACGGATGGGATACTCAGGCTAGTCACGGAGTGTTTCACCGGTTAGTTATAAATAACCGGGTAGATAAACCCCTTTATTATACGACATGGCATTTTAGAGTGCGAATACGCACAAAGACGAGAGCAGATATGAGACCGTATTACACGGGTCTCAGTCCCCCTGACCGCGCGCTACGGAAAAACACTGTTGAAAGCCTATATTTTAGGAAAGATATTATGTCGTATAATAAACAATTTATTCAGCGGAAAGTTGTGTAATACGGCTGGGCATTTTTACGAGTCAGTGTTTATTTTTTCTCGCCTAAAGGCTCGAAAAAATAAAAACTGACTCGAAAAAAATACCCAGCCGTATTACACAACTTTCCGCTGAATAACCTCTATTTATTATACGACATAGCATTTTGGAGTGCGGATACGCACAAAGACGAGCGCAGATATGATAATATTCGACCACAACTCTAAAGTTGCAAGCAATGTCCATCAAAGAAAACATCACATGGACTTTGACGATGTCACTTGACACTGTTGATCATATTAGACGTGAAGAAAAGTTCTCCAGGAACTTCTGTAGCCTGTGTGTTATGTCATGTCTGCGCTGGAGTAATATACAGCCGAGTTTGATGGGCGCGGAGACTACTGTGAAGGAAAAAACGTGCAAGAAAAAGCGGAGTTCTCAACAAGTGAGCTTTCTCATCTCGCACGTCTCTTCCCACGTACGCGCCCGTCCGACTTGCGCTTCCTACTACGAGAGAATGACCACATCGCAATCCCAGTGGTACACGAACATGGGCGTAGTTTTCAAAATAAGGCAAAACGACGTTTCTTTAATTGGTCACGGGTATAATTGGGATCGCGCACTATGTCACGCGTGGCGATTTTCATAAAACGCAAACACTGGCGCTGAAATCGCCTGTAAATTTGTCATCCTTTTGCAAGCAGATATATATATTTTGTAATATGCTTGTAAATCAGCTTTACATTTTTCGCGGTTGCTTGCGGCAAATCGTGTCTGACCATCTTGTCAGATGATGCCCTCCTCGGCAGGGTTCGGGCGGCGATGCCGTCTCTTGTGCCTTTCTAGTCCTCCCACCGCTGGTTCGCTGCCACGGCGCCCTCCTTGATGGTTCGCCGCCATATCGGCCTGTCTTGTGCCAGATCTTCCCAGTTGCTAACGGCGTCAGCGGTTACATGGCGATTGACCACGTCCTTGTTTTAGCGGAGGAGTGGGCGTCCACGACGGACATCACTTCCCTTGCAGCTCTCCGTATGGATACGCGTGTCGGGCATCCACAGGGCAGGGCAGGACAGTGTTTGTGGACTTCATGAAAGCGTTTCCAAAGAAGGATGACATTCATCAATCCCCTGCAGTGACTCTTACTTTTAAAAGTCATCTCCACAAGGACAATCACATAGCCTTGGATTATGATGCATTTGCATTGATCAATCCAATGGAGATGGGATGACTCTAGTTTGATTAGCTCCCATGCACGGATTTCGTTTGTTCGAGTTGATTCAACTCGTGTTTGACCACAACCACAACTACATTTTATTAAATATTTCAACATTTCTTGTTCAATATGGGATCCTGGCATTTGCCAAATGTAAGCGCCCAGAATGCACCAGATTGCATCTCAGAGTACTTTTAATTAAAATTACACTGGAATTGATGCTACGATTCAGGGCTGACTGTCCCGACTCTGAATCTATTACGACGTATTTTTAAAATCAAGAGTTGGAAAAACCGAACGTTTCGATTTTGTTCGATTCACAATTTTTTTTGTGAGTTCGATTTCGTTCGATGACCGAACTAAATCGAACTCAATCGTTCGATTTAGTTCGATTTAGTTCGATTTCCGAACGTTCGATGTGATACGCCGGGTCCATGGCAGCTATATTTGCCTTGTACTTGAAATAAACTAGGAGTAATCACACATTATTAAAGTGCGTTCAAAAGGCTAAGGACGGTGGGTTTTCGAGTTGTACAATTTATGCACAGTTTACTCACGTTCAGGCACAGTTTATAGTCACGCAATTTGGGCTTTTTCGCTGCAATTATGAATATGCAAGTTGTAACTAAAGAACAGAAAAGTCATTGGCCACCCTCAAAAACATATATTAAGACTTAATTATTTATAACATCCCCAGTTTCAGTAATAGATCAGAGGGTACCTGTATGAAGTTGGAATCAACATTAATGCTAGCAGAACAAACTTAAGAGAGACTTTTTTCCGTGACCGAGTGAAAAAAATCGCTACCTTCATATTTCGTCCAGAGATACCCTATGGTGAGTCAATAAAAGTGGTGCAATTTTTTTGTTCAAATCTTTTTTTATTTTCTAGAAAATTCGCAAAAACTGTAACGGCCGTCCACGGCCATAAAAATGGCCGAAATGAGTGCTAACGAGTATGAGCACAAGAACTATGCTCCTCAAAAGCGCAAAAAGAAGCAAGCCTATTTTCAATTTGTATATTTGTTTAGGAGGCATTAACAAATGATTTGAGTCTAATAACAGAATTATTCACTTCATTTTGAATTCCCGGCACGGGTTTGAAAATCGCCAATATTTCATTGTTTAAAAATCTCAGTTTGGAGCAGTTTTTCAAGAAATATTTTTCCTATATGCGGTATAACTCAGAATCACTTTAAATTAAGATTTTTGATTAGTGGAAATGTTCTTCTTTCCAAGGATATAAAAATTAATCTGGGGCTTTTAACTACTGCAAAGAAAAAGCCCGTTAAATTTCGAGGAAATCACAACGCCGACTTGTCAACAACCACAAATAATCGAATTACGCTTTCTGTTATCAAAGCCAAAATTCAAGGTTGGTTTTTTATCCCTACTTTCGTTTCAAATCGCCATCATGTAATGCGATGTTTCATGGAAGAGCCTTCGGCAACAGTTTAATGCTAATTGTGTGATTTGGTAAACACTGTCCATGATGGCGATTTGGAACGAAAGTAGGGATAATCAAAGGCTTCCATGAGCCAGCTCAGCAATGTAATTGATGTTAATGACAATTCATCAGTTGAATGCAGTTTTTTGCTCTTCCCTGTGAAAAATGGGGATGGGCTTTGCCATGTTATCTGGCAGGATTTTTATTTGACTCTTTCTGTGGTAACTGGTCAGCAATCTTATATCGAGTCTTATGTCACGCAACTCTTACACTTTTCAAAGACACAAATATATAAATAGTGCAATCCCGATTTCTGGAACACTCGATTTCTAAAAAAAAACACCCAATAACACGAACCAAAAGTCGTTGTTGATAGTTTATAGAATAACAAAATAACAGTTTATTTTTTTATTATTAATAGTCTTTTGAACAATAACAGTCTGTTCTTGGACAGTAACAATAACATTCTCTTTTTCGACAGTAGCAACAACACTAGTCCTTCTTGGACAGTAACAATATCAGTCTCTTCTTGAACATCTCTTCTTAAACATTAACAATAACCGAGTATATTTTTCAAGAATAGCAATAACAGTCTCTTCTTGGATAATAACAGTAACATTTTCTAAATAAGCAAGTTCATATGTCTTTTAAAACGTTAGTGAATTGTCTATATGACCATGTGTTTTTTGTTGAATTGTTATTTCTAGACTTTTCTTTCCGTCTGTTTCTCTATTTCCCACTAATAAGAGGCTATGTTTGCAAAGTTTGAACTCGTAATTTAATAATATGCTTCTACATGTAGTTGAATAAAATCTTGAGACTATTTATTAGGATTGCAAAAGCGCGTGTTCTTTTTTTTTGCGATTTAAATTTGAACAAACGTTATCATAATTTTAATTTGGTAGAAAGAGCGCTATAAAAAAAATTCGAGAATTTGCAGGAGAATGTATTGAAAATTCATGTGTTCATATTTTTCTATCCTAAGGCTTTAGATTTTATTGAACTGAAATTAGTTTCAAAACTTTAGGAGTTGAAGCGTTTCCAAAATAATCCCCTTTTTGAAGAAGCAAGGGGCTAATTACAAAGAAAAAATTACTTCATCATGCAGACAAAGTCTACCATCAAGGTATTATTTTAGTGAAGAACATCACAAACTTATGTATTTGCGAAAGTTAATGAGCTATAAACATCAGTAGTTCATCAGGCTAAAAGATCAATACATTTGATTAATTTCTGTTCATCAAGCACATGAAATGTCATCTTGTTTACATTAAGAAGAGTGTCCTCCATAAGATTAGCTGAGAGGTTTGATACATTCTTGTCAATATTGTAGCCATTTGCACTGGAAATTGTTTTAAACAGTTCTTGCATGGCTGTGTGAGGACAATAATATCTATATTTGCCTTGATTGCTACGAGGTCGCCATTCCCTTTTGTGTCTAGGATTTATTTTATGGTACATGTCTGCGATGACTGAGAGTTTGTTGGTTGTCTCCATTGGAACGACAGATTCTTGGCTGGTGAAAGTTTGGAAAATTTGTTCATTCTATATTCTACTCCTTCTGCGAATCTCCGTTTTGCGGACTCATGTTAGACATGTGAAACTGGGAACTTGGATTTCTCTTTCTCTTTCAGTTCGTCTCGCTTGTTTGGACTGAAGCAAACCACTCGCGTTTCTGGATCTGCTTCTTGCAATTAGGTAAAATCAAAATACCTGCTTTGCGGGTATTTTTATATCTGAAACCTGATGTACATATCCTTCGATATCTTTTTGTTGAGTTGCATTTGCTGAATTAGACTTCTCAGGGGAAAACGACGCCATACTCGCTGGTCAAAGAGCAAAGGAGAAATACCATGTACATGTGGTCGTGCGCAAGGGATATCGCCCGGGGATATCGCATCTAGTAATTCTTCAAGTTGGTCTTTGGCAGCAGTCGCTCTGAAATTATCTTCATTTTATCTCGACAATTAATCAGTCGGGGTATCACAAGCTTGCGGATAATCCGTCGGGAGAGTGGATCATAGCTGTAAGCGAGGAAGATTTTGTATATTTTTGCGAGGTTTTAATATCTTTCGAAGTCCACCTGCAGAACTCAGACAATTTAGTTCCATTGCATTGTCTAAGATTTTAATGTTTTTAGTTTCAAGCTAGCTACAAGCGGCATGTTACAATACGTGTTGGAATTTTGTTGAGACTACCGTAGCCAAAGTTATTCCCTCGCCGTTAATTATCAAGACATAACATCTTGAGTGGACACTGCAGTTTATTTAATGTTTAGAAAAACAAAATTGTGTTCTTTGCCAAAATTTGGTCGCCTCCTTGGCATCAGTTCGGTCACTTTGAAGATTAGCCAAAATTTTTAAAACCGCCAAAAATTGGAAAGTTTTTAAAGTTTATTTCAATATGTTACGTGTTGATAGAATGGTTGCTTATATAAACAAAATTGTCTCTGGTGTGACCCAATGACCTACCGCCCGCATTACGGTTATCTCCAAGCTTGAGATACTGATTTATGTCGAGATAAAATGAAAATAATTTCAGAGCGACTGCTGTATGAAATAGACCAACTTGAAGAAATGTGTCATCCTTTCAAAGCCGTATCTCAAACATTTCAGAAATATTTCGCAAGAGCTGAAAATGATTTTCCTTTTACAGTTAGCTACTCTTCACTTCATATTCTAATTCGCTGGGGTTTGTTATCTTGACGTTCGCCGTTCGCTGTTCTACTTTTTAAATTGTTTTACGGAACAGGAGTTACTGAATTGTCTGAACTTTGCAAGTGAACTTCGAATATATTAAAACCTCGCACACTTAATATAGCCATTTGCATTGAACAGTCTGAATAGTGTCGAATGTATTGATTCAAAATCTTCCCCCGCTTAGAGCAATGAGCTAACGCTGTCCGCGACGGATAACGCAAGGTTTGAGATACTGATTAATTGTCGAGATAAAATTAATATAATTTCAGAACGACCAACTTGAGAAGAAATGCGCCCGCAATATTTTTTAGTGTTGTGATTTCACAGGCCTTATACACTGGTCAGCGGAATTACAAAGAAAAGTTTACAAACGCCAAATTTTCCCCACAAACCCGAAAGCTCATCCTTCGCGCATGCGCGCGAATGCTGAGCTAAAAAACCAACCTGCAACCACTGGCTTTACGAGATAAGCTAACTATATTGAGTTTCTGATCCAGTAGAGTGCTAAGCGATAGGATTTCGGTTGAATTTTGGCTTTGATAACAGAAAGCGTAATTCGATTATTTGTGGTTGATTCCTCGAATTCCTCGAATTTTAACGGGCTTTTTCTTTACAGTAGTTAAAAGCCCCAGACTAATTTTTATAATTTTTATATCCTTATATCCCTCATATCCTAATCAAAAATCTTTAATTTCAAGTGATTCTGAGTTATACCGCATAGGAAAAATGTTTCTTGAAAAACTGCTCCAAACTGAGATTTTTAAAACAATGAAATATTGCCGGGAATTCAACATTAGTGAATAATCCGTTATTAGACTCAAATCATTTGTTAATGCCTCCTAAACAAATATACAAATTGAAAATAGGCTTGCTTCCTTTTGCGCTTTTGAGGAGCATAGTTCTTGTGCTCCATACTCGTTGCACTCATTTCGGCCATTTTATGGCCGCTGACGGCCGTTACAGTTTTTGCGAATTTTCTAGAAAATAAAAAAAGATTTGAACAAAAAAATTGCACCACGTTTATTGACTCACCATAGGCTATCTCTTGACGAAATATGAAGGTAGTTATCTTTTTCATCATGTGCCACATTTTTCTAATTCACGCGGTCACCAAAAAAAAATTATCTCTAAAAGTTGACCTGTGGATTAAATTTCAAAGAAAAATTTACAAACCTTCAATGTGTTATTTTATACATTTATGATTATGTTTGGCGAAATAAACCTCAACATTAGCTCGGAGTTTTATATTAGGCAGTGTATATATATATATATTAAATATGACGGAGTTTAAGTCAGATCGACTCGCTCGCTGAATGACAATTAAATGGCGGTATGCAGACTCTAACAAAGTATAACACTTCAATTATATTTTCGAAATAATACCATATATTCGACGGTGTACTACATGTACAAGCACAACTACACATTCATTTTACTGGACTGTGGACTGTTTTAATAGTGCAATGACTGGCTCAACAAACTCAAAAGTTGACTGTTCAACAAACTCAGTACAAACATAAGCTTAAGTAATTATGAGACATATAAAATAAAGTCACTTCCTGCCAATTTTCGCTGGTGTGTTCAGAAGGGAATGTACATGTACATCTTTATAGATTACTTGAATTGACTTCAGTACAGGCATAAATAATCAACAATCCAGACAATCGCTTGTGTGTTCCGAAGGAAAATATACACAGCATAAGCTTAAGCTCACATGTAAGTTATAAACAATCAGTTTATCGATCGACTCATCAACAGTCTGTTGTCAGGCCCACATTTTACTCATTGAATGTGTTAGCAGGCACACCTAGAGATTAGTATGCCTTCTACTTCGTAGAACGCAATAATTACAGTGAATTGTACGTGATATCGGGATACAAATCGACAACATTGTAAGATTATAAAAATTTACGTGGATTTCATTGATAGAGTACGAGAAAGTAATGTTCACAAAAATGAGAACCGAAACAACAAATAGTCGTGACCAGTCATGAGACTCGAGTTCGTTAAACTGAATGTACTGTAGAATAAATGTTTTGATCAACCCCCTACTCACCAACTGCGCCAGCAACGAACACGGTGATGAGAAGAACAAGCTTCATGTTGGAATCCTCAGAGTGCAGTCTCATTTCTTTACTAGGATGAAATAATGCGAGAAGGAATAAGCGGCTGCTATGTGGTTTCATTCCAGTGCGGGATGGTTAAAATGCACGCACTCCGTGGTCATACTGCCAGTTAAGGGGGGAGAACCTAAACTACAAGGAACCATAAAACGTTGCTAAGGAAATCTCCAAACCTCTATAACTTTGGTTCCTTAACTCCAGTGGGTATCAATGTTTGTAGCGTTTGTCCGATCGACGTTCCCTTCAAATATTTCGAACCATGCCCAAATTTGGTGTGTCACGTGACCAAAATGAAAAATGTCTAAAAACTCGGAAGGATTTGTTCGTTTTCAAATTATTATTTTAGAATTTGCCAAAGAACGTCAATATCGACAACTTGTAGCATGCGTTTGATGAAATGTGCAATATTTCGGAAGATATAAAAGCTTTAAAACTTTAAGGCTGCCCCGTTCCCAGGGTTCCTTTTTTGAGCCATGACGTCTAGCCAGCGAATGCAGCCGAATTCCATCACGCGCCGGCTACATGACGTCATACTCATCATTAAACGGATTGACCAGTCGACCCCATCATGTGATGAATACTAGCAGTATGCAGTCGAAACGTCGCGATATCTACCTCCGGACTACATCGTGAGACAAAACGATAATATACTCTCTTATTATTATTATATTATCACGTTGAACAAAACAACAACCTTTTTTTTACGATAATACGGAATTTTGTGATTTGTTTTCCCTATTTCTCCCGCCAGTTCCCATCACCTTGAGAATCCCGCTTCCCGCTTCCCGCTTCCCGCTTCCAGCTTCCAGCTTCCAGCTTCCAGCTTCCAGCTTCCCGCTTCCCGATTCCCGCTTCCCGCTTCCGCTTCCCGCTTCCCGCTTCCCGCTTCCCGCTTCCCGCTTCCCGCTTCCCGCTTCCCGCTTCCCGCTTCCCGCTTCCCGCTTCCCGCTTCCCGCTTCCCGCTTCCCGCTTCCCGCTTCCCGCTTCCCGCTTCCCTCTTCCCGCTCCCGCTTCCCGCTTCCCGCTTCCCGCTTCCCGCTTCCCGCTTCCCGCTTCCCGCTTCCCGCTTCCCGCTTCCCGCTTCCCGCTTCCCGCTTCCCGCTTCCCGCTTCCCGCTTCCCGCTTCATGCCTTCACGCCTTCACGCCTTCCCTTTACTACGGGGTTTCCCGCCGCCACTTTTTTAAATTGTGCATTACGACATTCTCCACTTATATAGCATAGTTTTATTATTTTTTTCTAATTAAGTACAGTTGAATCCCGCTATCTCGAACACTCTTGGAGAACCGAAAACAGTTCGAGATAGCCGAGGGGAACGAAAGCAGTTCGAGATAGCCAAGGGAAACCAAAACAGTTCGAGATAGCCGAGGGAACGAAAAACAGTTCGAGATAGCAAGGGGAACGAAAAACAGTTCGAAATAGCGGAGGGGAACGAAAAGCAGTTCGAGATAGCCGAGGGGAACGAAAAACAGTTCGAGATAGCCGAGGGGAACGAAAAACAGTTCGAGATAGCCGAGGGGAACGAAAAACAGTTCGAGATAGCCGAGGGGAACGAAAAACAGTTCGAGATAGCCGAGGGGAACGAAAAGCAGTTCGAGATAAGCCGAGGGAAACGAAAAACAGTTCGAGATAGCCGAGGGGAACGAAAAACAGTTCGAGATAGCCGAGAGGAACGAAAGACAGTTCGAGATAGCCGAGGGGAACGAAAAACAGTTTGAGATAGCCGAGGGGAACGGAAAACAGTTCGAGATAGCCGAGAGGAACGAAAAAACAGTTCGAGATAGCCGAGGGGAACGAAAACAGTTCGTGATAGCCGAGGGGAACGAAACACAGTTCGAGATAGCCGAGGGGAACGGAAAACAGTTCGAGATAGCCGAGGGGAACGGAAAACAGTTCGAGATAGCCGAGGGGAACGAAAAACAGTTCGAGATAGCCGAGGGGAACGGAAAACAGTTCGAGATAGCCGAGGGGAACGGAAAACAGTTCCAGATAGCCGAGGGGAACGGAAAACAGTTCGAGGTAGCCGAAGGGAACGAAAAACAGTTCGAGATAGCCGAGGGGAACGGAAAAACAGTTCGAGATAGCCGAGGGGAACGAAAAACAGTTCGAGATAGCCGAGGGGAACGAAAAACAGTTCGAGATAGCCGAGGGGAACGGAAAACAGTTCGAGATAGCGAGGGGAACGAAAAACAGTTCGAGATAGCCGAAGGGAACGAAAAACTGTTCGAGATAGCCGAGGGGAATGAAAAACAGTTCGAGATAGCCGAAGGGAACGAAAAACAGTTTCGAGATAGCCGAGGGGAACGAAAAATAATTCGAGATAGCCGAGGGGAACGAAAAACAGTTCGAGATAGCCGAGGGGAACGGAAAAACAGTTCGAGGTAGCCGAAGGGAACGAAAAACAGTTCGAGATAGCCGAGGGGAACGAAAAACAGTTCGAGATAGCCGAGGGGAACGGAAAACAGTTCGAGATAGCCGAGGGGAACGGAAAACAGTTCGAGATAGCCGAGAGGAACGAAAAACAGTTCGAGATAGCCGAGGGGAACGAAAAACAGTTCGAGATAGCCGAGGGGAACGAAAACAGTTCGAGATAGCCGAGGGGAACGGAAAACAGTTCGAGATAGCCGAGGGGAACGAAAAACAGTTCGAGATAGCCGAGGGGAACGAAAAACAGTTCGAGATAGCCGAGGGAACGAAAAACAGTTCGAGATAGCCGAGGAGGAACGATAAACAATTCGAGATAGCCGAGGGAACGAAAAACAGTTCGAGATAGCCGAGGGGAACGGAAAACAGTTCGAGATAGCCGAGGGGGAACGATAAACAATTCGAGATAGCCGAGGGGAACGAAAAACAGTTCGAGATAGCCGAGGGGAACGGAAAACAGTTTCGAGATAGCCGAGGGGAATGAAAAGCAGTTCGAGATAGCCAAGGGAAACGAAAAACAGTTCGAGATAGCCGAGGGGAACGGAAAACAGTTCGAGATAGCCGAGGGAACGGAAAAACAGTTCGAGATAGCCGAGGGGAACGGAAAACAGTTCCAGATAGCCGAGGGGAACGGAAAACAGTTCCAGATAGCCGATGGGAACGGAAAACAGTTCGAGGTAGCCGAAGGGAACGAAAAAAACAGTTCGAGATAGCCGAGGGGAACGGAAAACAGTTCGAGATAGCCGAGGGGAATGAAAAACAGTTCGAGATAGCCGAAGGGAACGAAAAACAGTTCGAGATAGCCGAGGGGAACGATAAATAGTTCGAGATAGCCGAGGGGAACGAAAAACAGTTCGAGATAGCCGAGGGGAACGGAAAACAGTTCGAGGTAGCCGAAGGGAACGAAAAAACAGTTTGAGATAGCCGAGGGGAACGGAAAACAGTTCGAGATAGCCGAGGGGAACGGAAAACAGTTCGAGATAGCCGAGGGGAACGAAAAACAATTCGAGATAGCCGAGGGAACGAAAAACAGTTCGAGATAGCCGAGGGGAACGGAAAACAGTTCGAGATAGCCGAGGGGAACGAAAACAGTTCGAGATAGCCGAGGGAAACGAAAAACAGTTCGAGATAGCCGAGGGGAACGAAAAACAGTTCGAGATAGCCGAGGGGAACGAAAAACAGTTCGAGATAGCCGAGGGGAACGGAAAACAGTTCGAGATAGCCGAGGTGAACGGAAAACAGTTCGAGATAGCCGAGGGGAACGAAAAACAGTTCGAGATAGCCGAGGGGAACGAAAAACAGTTCGAGATAGCCGAGGGGAACGAAAAACAGTTCGAGATAGCCGAGGGAACGAAAAACAGTTCGAGATAGCCGAGGGGAACGGAAAACAGTTCGAGATAGCCGAGGGGAACGATAAACAATTCGAGATAGCCGAGGGGAACGAAAAACAGTTCGAGATAGCCGAGGGGAACGGAAAACAGTTCGAGATAGCCGAGGGAACGAAAAGCAGTTCGAGATAGCAAGGGAACGAAAAACAGTTCGAGATAGCCGAGGGGAACGGAAAACAGTTCGAGATAGCCGAGGGGAACGGAAAACAGTTCGAGATAGCCGAGGGGAACGGAAAACAGTTCCAGATAGCCGAGGGGAACGGAAAACAGTTCCAGATAGCCGATGGGAACGAAAAACAGTTCGAGGTAGCCGAGGGGAACGAAAAACAGTTCGAGATAGCCGAGGGGAACGAAAAACAGTTCGAGATAGCCGAGGGGAATGAAAAACAGTTCGAGATAGCCGAAGGGAACGAAAAACAGTTCGAGATAGCCGAGGGGAACGATAAATAATTCGAGATAGCCGAGGGGAACGGAAAACAGTTCGAGATAGCCGAGAGGAACGAAAAACAGTTCGAGATAGCCGAGGGGAACGAAAAACAGTTCGTGATAGGCGAGGGGAACGAAACACAGTTCGAGATAGCCGAGGGGAACGGAAAACAGTTCGAGATAGCCGAGGGGAACGGAAAACAGTTCGAGATAGCCGAGGGGAACGAAAAACAGTTCGAGATAGCCGAGGGGAACGGAAAACAGTTCGAGATAGCCGAGGGGAACGGAAACAGTTCCAGATAGCCGAGGGGAACGGAAAACAGTTCAAGGTAGCCGAAGGGAACGAAAAAACAGTTCGAGATAGCCGAGGGGAACGAAAAACAGTTCGAGATAGCCGAGGGGAACGGAAAACAGTTCGAGATAGCCGAGGGGAACGAAAAGCAGTTCGAGATAGCCAAGGGAAACGAAAAACAGTTCGAGATAGCCGAGGGGAACGAAAAAACAGTTCGAGATAGCCGAGGGGAACGAAAAACAGTTCGAGATAGCCGAGGGGAACGGAAAACAGTTCGAGATAGCCGAGGTGAACGGAAAACAGTTCGAGATAGCCGAGGGGAACGAAAAGCAGTTCGAGATAGCCGAGGGGAACGAAAAACAGTTCGAGATAGCCGAGGGGAACGATAAACAATTCGAGATAGCCGAGGGAACGAAAAAACAGTTCGAGATAGCCGAGGGGAACGGAAAACAGTTCGAGATAGCCGAGGGGAACGATAAACAATTCGAGATAGCGAGGGGAACGAAAAAACAGTTCGAGATAGCCGAGGGGAACGGAAAAACAGTTCGAGATAGCCGAGGGGAACGAAAAGCAGTTCGAGATAGCCAAGGGAAACGAAAAACAGTTCGAGATAGCCGAGGGGAACGGAAAACAGTTCGAGATAGCCGAGGGGAACGGAAAACAGTTCGAGATAGCCGAGGGGAACGGAAAACAGTTCCAGATAGCGAGGGGAACGGAAAACAGTTCCAGATAGCCGATGGGAAACGGAAAACAGTTCGAGGTAGCCGAAGGGAACGAAAAACAGTTCGAGATAGCCGAGGGGAACGGAA
Source organism: Desmophyllum pertusum (assembly GCA_029204205.1). Lineage (NCBI taxonomy): Eukaryota > Metazoa > Cnidaria > Anthozoa > Scleractinia > Caryophylliidae > Desmophyllum > Desmophyllum pertusum. The sequence continues at coordinate 49,233 of MU825971.1, read as the reverse complement.
AACAGTTCGAGATAGCCGAGGGGAATGAAAAACAGTTCGAGATAGCCGAAGGGAACGAAAAAACAGTTCGAGATAGCCGAGGGGAACGATAAATAGTTCGAGATAGCCAAGGGGAACGAAAAAACAGTTCGAGATAGCCGAGGGGAACGGAAAAACAGTTCGAGGTAGCCGAAGGGAACGAAAAAACAGTTTGAGATAGCCGAGGGGAACGGAAAACAGTTCGAGGATAGCCGAGGGGAACGGAAAACAGTTCGAGATAGCCGAGGGTAACGAAAAAACAGTTCGAGATAGCCGAGGGGAACGAAAAACAGTTCGAAATAGCCGAGGGGAACGAAAAACAGTTCGAGATAGCCGAAGGGAACGAAAAAACTGTTCGAGATAGCCGAGGGGAATGAAAAACAGTTCGAGATAGCCGAAGGGAACGAAAAACAGTTCGAGATAGCAGAGGGGAACGATAAATAATTCGAGATAGCCGAGGGGAACGGAAAACAGTTCGAGATAGCCGAGAGGAACGAAAAAACAGTTCGAGATAGCCGAGGGGAACGAAAAACAGTTCGTGATAGCCGAGGGGAACGAAACACAGTTCGAGATAGCCGAGGGGAACGGAAAACAGTTCGAGATAGCCGAGGGGAACGGAAAACAGTTCGAGATAGCCGAGGGGAACGAAAAAACAGTTCGAGATAGCGAGGGAACGGAAAACAGTTCGAGATAGCCGAGGGGAACGGAAAACAGTTCCAGATAGCCGAGGGGAACGGAAAACAGTTCGAGGTAGCCGAAGGGAACGAAAAACAGTTCGAGATAGCCGAGGGGAACGGAAAACAGTTCGAGATAGCCGAGGGGAACGGAAAACAGTTCGAGATAGCCCGAGGGGAACGAAAAACAGTTCGAGATAGCCGAGGGGAACGGAAAACAGTTCGAGATAGCCGAGGGGAACGAAAAACAGTTCGAGATAGCCGAAGGGAATGAAAAACTGTTCGAGATAGCCGAGGGGAATGAAAAACAGTTCGAGATATGCCGAGGGAACGAAAAAACAGTTCGAGATAGCCGAGGGGAACGATAAATAATTCGAGATAGCCGAGGGGAACGAAAAATAGTTCGAGATAGCCGAGGGGAACGGAAAAACAGTTCGAGGTAGCCGAAGGGAACGAAAAACAGTTCGAGATAGCCGAGGGGAACGGAAAACAGTTCGAGATAGCCGAGGGGAACGAAAAACAGTTCGAGATAGCCGAGGGGGAACGAAAAACAGTTCGAGATAGCCGAGGGGAACGGAAAACAGTTCGAGATAGCCGAGGTGAACGGAAAAACAGTTCGAGATAGCCGAGGGGAACGAAAAGCAGTTTCGAGATAGCCGAGGGGAACGAAAAAACAGTTCGAGATAGCCGAGGGGAACGATAAACAATTCGAGATAGCCGAGGGAACGAAAAACAGTACGAGATAGCCGAGGGGAACGGAAAAACAGTTCGAGATAGCCGAGGGGAACGATAAACAATTCGAGATAGCCGAGGGGAACGAAAAACAGTTCGAGATAGCCGAGGGGAACGGAAAAACAGTTCGAGATAGCCGAGGGGAACGAAAAGCAGTTCGAGATAGCCAAGGGAAACGAAAAAACAGTTCGAGATAGCCGAGGGGAACGGAAAACAGTTCGAGATAGCCGAGGGGAACGGAAAAACAGTTCGAGATAGCCGAGGGGAACGGAAAAACAGTTCCAGATAGCCGAGGGGAACGGAAAACAGTTCCAGATAGCCGATGGGAACGGAAAACAGTTCGAGGTAGCCGAGGGGAACGAAAAAACAGTTCGAGATAGCCGAGGGGAACGGAAAAACAGTTCGAGATAGCCGAGGGGAATGAAAAACAGTTCGAGATAGCCGAAGGGGAACGAAAAACAGTTCGAGATAGCCGAGGGGAACGATAAATAGTTCGAGATAGCCGAGGGGAACGAAAAAACAGTTCGAGATAGCCGAGGGGGAACGGAAAAACAGTTCGAGGGTAGCCGAAGGGAACGAAAAACAGTTCGAGATAGCCGAGGGGAACGGAAAACAGTTCGAGATAGCCGAGGGGAACGGAAAAACAGTTCGAGATAGCCGAGGGAACGAAAAACAGTTCGAGATAGCCGAGGGGAACGAAAAAACAGTTTTCGAAATAGCCGAGGGGAACGAAAAAACAGTTCGAGATAGCCGAAGGGAACGAAAAAACAGTTCGAGATAGCCGAGGGGAATGAAAAACAGTTCGAGATAGCCGAAGGGAACGAAAAACAGTTCGAGATAGCAGAGGGGAAACGATAAATAATTCGAGATAGCCGAGGGGAACGGAAAAACAGTTCGAGATAGCCGAGAGGAACGAAAAACAGTTCGAGATAGCCGAGGGGAACGAAAAACAGTTCGTGATAGCCGAGGGGAACGAAACAACAGTTCGAGATAGCCGAGGGGAACGGAAAAACAGTTCGAGATAGCCGAGGGGAACGGAAAAACAGTTCGAGATAGCCGAGGGGAACGAAAAACAGTTCGAGATAGCCGAGGGGAAACGGAAAAACAGTTCGAGATAGCCGAGGGGAACGGAAAACAGTTCGAGATAGCCGAGGGGGAACGGAAAACAGTTCGAGATAGCCGAAGGGAACGAAAAAACAGTTCGAGATAGCCGAGGGGAACGGAAAAACAGTTCGAGATAGCCGAGGGGAACGGAAAAACAGTTCGAGATAGCCGAGGGGAACGAAAAACAGTTCGAGATAGCCGAGGGGAACGGAAAACAGTTCGAGATAGCCGAGGGGAACGAAAAACAGTTCGAGATAGCCGAGGGGAACGAAAAACAGTTCGAGATAGCCGAGGGGAATGAAAAACCAGTTCGAGATAGCCGAAGGGAACGAAAAACAGTTCGAGATAGCCGAGGGGAACGATAAATAATTCGAGATAGCCGAGGGGAACGAAAAATAGTTCGAGATAGCCGAGGGGAACGGAAAACAGTTCGAGGTAGCCGAAGGGAACGAAAAAACAGTTCGAGATAGCCGAGGGGAACGGAAAACAGTTCGAGATAGCCGAGGGGAACGAAAAACAGTTCGAGATAGCCGAGGGGAACGGAAAAACAGTTCGAGATAGCCGAGGGGAACGAAAAAACAGTTCGAGATAGCCGAGGGGAACGAAAAACAGTTCGAGATAGCCGAGGGGAACGAAAAACAGTTCGAGATAGCCGAGGGGAACGAAAAACAGTTCGAGATAGCCGAGGGGAACGGAAAACAGTTCGAGATAGCCGAGGGGAACGGAAAAACAGTTCGAGATAGCCGAGGGGAACGAAAAACAGTTCGAGATAGCCGAGGGGAACGGAAAACAGTTCGAGATAGCCGAGGGGAACGGGAAAACAGTTCGAGATAGCCGAGGGGAACGAAAAACAGTTCGAGATAGCCGAGGGGAACGAAAAAACAGTTCGAGATAGCCGAGGGGAACGATAAACAGTTCGAGATAGCCGAGGGGAACGAAAAACAGTTCGAGATAGCCGAGGGGAACGAAAAACAGTTCGAGATAGCCGAGGGAACGAAAAACAGTTCGAGATAGCCGAGGGGAACGGAAAACAGTTCGAGATAGCCGAGGGGAACGAAAAACAGTTCGAGATAGCCGAGGGGAACGAAAAACAGTTCGAGATAGCCGAGGGGAACGGAAAACAGTTCGAGATAGCCGAGGGGAACGAAAAACAGTTCCAGATAGCCGAGGGGAACGGAAAACAGTTCGAGGTAGCCGAAGGGAACGAAAAACAGTTCGAGATAGCCGAGGGGAAACGGAAAACAGTTCGAGATAGCCGAGGGGAACGAAAAACAGTTCGAGATAGCCGAGGGGAACGAAAAACAGTTCGAGATAGCCGAGGGGAACGAAAAAACAGTTCGAAATAGCCGAGGGGAACGAAAAACAGTTCGAGATAGCCGAAGGGAACGAAAAACAGTTCGAGATAGCCGAGGGGAATGAAAAACAGTTCGAGATAGCCGAAGGGAACGAAAAAACAGTTCGAGATAGCCGAGGGGAACGATAAATAATTCGAGATAGCCGAGGGGAACGAAAAAACAGTTCGAGATAGCCGAGGGGAACGGAAAACAGTTCGAGGTAGCCGAAGGGAACGAAAAACAGTTCGAGATAGCCGAGGGGAACGGAAAAACTGTTCGAGATAGCCGAGGGGAACGGAAAACAGTTCGAGATAGCCGAGGGGAACGAAAACAGTTCGAGATAGCCGAGGGGAACGAAAAACAGTTCGAGATAGCCGAGGGGAACGGAAAACAATTCGAGATAGCCGAGGGGAACGAAAAAACATTTCGAGATAGCCGAGGGAACGAAAACAGTTCGAGATAGCCGAGGGGAACGGAAAAACAGTTCGAGATAGCCGAGGGGAACGAAAAACAGTTCGAGATAGCCGAGGGGAACGAAAAACAGTTCGAGATAGCCGAGGGGAACGAAAAACAGTTCGAGATAGCCGAGGGGAACGATAAATAATTCGAGATAGCCGAGGGGAACGAAAAAACATTTCGAGATAGCCGAGGGGAACGGAAAAACAGTTCGAGATAGCCGAGGGGAACGGAAAAACAGTTCGAGATAGCCGAGGGGAACGAAAAACAGTTCGAGATAGCCGAGGGGAACGATAAATAATTCGAGATAGCCGAGGGGAACGAAAAAACAGTTTGAGATAGCCGAGGGGAACGGAAAAACAGTTCGAGATAGCCGAGGGGAAACGGAAAACAGTTCGAGATAGCCGAGGGGAACGAAAAACAGTTCGAGATAGCCGAGGGGAAACGGAAAAACAGTTCGAGATAGCCGAGGGGAACGAAAAACAGTTCGAGATAGCCGAAGGGAAACGAAAAACTGTTCGAGATAGCCGAGGGGAATGAAAAACAGTTCGAGATAGCCGAAGGGAACGAAAAACAGTTCGAGATAGCCGAGGGGAACGATAAATAATTCGAGATAGCCGAGGGGAACGAAAAAACAGTTCGAGATAGCCGAGGGGAACGGAAAACAGTTCGAGGTAGCCGAAGGGAACGAAAAAACAGTTCGAGATAGCCGAGGGGAACGGAAAACTGTTCGAGATAGCCGAGGGGAACGGAAAAACAGTTCGAGATAGCCGAGGGGAACGGAAAAACAGTTCGAGATAGCCGAGGGGAACGAAAAACAGTTCGAGATAGCCGAGGGGGAACGATAAATAATTCGAGATAGTCGAGGGGAAACGAAAAACAGTTCGAGATAGCCGAGGGGAACGATAAACAATTTGAGATAGCCGAGGGAACGAAAAACAGTTCGAGATAGCCGAGGGGAACGGAAAACAGTTCGAGATAGCCGAGGGGAACGATAAACAATTCGAGATAGCCGAGGGGAACGAAAAAACAGTTCGAGATAGCCGAGGGGAACGGAAAACAGTTCGAGATAGCCGAGGGGAACGAAAAGCAGTTCGAGATAGCCAAGGGAAACGAAAAACAGTTCGAGATAGCCGAGGGGAACGGAAAACAGTTTGAGATAGCCGAGGGGAACGGAAAAACAGTTCGAGATAGCCGAGGGGAAACGGAAAACAGTTCCAGATAGCCGAGGGGAACGGAAAAACAGTTCCAGATAGCCGAGGGGAACGGAAAACAGTTTCGAGGTAGCCGAAGGGAACGAAAAACAGTTCGAGATAGCCGAGGGGAACGGAAAACAGTTCGAGATAGCCGAGGGGAATGAAAAACAGTTCGAGATAGCCGAAGGGGAACGAAAAACAGTTCGAGATAGCCGAGGGGAACGATAAATAATTCGAGATAAGCCGAGGGGAACGAAAAAAACAGTTCGAGATAGCCGAGGGGAAACGGAAAACAGTTCGAGGTAGCCGAAGGGAACGAAAAACAGTTCGAGATAGCCGAGGGGAACGGAAAACTGTTCGAGATAGCCGAGGGGAACGGAAAACAGTTCGAGATAGCCGAGGGGAACGGAAAAACAGTTCGAGATAGCCGAGGGGAACGAAAAACAGTTCGAGATAGGCGAGGGAACGATAAAATTCGAGATAGTCGAGGGAACGAAAAAAACAGTTCGAGATAGCCGAGGGGAACGAAAAACAGTTTGAGATAGCCGAGGGGAACGGAAAACAGTTTGAGATAGCCCGAGGGGAACGGAAAACAGTTCGAGATAGCCGAGGGGAACGATAAACAATTCGAGATAGCCGAGGGGAACGAAAAAAACAGTTCGAGATAGCCGAGGGGAACGGAAAACAGTTCGAGATAGCCGAGGGGAACGAAAAAACAGTTCGAGATAGCCGAGGGGAACGAAAAAACAGTTCGAGATAGCCGAGGGGAACGGAAAAACAGTTCGAGATAGCCGAGGTGAACGGAAAAACAGTTCGAGATAGCCGAGGGGAACGAAAAGCAGTTCGAGATAGCCGAGGGGAACGAAAAAACAGTTCGAGATAGCCGAGGGGAACGAATAAACAATTCGAGATAGCCGAGGGAACGAAAAACAGTTTCGAGATAGCCGAGGGGAACGGAAAACAGTTCGAGATAGCCGAGGGGAAACGATAAACAATTCGAGATAGCCGAGGGGAACGAAAAAACAGTTCGAGATAGCCGAGGGGAACGGAAAAACAGTTCGAGATAGCCGAGGGGAACGAAAAGCAGTTCGAGATAGCCAAGGCAAACGAAAAACAGTTCGAGATAGCCGAGGGGAACGGAAAAACAGTTCGAGATAGCCGAGGGGAACGGAAAACAGTTCGAGATAGTTGAGGGGAACGGAAAAACAGTTCCAGATAGCCGAGGGGAACGGAAAACAGTTCCAGATAGCCGATGGGAACGGAAAACAGTTCGAGGTAGCCGAAGGGAACGAAAAAAACAGTTCGAGATAGCCGAGGGGAACGGAAAAACAGTTCGAGATAGCCGAGGGGAATGAAAAACAGTTCGAGATAGCCGAAGGGAACGAAAAACAGTTCGAGATAGCCGAGGGGAACGATAAATAGTTCGAGATAGCCGAGGGGAACGAAAAACAGTTTCGAGATAGCCGAGGGGAAACGGAAAACAGTTCGAGGTAGCCGAAGGGAACGAAAAACAGTTCGAGATAGCCGAGGGGAACGGAAAAACAGTTCGAGATAGCCGAGGGGAACGGAAAACAGTTCGAGATAGCCGAGGGGAACGAAAAACAGTTCGAGATAGCCGAGGGGAACGAAAAACAGTTCGAAATAGCCGAGGGGAACGAAAAAACAGTTCGAGATAGCCGAAGGGAACGAAAAAACTGTTCGAGATAGCCGAGGGGAATGAAAAACAGTTCGAGATAGCCGAAGGGAACGAAAAACAGTTCGAGATAGCAGAGGGGAACGATAAATAATTCGAGATAGCCGAGGGGAACGAAAAAAACAGTTCGAGATAGGCGAGGGGAACGGAAAACAGTTTCGAGGTAGCCGAAGGGAACGAAAAACAGTTCGAGATAGCCGAGGGGAACGGAAAACTGTTCGAGATAGCCGAGGGGAACGGAAAACAGTTCGAGATAGCCGAGGGGAACGGAAAACAGTTTCGAGATAGCCGAGGGGAACGAAAAAACAGTTCGAGATAGCCGAGGGGAACGATAAATAATTCGAGATAGCCGAGGGGAACGAAAAACATTTCGAGATAGCCGAGGGGAACGGAAAACAGTTCGAGATAGCCGAGGGGAACGGAAAACAGTTCGAGATAGCCGAGGGGAACGAAAAACAGTTCGAGATAGCGAGGGGAACGAAAAAACAGTTCGAGATAGCCGAGGGGAACGAAAAACAGTTCGAGATAGGCGAGGGGAACGATAAAATAATTCGAGATAGCCGAGGGGAACGAAAAACATTTCGAGATAGCCGAGGGGAACGGAAAACAGTTCGAGATAGCCGAGGGGAACGGAAAAACAGTTCGAGATAGCCGAGGGGAACGAAAAACAGTTTCGAGATAGCCGAGGGGAACGATAAATAATTCGAGATAGCCGAGGGGAACGAAAAACATTTGAGATAGCCGAGGGGAACGGAAAACAGTTCGAGATAGCCGAGGGGAACGGAAAACAGTTCGAGATAGCCGAGGGGAACGAAAAAAACAGTTCGAGATAGCCGAGGGGAACGGAAAAACAGTTCGAGATAGCCGAGGGGAACGAAAAACAGTTCGAGATAGCCGAAGGGAACGAAAAACTGTTCGAGATAGCCGAGGGGAATGAAAAACAGTTCGAGATAGCCGAAGGGAACGAAAAAACAGTTCGAGATAGCCGAGGGGAACGATAAATAATTCGAGATAGCCGAGGGGAACGAAAAACATTTCGAGATAGCCGAGGGGAACGGAAAAACAGTTCGAGATAGCCGAGGGGAACGGAAAACAGTTCGAGATAGCCGAGGGGAACGAAAAACAGTTCGAGATAGCCGAGGTGAACGAAAAAACAGTTCGAGATAGCCGAGGGGAACGAAAAACAGTTCGAGATAGCCGAGGGGAACGAAAAACAGTTCGAGATAGCCGAGGGGAACGGAAAACAGTTCGAGATAGCCGAGGTGAACGGAAAAACAGTTCGAGATAGCCGAGGGGAACGAAAAAGCAGTTCGAGATAGCCGAGGGGAACGAAAAACAGTTCGAGATAGCCGAGGGGAACGATAAACAATTCGAGATAGCCGAGGGAAACGAAAAACAGTTCGAGATAGCCGAGGGGAACGGAAAAACAGTTTCGAGATAGCCGAGGGGAACGATAAACAATTCGAGATAGCCGAGGGGAAACGAAAAAACAGTTCGAGATAGCCGAGGGGAACGAAAAACAGTTCGAGATAAGCCGAGGGGAACGGAAAACAGTTCGAGATAGCCGAGGTGAACGGAAAACAGTTCGAGATAGCCGAGGGGAACGAAAAGCAGTTCGAGATAGCCGAGGGGAACGAAAAAAACAGTTCGAGATAGCCGAGGGGAACGATAAACAGTTCGAGATAGCCGAGGGAAAACGAAAAACAGTTCGAAGATAGCCCGAGGGGAACGGAAAACAGTTCGAGATAGCCGAGGGGAAACGATAAACAATTCGAGATAGCCGAGGGGAACGAAAAACAGTTCGAGATAGCCGAGGGGAACGAAAACAGTTCGAGATAGCCGAGGGGAACGGAAAACAGTTCGAGATAGCCGAGGGGAACGAAAAGCAGTTCGAGATAGCCAAGGGAAACGAAAAAACAATTCGAGATAGCCGAGGGGAACGAAAAACAGTTTCGAGATAGCCGAGGGGAACGGAAAACAGTTCGAGAATAGCCGAGGGGAACGGAAAACAGTTCGAGATAGCCGAGGGGAACGATAAACAATTCGAGATAGCCGAGGGGAACGAAAAAACAGTTCGAGATAGCCGAGGGGAACGGAAAACAGTTCGAGATAGCCGAGGGAACGGAAAAACAGTTCGAGATAGCCGAGGGGAACGAAAAGCAGTTCGAGATAGCCAAGGGAAACGAAAAAAACAGTTCGAGATAGCCGAGGGAACGGAAAACAGTTCGAGATAGCCGAGGGGAACGAAAAACAGTTCGAGATAAGCCGAGGGGAACGGAAAACAGTTCGAGATAGCCGAGGGGAACGGAAAAACAGTTCGAGATAGCCGAGGGGAACGAAAGCAGTTCGAGATAGCCAAGGGAAACGAAAAACAGTTTGAGATAGCCGAGGGGAAACGAAAAACAGTTCGAGATAGCCGAGAAGAACGGAAAACAGTTCGAGGTAGCCGAGGGGAACGGAAAACAGTTCGAGATAGCCGAGGGGAACGAAAAAAACAGTTTGAGATAGCCGAGGGGAACGAAAAACAGTTCGAGATAAGCCGAGGGGAAACGGAAAACAGTTCGAGATATCCGCGGGGAACAATAAACAATTCGAGATAGCCGAGGGGAACGAAAAAACAGTTCGAGATAGCCGAGGGGAACGGAAAAACAGTTCGAGATAGCCGAGGGGAACGAAAAAACAGTTCGAGATAGCCGAGGGGAACGAAAAACAGTTCGAGATAGCCGAGGGGAACGAAAAACAGTTCGAGATAGCAGAGGGGAACGAAAAACAGTTCGAGATAGCCGAGGGGAACAGAAAAAACAGTTCGAGATAGCAAGGATTTCGAGATAGCCGATGGCTATAGTAAATGACTGAAAAACAAGGGCAAGGGGTATGGGTTTGAGTTCGAGATAGCGGGGGTGTTCGAGATAACCGAGTTCGAGATAGCGAGATTCAACAGTAGCATCAAAAGCCGAAGAATCGAAGGCTGTTTGACAATGGGTCCATGCAAATGAGATGAGTCTTATAAATCAAATATAATACCCATTGTATCAGCTTTGCACTGGCAGTCGGTCCTTCTCTACTCGCTCTATAAATGCATTACCATGTTCCTCAGCAATTATCACTGAATTATTACAGTATTTTTTTTGTTTAAAAAAAAGTGTATATTTTTCATGCCCAGATTGAATATTCGTATTTTCTGCCGATTTTAGGCAGAAAATATTCTTAAATCCATTCTAAAGCCAGTTTAGCAACGATCGCAACGATTGAAACGATCGATCATATGGAAACCACTCTTGCGATCGTTGCGATCATATGGAAACCAGGCTTTTGATTACAGAGTATAGCATTTCAAGAGTAAAATATAATCGGTGACCAGGTAAACCATCAAGTAGCATTCGGTATGGTGTTGATAAAACAGGAAAGAAGTATACGGTACATTATGTGATTTTATAGATTTCTTAACTAAATCTCAGCCTTGGTATGTATTCTCAAAATTTCGCCAATCTCAGGTTCAATATTCTTATAAAAAAAGATTTCTTAAAAAAAAAAAATGAGTGGATTTTTATATTAGAAGCCCTGCTTTCCAATTCACGGCACACAGGAAAGGGTTTTCCACCATTATGCATTTACCATCAGCCAAACTTTCCCCAAGAAAAGAACTCAGAAACAAAGTGCTATTTGTTTTCTAAATACGTACATGGAGGTTATCGAATATAATTCAGTAAGCCTTGCAGGACGTTACAATGGACGTTTGTTACACAAAGGATTTAGTTGACGGTACGTTGCGTAAGCAAATCCATGACAACTCTGAATGAAGTAGTTTAGCAATCGAATCTCAGTGCGAATACGTCACAGCCTCTTAAAATGTACGGGTGGTAGTAGCCGAGTCCCTGGTATTAAAACGCCTATTGGACGATAAAAATTAAACCAGTACATGGTACCTCCCCCTAGCATGGGTTTGCCCAGTCTGTCCACCCTTGAGTAATCACTCCTAGGTCAACCTAAGCGCAAGAGCTGTTTTACACTTTACACAGGTCAACAAGGCAGCCATTACTTGGGTCCGTCATGGAGGAGAGCCTTGCCTCAGTTGACGAGCCAAATAACGGCTGCGAAGGAGACGAAAGTCAACAAATCTTTTAACTGACTCTGCCGCAATACCGAGCTATACAAATACGTAATAATGGTTGTAAAATTCGAGCGATATACATTTTTCCAACCAGACCGTCAATATCGTGCCACGTTTTACGCCTTCGAAAACACTTCCTGAGCATTTTTTTAACGTGACCAATCATGCATGATATTCTGTTGGTAGAAAAATCAAATAAAGACTGAATGTTTTTATCAGTCGTCACCTTCTTCCGTCACATTCTTCGGCCGGACTCTCTCTCGCATCAGCTTTTTCAAAACACATAAAACATGACTATACGTGCAATAATAAATTCTTGGTGGTCGCTTAATAGAGTTAAAAACAATAGAGGAACCCTCATCGAGACGGCCAAAAGATAGCCGCGGCCGTTTAATAGAGGTGTCGTTTGATAGGGGGTTTATTTGCAGTATTTTTACCAGTTGGCCGCAGGGGATGGCCGGGGAAGGTCGCTTACGAATGGTTTCGACTGCACCACGAAAAAAAAATATTTTAAGAGAGGACTAGACACTGCTTGAAATCGAACGTCTACGTCGGACTCGTTTCCCAGTCACCTCTTATGAAAAACTTGTTTGCTTCTCAGTCTGGTGATGTCAGGATGTTGTACAGCTGAAATCAGCATGTCTACTAGCCTCATACGCAGACTTTCTTTGGGCTCGTCACGCACTCCTCCCGCGCGCGCCCACGAGCCCTGACTCGTCCCCAGTCGTCCTCTCTTGTCTCCTGTTAATATTTTAGGGCGGCGAGGGGAGCGCAAGCATCCCCGCGTCTTGCGACTCCCAACAAAGGAGACAAGAGAGACGACTGGGGACGAGTCAGCTACGAGCCCAAAGAAAGTCTGTGCAGGGGGCTACATTTACGCAATACTTGGCAACTTGCGACTCACCAAGAATCCACATGTTCCAATCTTTTTGGAGCATTCGTTCTAAATCTTCATTTTCTTTAACTTCTTCGTTGTACGTTTTTAGCCATTCTTCGTCCGCCAAGGGTTCATCAGCATACATATATGCCATTTTCATCGAGGCTTTCATTGCTTGTAGAGCGCTCTACAACAGCCGACTCGATCTCATCTTTCTACCTCCATGTCGTATTCCGGAATAAAACATATCTCAGAATCTTCGGGAATCATAGTTGGACTCCGAATTTGTGTCGCTGGAAGACATATTTCTTTGTGGATAAAATTGAAATAGTTATGAAGGCGCAAAGAAAAAGAAATCATCCGAAGAAGTTTCTACACAATGTAAAGCCCTCACAAAAGTCTCTTGTCTCCCACATACTACATATATAGAGTGTGACGGGGGTGATCGTCGTAGCTTTATTCGAGCTGAAAAAAAGGACTGGAACTAGTTGTTAAAAGGGGTCCTGACAACACTCTCCTTGAAGTAAAAAAATATGAGTCAGCGAAACAAATCGTGAGTTTATTTAACTCTTTTATTTACTGTAAACAACAAAAGCTAGTTAACGTATGCTATTATATAAATGACAATTATATACCAGAATGCACACTTATTTAACCCGTGAAACAACATCTGACAGTTGATGCTAAATAGTCAAAAACTAAGCCAAAAGAAAACAATGGAATTATTAACAATTATTCGCCGAAGGCGAAGTGAATATTCACCAATATTCACGAGCCTGAGCCGAATAATTGTTTTATAATATACAAATCCCAGGAAACGGTAGAATTTCTCCGAGGAAAATAGAAAAAAAAACGAAAATGTTCCGCCATTTTTAGCTCGAGACAAAAAAAATTAAACTTCACGGTATTTCCAAATAAGGTAGAGAGGGTATATTGCCTCTGAGACCATGAGCAGGGAACCAATCAAATTGCTTGAAAATGCATTATCCTATGGTTAGTATATTATAAGTGTCTAATAGTACCTAACTGTGTAGTAACTATTTCACGGGTCTAGGAAAATCACTCTAAACATTTCAAAGCATATTCATCGAAACTGATTATTTTACTATTCCAACCTCTAAATAAGGCCGGGTACATAGTGTCAACGCTTGGATGTCAATGGGCGTAGTCTCAAAAAATACTTTTATAGTATCACAATAGCTTCTAGTAAACGTTTGACGACTGTCTATTTTAAACACATATAATTCTTAGTTGAGTATTTATCAACACTGTGAAAGTCATTATACCATGCAGCATCCGAATGAGTCTCACTAAATAGCGAAGTTATAGGAGTTATGTCACGATATTTCAAGTCATTTTTGCGAAGTGCAAAATCACCTTTAAATTGAAGAAGGCCTCGAAATAGTTTGTTTAATAAGGTAGAAAAACACCAAAGAGGTGATAATAAACCAAACTGGAACAAGGATGGTTTGAGGATGGACAAGATTAAGACGGATTGCGAACGGCGAACTTGAAAAAAATTGCCAATTTTTTCAAGATGCGCCATCCGTGACGTAGCCCCTTTAGGTCTACGGTTACTGATGATTACTTAATTATCGTTTTATGCAGCTGCTAACTTCAGATCTTTAAATGACAAATTGAAAACGTTCCAGAAACGCTTCTTCAAGGAAATGGTAACATTTTATAAAGTAGAACACACGTGTATGTTTTCTTTTACATTTCAGTGCTAGTAGAAGTGGTACAAGATGTTGCAAAAGGTGAGTGCAAAGGCTAACTCCACCGAAGAAGGCACGGTGTCCATGTACGCTAGCAGCGGTACCTGTGAAAATCAAATTAAGTATCTCAGTTACATGGTTGAAAATTCACGTTACCTCTTTGTTAACTGGCTAGGTTAGGTTGAGGTCTATCTACAAGCCCAGTGTGGGGCTTATCAGAACGGTCCGTAACTCAGGTTTCCTGAAGTATTTCAGTTACATGGTTGAAAATCTAAATAAGTGCATTACCTTTTTTCTAACTCGTTATATTAGTTTAGGTCAAAGTCTGGTCTAGAAGCCAACTGGCTTATCAGAACAGCGCGTAACTCCAGTTTCCAAAGCATGAAGCGAGTAGGAGTATTGCTACTCCCACTAGCACTGGATGGGGCAGGTAACCTCCAAGTATTTTCATCAAGTTGCCCTGACAATTCTCCGGTACTCATTTATACTCCTGGGTGGAGAGAGACACTGCGAGAGTAAAGGGTCAAACCCTTTTCATTTAAAGATTTAAAAATCCTCTATTTTATTAATCAAACACAATTCTTTTTTATTACCTGTGGGGGTAGGGTAGGGACTTGAGTGTTACAATTGTAGCCAATACAACACTCGATTTCACATTGCAGCAAGGAAAATTCGAACTCTTCTTTAAGATAGCCACCGATAGCTGCGCAGGCTGCTTTTTTATCTGTAACAATCAAATAAAAAAAAGACATTGAAAGGGAAGATTGGAACTGCAACAGATCCTAGTCTTCGTTTGACCAACAAAACGAATTTCCGTAGTACATTACACTGGAAAAGTTGAAAATTTACAAAACATGTAAAAATATATTTACAACTGTAAATCTGGATTTACATATTTTGTAAATTTCAATTTTCAGGTTAGTGTTTTGTAAATAAAATTTACATTATATTTACAGCTTTAAAACAGATCATGTAAATGGACTGTAAATAGTGATTTACGTGTTTAGTTTTGACAGTGAGAATTCGAGGAAGTGTAAAAAACCTGTAAATTATTTTAAACACATTTACAGTATCTAGATCTTGTAAATATCATGTAAATCGAAAAAGGGGGCCTTTCAGGAACCCTTGTAAATAACATGTAAATCGAAAAAGGGGCCTTTCAGGAACCCTTGTAAATAACATGTAAATCGAAAAAGGAGGCATTGTAAATAACATGTAAATTGAAAAAGGGAGCCTTGTAAATCCTTGTAAATAATATGTAAATCGAAAAAGGGGGCCTGTCTTGAACCATGTAAATACAGTTGAACCCCGTTAATTCGAACTCTCAGGGGAAACGGGAAATAGCTCGATTTAGCCAGGGGCACCCAACGACGTTTTTCTCCCAACTATTTTAGGCTGTCTGGTGCATGTGCTTTTAAATCCTAAGCTGTGCTATAAAATGTATATATCTTCGGTCATTCTAGGGGAAACTTTAGGCTTCCCGAATTTATTGGGGCTTTTTTAGTCATTTCCCGAAAACCTCAGCTCTTCCTTGCTGATTTTTCCTTTCCGAAAATCCTAGCTGACCTTTTTTCCTTTCCCATAATCCTAGCTGACCTTTTTTTGTACCCAAAACGAAATTGTTATCTCTCCAAAAATAATAGGCATTAATTTTCCCATATTTCCCTAAAGAAAACTCCAAACTTTAATCCGAATATCTGAGGCGATTATAGGCCTTCCGAATATATATTTCACCGAAACGATCCGTTGGGTGCCCCTGTTTAGCGGGGGTTCGAAATAACCGGGTCAGTGTTTAATAATTAATAATTAACATGATGGAATGACTTGTGCCTTATATACGATTGTTATTTCAAGAAATTGGCAATATATAGTACATTCGTACAACCGGAACTGTGCCCAACAAAAACAAGATATATACATTACAAAATAAGTGCAATAAAAAGGTTATAAATAAGTTCAGTGCGCTTCCAGCTGTGTTCTGATGCCGTCTGATGTTTGTCCATCAACTTTTAAATCACAGGTCACCAAAGCGTCTTATAAGAGAGTTTGTATGGAGCTGAAATTCGATCGAAAATAATTTTCACTTTTCTTTCGAAAAGTTGTAAATAATGTGAAATAAAGTTTAAAAACATCACCTGTTGTCTTTTCCGGTGTTTTTATCGCTTCTGGAAGCTGCTATGGGCGAATTTCGACCTTTGGTCGAATCTGCCACTGTTGTGTACTAATAGAAGGGAAAAGGTCGGAAAGCAATTTGAACATTTCCCCAACCGTTTTTCGAGGTTCGGTTAGAAATGCTCGCTAAAAATATATTTTCTTCCCCAGCCGGCGCTTTCAAATCCTCACACTAAATCTCAAGAAGGATGATGTACGTACCTTTCTGTGTGATTCAATCGCTCAATACCAAAACGCACTCCCTCCCGGGTAAGTACACTTTGGCACCTGAATTTCCCGCCAAAGTTTGAACGCCGGCCGCCAGCTTGCCGACTTACCCGGGAGGGAGTGCGTTTGGTATTGAGCGACACAGAGGTAACAAGTATCACCCCTTGTGGAGTATACTTTGGCGCTCGGCCGTTGGTTTTTGACCCACTTGCTGGAACATAGCCTCGTCCCCATGCGATGGCTGCCGTTTGAAAAAAAATTAGCTGTTTTCAACGTAAAACTGTGCTTCGAGAGATCGGTCTATTGGCGATTGAATCACACAGAAAGGTACGTACATCATCCTTCTTGAGATTTAGTGTGATTTGAAAGCGCCGGCTGGGGAAGAAATATATTTTTAGCGAGCATTTCTAACCGAACCTCGAAAAACGGTTGGGGAAATGTTCAAATTGCTTTCCGACCTTTCCCTTCTATTAGTACACAACAGTGGCAGATTCGACCGAAGGTCGAAATTCGCCCATAAGCAGCTTCCAGAAGCGATAAAAACACTTGAAAAGACAACAGGTGATGTTTTTAAACTTTATTTCACATTATTTACAACTTTTCGAAAGAAAAGTGAAAATTATTTTCGATCGAATTTCAGCTCCATACAAACTCTTATAAGACGCTTTGGTGACCTGTGTTTAAATTAGAGTTCGAAATAACGGGGTTGATTTTTAGGCCAAGGGAACTGCACGATTAGTTCGAAATAGCGGGGAGTTCGGAAATAACCGAGTTCGAAATAGCCGATAGCAAATGACTGAAAAAAACAAGGGCAAAAAATAACGGGGAAGTTCGACATTAGTTGACATTAGCGGTGTCTTAGGGAGACTAAGTTCAACTCTTGCATTGGTCGAGAGAGTCTGGATCTGAACAAATCATGCGCAAATGTAACCACTTCCCGGAATGCCTCGGTGTTTTGGCGCTCGTTTCAACGGTCGTCGAAGCTTTTTATGGCTGGTGGTTGGAGGAACTTTTACTGCCTAAAAAAGGGGGTGTGTCGAAAACTAAGACCTAAGACCTAAGACCTAAGACCTCGAAAACTAAGACCTCGAAAAAAAAAAAACGAAAACGAATTTACGACGTTTGTTTTGAGCAATTTTTTTGGACGAGTTTTCGCCTAGGGTTGCGTTACCCAATATGGAATAATGACTCAATAATGACATGCCCGACCCGAACATACCCGACGTCTTGTCCAATGCAAGTTTCGTTGAAAGCCTACAAATCCATGAGCCTTAAATTCATTTCAATAGTGTAAAGTCATGCAGAAACAAGCGCGAGTTTTTTATGCCAAAATTGTAGGCCAGACTATTGGGAAAAGACGGTTTTCATTTGTACGGAAATCATTTCGTGCGCGGTCGATACATCCACTAGTATCGCAAAATTCGGACCGCTCAGGGAAGCAATACGAATGCTCCTTCTCCTTTTCATCTGGGATCAGTTCAGCCGGTCGCCTTTGGCTGGCCAATCCATGATTATCCGGCGTCGTCATCGCCGGTTTCAACATTGCATAATCACTCCTTCCACAATGCATTACTGACGATTCTCACGTACGATATAAATACAGAATTAATTATATGCCAAATGTAAAATTTATTCAGTTAAAGCTTGAAAACCCTAAGACATAACTAATTTCAACTAATTTCAGTTAAAAGGGAGAAAACCCTTATCTTGAAAGATATAACAGTGAAACATTAACAAAACGGTTGTCTCCATAATTTATAGATGCCATAGATTTATAGATACCATAATCATCGAAATTAGATAGTAAGAAATCGGTAAAGCCACCATTAAGAAATAATTGTCTACCGTCTTTAAACCCGCAACATCAAAACATTAAGCATAATGATATCTCTATTACTTCAAATAATGTTCAAGTCACAACATCCCCATAGCGTTGACGTGTGTTTCTAACTGAAACAATAAACAGGCTTTGTATGGGGCTTCAGAGTCCATGATTTTCCAAGAAAAAAACCCAGATTAAACTCCTGGCAATTAACATGCGACCAGGCGTTCTTTAGTGTCCTCGAGGAAAAGTCATTGCGATTAAAGTGTTTCGGCAAGTCTTGTTTTTCAAGAACTGTAACGAAATCTTAGGACAAAGTTAATTAATTATACATCAAAAAGGGTGTTAAACTAATTTATCTGATATGTGTACTTTTTTGATACATGTTCTTCAAGCATTGCTATGAAGACTACGATTCGATCCAGGGAAACGTTTTGCAGCACCCCCGTGACTTATAAAACAGTAAAACCTTAAAGAGTCCTTAGCTCTTTGCCTAAAACTAACGAATAAACAAGGAAAAAACGAAAAAAACAGTAACTCTTTAACTCCAGAAACAAGTGCATTTTCGTACAACAGTATATTCTGGAATTCAAGGTCTATCGGAACATTAGGCGTACCAATGTGGCGGTCCACAATGCTTACAGATTCTCGAGCCATTACTCCTTATCTTTTGACAGGCGTATTTCTCTTGATAGCTTTGGTCAGTGAACGTGAAATCAACATTTTTTTGCGCCCATTGATCGGTTTTCAATCGAGTGTTGTAAAACCAAAACCGAAGTAAATTATAGAGCGGTTTTAAATTGAGTGTAATAGAGCGATTTTCAATTGAGTATCGAAAGTAATCCGAAATTGGTTTTACTTTACTACGTTCTGTGATTGGTTTAAAAAACTCGCGCCACCTACTCAACCAATCAGATGCTAAACCAAAACCAATCATGGTGTTGGTTTTTTGGTTTTATAACACTCAAATGAAAATCGCTCTAAAAACAAAACCAAAAGTAATCACTTTGGCCAATCACAAATAGACGAAAAACAACACAAAGAACCAATCAGAACTCGAAGCAAATACATGTAACCGACGTCAACCGCGGGAAAAACGCGTGCGACCAAGTTATGATTGGTTTTAGTTTGGCAACTGATTGGTTAAGAAAGTAGCGCGAGTTTTTCGAACCAATCAGAGAGCGTAGTAAAGCAAAACCAAAGCAAACTCATGTTTACTTTTCTACACTCAATCAATTTCTAAACATTATTAATCAGAAGTAGAAACAAATGCATGGAAAAGCGAGCAAGCAGGTAAAGATTGATTTTTTGTTTTTATTGTGAAAGTCGCGCGACACCAAACTCGTCCAAAAAAAATTGCTCAAAACAAACGTTCATAAATTCGTTTTCTTTTCTTTTTTTCGGGCGGTCTTAGT
This sequence comes from Desmophyllum pertusum, assembly GCA_029204205.1. Classification (NCBI taxonomy): domain Eukaryota; kingdom Metazoa; phylum Cnidaria; class Anthozoa; order Scleractinia; family Caryophylliidae; genus Desmophyllum; species Desmophyllum pertusum. Next base: position 29,707 of record MU825971.1, on the reverse strand, counting down.
TTTCGAGGTCTTAGTTTTCGAGTTCTCGAAAACTAAGACCTGGGAAGTTGTAAATTCGTTTTTCTTTTTCTTTTTTCGAGGGGTCTTAGTTTTCGAGGTCTTAGTTTTTCGAGGGGTCTTAGTTTTCGAGGTCTTAGTTTTTCGAGGGGTCTTAGTTTTCGAGGTCTTAGGTCTTAGGTCTTAGGTCTTAGTTTTCGAGACACCCCTAAAAAAGGTTTTCTTCTCGGAAAGCCGACTTTATTTACCAAGTAGCTGTATGACATCTTCTTACAGCGGACCTCAGATGCATGGGTACGCCTTTTAAGCCAGTCTCTTAGTGCCGTTTGTGTGATGTCAATTCAAATTTTGAACGTCGAAATCGTGCAGTCGAGTCAGTTTTGATTTGTTGAGCTAAACAGCTGCAAGGTAAGCTTTACGTAATTATATATATATTTTCGCTACAATAACGAGTAGCGAACTTTAAAATATGCGGACAAAGATAAAGCTTTTATAAATTGAAAACCATTTGAGCTCACTGGCTTTGATTTGGTCCACAATTGACTCCCCAAACTGTGAGTGCTTGATTGCATGCATTCGGTTTCTGAACGCAATTGAACATGAAATTCATTCAAAATATACCAGAATATTTAACCAATTCCTAACAATGTACATTGTTATGTAGCATGTGAGAACAAGCTAGTACATGTAAGCTCAACATAATAATGATATAATTATTATATCATGAAACAAGTGCCTAATTTTGCACTTGCACTTCCATGCCACATCCATTTTCATTGAAATGAATGTTTAAATGGGTTTTGACAAAACACTGACCCTCGGTCAACTGACCTCCCTAACTGACCCCCTCTAAAATTCACTGGGAAAATGAGAAAATAAAAACAAAATCCAGAACAATACAATGAGAGACTGAATCAAGATCATAAATAAATTTCAGCTTACCTGAAATTTCTAAGATGGCCATACATGGAAGTATGGCTCAGGTCTACTGACTCTACTTTTTCATTACAAGTACAGGTTTTTTTTCTCTGATAAACAAGCGTGTGAAATAAGTTGTTCACATCATAAAGTATGTTAGCTGTCTCCAGGAGGAAACTACAGTAGACTCCCGCTCAATCTCAAACTCTCAAGGGGAACGAAAAAACAGTTCGAGATAGCGAGGAGTTTGAGATAGCCGATAGTAAATGACTGAAAAAAAGGGCAAGGGGAATTGGTTTGAGTTCGAGATAGCAGGGTTTTCGAGATAACCGAGGTCGAGATACACTGTAGCGGGAGTCTACTGTAGCTATAAAAGCAACAAAATAAACACACACAGAAATGGCGTCCGGTTACTGCTTCGTGCGTGTGTGTTTATGTTGTTGCTTTTATACATGTAGCTACAGTTTGTACACTGTAGTTTCCTCATGGAGATACGTGTACATGTACATGTAGCTAACATGCTTTATGATATGTTACAACTGATTTTGTGCTTGTTTATCCGAGAACAAAACCTTGTAAAATGTACTTGTAAGGAAAGAGTAGAGAGTCAGTAGACATACATGTACATGTAATGGCCACACTTCTGCCATCTTGGTAATTTCAGGTGAGCTTAAGTTTATTTATGAACTTGACTCAGTCTCTCATTGAATTTTTCTTAGCTTTTGTTTTGTTTTCTCATTTTCCCAGTGAATTTTAGAAGGGGTCAGTTGACCGGGGGTCAGTGTTTTGTCAACACCCTGTTAAATTTTAAATCATCATGAAGTGTGTATGGTTGAGTGTTGATTGAATGTGATTGATTAATTAATTAAACTTTCAATTCCATCCATTCTGATTAGTAATGAATAATGAATACAAAACTACTAGAATGGTAAAATGGCCGTCGAGGCAACCAAATTCTTATCTTGTGATAGCCGTTTTGTTGACCATGTTAGGGCCTGTTCGCATTACTTTTGTTTTCGTAATCGCGTTCGCACTTGAGACATGTGAGGTATTTGTATAACCAGAAACATCGATCAAATTAATTAAAATAGATACCAAGATCCGAGAAATTGTTTTGTGCTTTTCCGTTTTCCGCTCTTACGCTTTCATTTCCAGCAGTCTCTTGTTAGGGAGTTAGGAAGAAACGTTCGAATGATTCAAAGCGCCTTGTTTGAAAGTACCGCTGCTGGCAGAGAGTTGAGAACAGTACTTAGCGAGCAGCATAAACTGGTAGTACAGTGACTGTACGTACATCATCTGCCTGAGAATAGCATCGGGATCCATAATAGTTTGATTTGCTTGGGATCAATTGCGATATATAAAATACATACATGTAACTTGATGAAGGTTAGCTGTCAATAAAGAATAGATATTCATGCCTGACAAAACATCTTTGATGTTTGGTGACACTCGACAACATTTTGGTAGGCAAAAAGCTTGTTCGCACTTAAAATAGCTTCATGTTGGCATATTTTTTTTGTAAAACAAACAAAATTTTGTGTAGTGCGAACAGGCCCTTATTGGTAAAGTTCAACTTGCGATGATCAAGTTTCAACTCGCATTTGCCCTCATGCCTGAAACCTGCTGACAGGGTGAACATAATGATTTGTTTCCAAGAAAAACACTATGTGAACACATCCAAGGCAATATTTATATCTTGATGGATGCGCATTGAGTTGGCATTTGATCATTTCAAGTTCAAATGATCATGTACAGTACTTATAAACAATAGATCTCTGCCATCTCATGATCTTTGTCAGCCATCTCTTGGACATGTCAGGCCAATTTAATACATGTAGCACACTGTTAGTTTTCCAGTCCCATATATACAATGTAGTTGTTAACTTTTCTGCTAATGTTCCTCTGTTGTTTGTTGCTTCTTTGTGTTGTGGATGTGAACTGTAATATAATGGTACATTCTCAAAGCTTCTCTTTTGATTCAAATGTCCCCGATAACATGTTCCTTTTCACTTTGTTCTTAGGAGATATATTCAGTACATGTATCTGAATATAGTCAAAGAGAATGAGCATCAAGGAATACAAACTTGCTTTACTGGCAACTGGATTTGTAAGAACAGGAGGAAACCGTGGATGTTTTCACCTTTATTTAATTATCTACATTACATCCAAGTTAATTTTTTGGTGCACTGGTTTAAAATGATTTTAGGTTAAAATGATTTCAAACTAGTTTTATTTTCCTTTGTCTTAGGATTATGGTAGTAATTCTGGAACAAAGGAAAATAAAAATAATGAACTATTTTGAGATCATTTTGACCTAAAATTCCAGAAATCCAGCACTCGTCCAAACCGGCCTCCTCATTGGTTCCCCCAGCACTTTCCTGTACCGACTTGTAGCGACACAATTAACCAATGGATTCGCTCGATATATATGTCTTGAAACTTCCTGTATCGACTTCAAAGATCTCGTGACATAATTAACCAATGGAAACGCTCGATAAATATGTCACCTTTGACGCACTCATCAAATAATTAATAGTGGAGAGCAAACATATTCCGGCGCACTTATAAATGCAATAGCATCAACCGTCCATTTTAAGAGGGGCTTGCGAGAAGAACATGTGCGTTCCAATCAACATAACTCCACGCTCAAACTAAAACATAGAGTGCTCAGAAAGCTAGAAGAAACTACCTATACAAAACACAAAACAGTCGACTTATACGTGAGATATTTATATTTGTACCTTGTGGTGCAAGAAGGTCACACAACAAACAAAGGAGGACACAGTCATCGAGCTCAGGCTCGGTCAAATTTATGCAAGAAATATAGCCTTAGCATCAGGCATACTACATCTCTCTAAACAAATTATTGTAGCTTCGTAGAAGCTATAGTAGTCTCTGGACCGGGACAAATAATGATATCCATTATTCCAAACGACTCATCTTGCTATCAAATGCTGGGCCCGGCTAGAAATGCAAGAAATCAACATCCTACACGGAATATTTGATATCTAGTCCTTCCAGAAAGAGCATTAAGAGATACAAAAACATATCTTGCGATAGAAATGAGCCGAAACAAACCTAAGCAATGAGCTACGCAAATTTAATACGGAGGTGTCATAACATGACCTCTTGTAAACAATTTGCTAGAATGTACACATTCCAAGGCTCTACTGGAAAATCCTCTTCAAATTAAACCCGTTTAGAAACACACTTGAAGCAGACTACATTTATAGAAAACGGCAAATGTACAAATGACACGAACAATCAAGGGAAATCTCTTAAGGATATACTCGTAAAGGCAAGCTAACAACAACGACAACAACAACAACAAACCATTTATTTGTACCCAGAAAGGACAGGAATAATTACAATTGATATTTAAACAAAGTAGAGGGTACGGCCTGCCCAAAATAACCATAGCGGCTAAAAAGAATGGGCAGACATTAAGTTACATAAAGTATTTATACAATTATCGGTCGGTAAATCGGTCGGTCAATGCAATTATCGGTCGGTCTCCATCCCATTGAAACAGTCGCGAAATGTAGATTATCTTTTTCTAACTTCACAATCAGTCAATCGGTGGAAGTGAAACAACTGCATGTAAAAAAAATGTATTCTATTTTTGCTGCCTCAAAGAGGGGGGGGGGGGGGGGGGGGGGGGGGTCTGCACGAGGAGCCGCAACTAGTGAAATTTCTGTCCCGGAGATAATTGTATTGATTTTTTGAGACTACAGTTCGTTGACAATTCGTTGCTTTTCTTTGCAGCCTTCATAATGCCATTCCAGTGATATATATATTTCGAACGACCCTTTTAAATACCTAAATGACAGTTTTCCCTACCCTTTTCTCTACTCCAACTCGTGAAATCCCTACCCTTTTATATACCTCCAGTCTGAAAAGGTACCCCTTTCGGGCGGAAGCCTCCCCGTACAGTCCATTATAGGGAGTACACCCCCCCCCCCCCCCCCGAGATTACTTGCTTTTGAGTTAACCCCTAGAGCCATTTTGCATACTTTATTATTCATACTGTTTCGGGTATTATCGGTTCAACAAAAATCTTGGAAACAAATTTATCATAGTTACTTCCAAATGATTAAAAAAAAAAAAAACCCAAATTTCACAGTTGTACAAAAGGATTGGATTTACAAGAGAATCGAAAAGATTAAGAATTGTTGTGACCGAGGCGCCATTGCAAATATTAATATCTGATAGGAAAACTGTACAGAGACCTTGTAGCTTTATTATATACCTTTTTCTGGGCCAATGCGAATGAGCCCAGAGGTTGTGAAAGCAATCCCTAGATAAACGTAACTATCAGTTATTTGTATTGGTTGTTTGAATTCTCCTCTGAGTACTTTACCACTGTTGTTAAAAATAATGATATTAGTCTTCTTGATATTGATTTTCATTTGCCATTTCTTAAACATGACAATGTATCAAGGCATTTCTGTAAACCACTTTCCGATTGAGAAAGAAGAATTAGATCATCTGCGTATAATAGGCAATTAATTTGGCCATCTGTCATATGCATCTGTCATATGCATTTGCATGTCATATGCAAAGGTTCACAACTAGAGTCAAAACAAATCAACAATGTCATTTATAAACAAGTTAAACAATGTTGGACTAAGGTTGCAACCCTGCCTTACTACTATAAGAGGTTGAAAAAAGAAATTAAGTCCATGATTAACTTTGACCGCAGAAACTACTCTGTCGTACCTGTTTTTTAATAAAAATATTATCTTTTGAGAAATACCAATCGGTCCCCATTGAGAGGGTAATTCCGTTTTATGCGATAGCCCATTTATTATCTGTGATCACTCACTCCATAGGAACAATTTAGTTTTGCATCAATAAATACACAAAGCTAAAAGCATGAGCAAATGATTTTATGCTTTTTTGGTCAAATTAAAAGAAACATTGAGATCATCGCGAATCGAACTGTCAGTACGAAAGCAGTTTTTGGTTTGAAAAAAAAGGCTTTTTTGCCGGTTAGTCACAATATGGAAACAATAGAAATTCCCTATTATGTCGCAATGTACAAAACAGCAATAAAATAAGTGGGAAAATAGTCCAATTTTGAACAGAAAAAGTTGAATTGAAATTATTCAAAGATATCTTGATTTTACAACTTAACGCGCGCACATTGCGCGAAAGCGTTAGGGTAAACGGATAAAAGCAAACAAAATGTATTCATCTTAGTGTAGGTTGAACCTGAGCAAACAACAAGAGATAAAAGATTGCTAAAGATTCATCCAGTGCCTGTGTCTTCTCTGAACAATAACCGGCGCGGTTAGTCTGCTCGCCCAAAGTTTTCAACAAGGGTATGATACACCCCCTCAATCTCATGCTACTGAATTTATGCGGCTTTGCTAGCTACTTTATAAAGACCGGACGGGGATGAGATTTTATGAGAGTTCAAACTCTTGCTCTCGTTCTAAGATTGCATGTAAGCGCAGAAAAATCGTTCTTCCTTTTTCCCGCGTCTTCGCGCTCCCGCATCCCCGATCCCACGTCCCCACGCATCCCCGCGTCACGTCTCCAAACACGAGTCCCAGCGTCCCCGTCCCCAAGTCCCCGTTCCACTGTCCTCACCATTAATTTTTTACGTTGGATTGCGAGGAACCTGGGTACAATATGAAATCGCAATCATTTCCGCTTCCTCATCTTTTAGTTGTATCGATCATCTTTTAGTTGTATCGATCAACTTTTAGTTTTATCGAACATCTTTTAGTTTTATTAAACATCTTATAGTTTTTATCGAACATCTTTTAGTTGTATCGAACATCTTTTATAGTTGTATTTATTGCACACAACATCGATGTAAGCACGCTCGATATTTTGTCCGTAAAAAGCCTTCATACTTACTTACGTAAGCACTTGCTTACAAGCACACGCCGATAGCCAAGGTGTCCACACTAAATTGAAGCTTCATTGTGAGCGCTTGTTTCGGTCCGGGCGCGAGCTTGGCTATCTATGAAATATTGCTACAAAGCACTTGCCACAAAGCATTGAATAACTTATTACTTGAAAAGAACTGTGACTGCTGCGAAGACCTCTAAACTTGAAGAAAGGCTAGAAAGTGGGAATTCAAAGGTAAGACAATTCAAATTATAAGATTAAGCTTAACTTATATTAAAATTAGCTGACCTAAGCAACTTTTGATCTATTATGATTTCGCTGATGCAATATAGAGCGGCCGTGGGGTTGCACAACATTTTCATTAAAGCCAAAGAATTATCTCATTGTGTAAAGGGACAATTTTGGTCGACTTTGTTGTTTATGTTTTATCTCGAGGCGATATACTTGCCTACATTACAGCGTCAAGTCCGTCTATGGCAAATGAATTACTATGTGGGACTTTGGTTTACTCAAATGTGGTTGTATCGCTTTTACATCCCATTGTTGATTAGACTAGCTAACGATGTGGAAACTAATCCTGGACCTACTTTTTTTATGAACTCATCAAAACCCCAATCATCATGTGTAAGTTCTCCCATGTCTGTGTTGGAATTCAGATTATCTCAGCTGAGATTAAGAGCAAAGGACGTCGGGGGCGATGGAGACTGTCTTTTTAGAGCTGTTTCAGATCAATTATTTCGTACTGCAGCCTACCATTTACAAGTACGAGCAGTAGGTATTGAATATCTGAGAAATCACCCTGAACAGTTTATAGAAAAGCAATGTTGAATACTCCTGGTTAGGATATTTAAATAACATGTCCAGACAAGGAACCTGGTGTGATAATCTTATTATACAGGCAGTGGCTAATGCACTGAACTGTGCAATTCATATCACAGAAACTGCAGAAAACTTTGCAGAGACTACTGTTGTACATCCTTGTGAATACACAAGGAAGACCCAGGACAATTTATTTAGTCACTTGGATGAAATACATTATGTTTCAACTGCTCCTATTGAGGAATGAACAAATAAATATATTACAAAGACAGCAAAGTCAAATACATACTGAAAGTAAAAACAGCAGCTATGTCATGTGAACAGACTACCTTGGTAAATGATGAAACTCAACCTCGTATCACGCAAATAGTCAGCCCATCAAATAAAAAATCTCAGAAACTCCTACTAATGATGCTTTGGAAGGACGAAAAGCATACATGAGACCAATATATGAAGAAAAAGAGGGCTGATAGGCAATTTAGGGAAACAGAGAATGACACAAGACAGCAAAAACGGAAACAAAACCAGGAAAAGTCAAGAGAATGCCAAAGGCAAGCATTTAAAAATTATAAAAAGCAAATCCTGAGAAAGTCAAACAGATGGACAAACAAAAACAAACAAAAAGACGAGAATGTAATCCAGAACAAAGTTAAAGAAGGCCAAAGACAACGTTTTCTAAAATATAAAGAAACAAATCCGGAGAAAGTGAAAACAGATGGACAAAACAAAAACAATCAAAACGGAGAGAATGTAATCCAGAGAAAGTAAAAGAAGGCCAAAGACAACGTTTTCTAAAATATAAAGAAACAAATCCTGAGATAGTGAAAACAGATGGACAAACAAAAACAATCAAAAAAGGAGAGAATGTAATCCAGAGAAAGTAAAAGAAGGCCAAAGACAACGTTTTCTAAAATATAAAGAAACAAATCCTGAGAAAGTGAAACTAGCCTACACAAAATACAGAGAGTGTCGTCTACAAAATGTGAAAGATAGTGAAAAAAATAGAATTAGCATTGAAAACAAGAGTGACTGCCATGGACAGAGTGGGAAAAAAAGAACAAGAGATTCTGCCAATGTAACTCAACAAGAGACTTCTAAACGGAAAAGGAATGATGATGTTTATGAAAATGAAAATGAAAATCAAACTTGCCACCGCGAAGAATGTTCACTTGATTTAACAATGTCTCAACTAATTGAGACCTTTTCATAAGAATATAAAATGTGGCCCAGAATATATCTGTACTTGCTGTGATCAATTATGGTACAGATCATCTGTGACAAAATGTAATCCAAAGCTTTATAAAATGTGTCCACAAAACATTCTTAAATTATGCCTGACTGGAGTTTTTAAGTATAAATAATCTTGAGTGGATTTGTTCTACATGTCATTCTAACCTTAAAGATGGTAAATTACCAAGTTGTGCCAAAAGCCAACAAAATGACATTTCCAGATAAACCAGAATTATTAAATCTAACCGCTCTTGAAGAAAGGCTTGTATCACCACGTATACCATTTATGCCAAATTCGGGAAAACTACCCCAGAGGTGGTCAGTTGAGTATTCATGGTAATGTTATTAATGTTCCAGCCAATGTTAACTTGACTGTCAATGTTCTACCAAGACCAGTAAACGAGTCACAGACTATTCCAATAAAATTGAAAAGACGTCTCAGTTACAAACATCATTATCAATTTTCAGAATATCAGACCTGGCAAAGTTTTAGAAGCTGCAAAATATTTAGTTCAGACAAGTGAATTATTTCAGAATGAAGGTATACAAGTTTCTGATAGGTGGTTGAATGCATTAAATGAAAAATGACGAAGAGTGGTCAGAATTTCTTGAAAGGCAAAATGAGACAAATTTGAATACAGATGAGAATCGGGGTGAAGAGAATAAATTTTCAAAAAATCACAATTATCACAACGATAATAACAGTGATGATGAATGGTGTGAAGAAACCACAGCGTCCATCAGGAGTTATGGATACTTTATTACAAGAACCAGACATGACTGAACATGGGGACAATGTTATCAGCTTTGCTCCAGCCGAAGGCAACAGACCTTTAGGGATATTTATTGATAAAGATTCAGAATTTTTATCATTTCCCGCAATATTTTGTGGAAAACGAAGATTTGATAATAATGAAAGATTAGTACCTTTGCATTATAGTACAATCTGCAAATGGGAGCTACGAAGTCAGGACAGGAGAGTAGCACAGAGTGTACCTAACATTTTTTATAAGCTAAAGAAGTTGCAAATAAAGCAAATTCAAGGCAGTGCATCGCTTTCTCTTCGTAAGTGTAAAAAAAAGGGTAAAAAGTACACAGCAGGTGATCTGAAATCAGGAGAGTCTTTGGAGAAGTTGATACATCTCGATGAAGGCTTCAGAGTATTTAGAAATTTGAGAGGATCACCTCCATACTTTGAGAGATGTAAAAAGGATTTATTTCCAATGATCGTCAACTTGGTAAACCTACATGGTTCTGTTCATTTTCAGCAGCAGAGACAAGATGGACTCATCTACTAAAAATATTAGGACGGCTTGTGGATAAAAAAGAATATACTGACAATGAAATCCAAGATATGACTTGGCAAAAGAAATCAGATCTAATTCAAAAGTGATCCAGTCACTTGTGCTAGGAACTTTGAAACATATGGTTCAGTTGTTTCTTCGTGATATTGTGAAAAGTACACTAAGGCCTATCAGTGAAATAGTTGATTTTTTCTACATAGTTGAATTTCAGCAAACGTGGTTCTCACACATACATTCTTATTCTGGTTAAAAGACGCACCTCAATATGGAAAAGATTCAAATGATGACATTGCTAAATTTGTTGACAAGTATGTTGCATGTAAAAGCTGATTCAGATAAACTGGGTGACTTGGTCAATTTGCAGAGACACAGACACTCTAAAACATGCCAAAAACAAGGCCATAAGATTTGCAGATTCAATTTCCCATTACCACCCCCACTGTTCAAGTAAACAATTGGAATTTTTTTTTTAAGAGCTCTTTGGATGTGAAAGCACTTTTTTGAAAAAGGAGAATGGAAAAAGAGTATAATAAGACAAGAAACAACTATGATAAATAAATGAATTGGGGGTTTTTTTGTTAGACCACCTCTTAAAATACGATGAACTAATGAAATTTTGGCGGCAAATTTTGTTTCCCTTTGACAAGTTTGGGATTTAACAGACGCCAACAATATAATTTTATGGCTTGTTAAGATATTCCCCACTAAAGGCGGGTGGGATTAACCCACTTTTTTTGGCTAAAAAGATCACCCCTCCATCTGAAATCAGAATCAATTAGTTTTAACAAACTCCTGGATTTTTTTATTTGAAAAAACTTGGCAAGCTAACATGGATAATTTCAAATAATATCCTTGGATCCTTATGCGCCTTGTGCTTGTTTATCATTTTTTGTCGGTATATTTACTTAAAAGGACAAAGA
>MU825971.1:0-18157 GCA_029204205.1 Desmophyllum pertusum | reverse complement strand
GACTCAGTACGGCATAAATAATCAACAATCCAGACCCCCCCCCCAATATCGCCTTGTCGATGTGTGTCCGAAGCGAAAATATACACAGCATAAGCTTAAGCCTTCACATGTAAGTTACTAAACACATCGAGTTTAATCGATCGATTGACCCGATCGACTCATCAACAGTTGATCAGGCCCACATTTTTTTACTCATTCTTGAATGTGTTAGTCAGAAGGCAGGCACACCTAGAGATTAGTATGCCTTCTTACTTCGTATAGAACCGAATAATACAGGTGATTGTATGTGATATCGGGAATACAAATCGCACAACCATTGTAAGATTATAAAAATTTACGTGGATTTCATTTAGAGGAGTACTGAGAAAGTAATGTTCACAAAAAATGAGAACGCGAAACAAACAAATAGTCGTGCACCAGTCATGAACACTCGAGTTCGTTAAACTGAATGTACTGTAGACGAAATATTTGATCAATCCCCTACTCACCAAAACTGGGCCAGCAACGAACGAGGTGAACAGAAGAACAACTTCTGTTTGGAATCCCCAGAGTGCTGTCTCATTTCTTTACTAGGATGACAATAATGCGAGAAGGAATAAGCGGCTGCTATAGTATGGTTTCATCACTAAGTCTGAAGTTGTCTGGCCAATTCCCAACTTTTTGCACAATCGTTCATCTGCCAATTACGAACTGGCTGAAAGCTGTCTCGCCAAATCGATTATGAAGGGTACGCTAAGCACGAACAATCGGACTTCAGCATCGCGTTAAATATCTCCTCCACTTGACTAATACACCTTTAAAATACCTATCCCGACTATAAACATTTGCTGTAAACAACTGACTCTTGGCTAGAATGGCGCCGTATCAGCTATGTTCCGAGTCGAATAACTTTCCACGTAGCTGTAGCAAGTTATGGCATACGTGGTGGTCGTTTAAAGGTTTTTCACTCCTCCGTTCATAAACTCAACACCCGCTTCTGCTAATCCATCTCAAATGCTTTATACGATGAGATTGGTGCTCACAAAACTCCGTAATAACGTTAATACTAGCATTTCCGGAAAGCGAATGACTTGTCACGTGACATTTCAAGTATAATTGTAGGAAAAAATAGCGTAATACGGAATATATTTTCTCCCAACTAGCCGTGCATTATAAAAGCAGCCTAATGTCGGTCTCAAATCGAATATTTAGTTTATATTATTATTATGTTATCACGTTGAACAAACAACAACCTTTTTTTTACTAATAACACCGGAATTTTGATGATTTGTTTTCCCTATTTCTCCAGCAGTTCCCATCACTTGGGAATCTCGGCTGACACGCTTCCCGCTTCCCGCTTCCCGCTTCCTCGCTTCCCGCTTCCCGCCTTCCGCTTCCCGCTTCCCGCTTCCCGCTTCCCGCTTACGCTTCACGCTTCCCGCTTCCCGCTTACCGCCTTCCGCTTCCCGCTTCACGCTTCCCGGCTTCCGCTTCCCGCTTCCCGCCTTCCGCGCTTCCCGCTTCCCGCTTCCCCGCTTCCGGCTTCCCGGCTTCCCGCTTCCGCTTCCCGACTCCCGCTTCCGTTCCCGCTTCCCGCTTCCCGCCGTTCCCGCGAACGAAAAACAGTTCGAGATAGCCGAGGGGACCGAAAAAACAGTTCGAGATAGCCGAGGGGAACGAAAAACAGTTCGAGATAGCCGAGGCGGAACGAAAAACAAGTTCGAGATAGCCGGAGGGGAACGAGAAAACAGTTTCGAAATAGACGAGGAAACGAAAACAGTTCGAGATAGCCGAGGGGAACGGAAAACAGTTCCGATGATTGCAAGGAGTTCCGAGAGATAGCCGATGGCTACTAGTAAATGACTGAAAAACAAGGCAAGGGGAATGGGTTTGAGTTCGAGATAGCGGGGTGTTCGAGATAACCGAGTTCGAGATAGCGAGATTCAACAGTAGCATCAAAAAGCCGAAGAATCGAAGGCTGTTTGACAAGGGTCATTGCAAATGAGATGAGTCTTATAAATCAAATATAATACCCATTGTATCAGATTTGCAGTCGGTCCTTTCTCTACTCGCTCTATATAATGCATTACCATGTTCCTCAGCAATTATCACTGAATTATTACAGTATTTTTTGTTTAAAAAAAGTGTATATTTTTCATGCCCAGATTGAATATTCGTATTATTTTAAATCCATTCTAAAGCCAGGTTTCGCAACGATCGCAACGGATCGAAACGATCGATCATATGGAAACCACTCTTGCGATCGTTGCGATCATATGGAAACCAGGCTTTTGAATTACAGAGTATAGCATTTCAGAGTAAAATATAATCGGTGACCAGGTAAACCATCAAGTAGCATTCGGTATGGTGTTGATGAAACAGGAAAGAGAGTATACGGTAACATTATGTGATTTATAGATTCTTAACTAAATCTCAGCTTGGGTATGTATTCTCAAAATTTCGCCAATCTCAGGCTCAATATTCTTATAAAAAAAAGATTCTTAAAAAAAAATGAGTGGATTTTTATATTAGAAGCCCTGCTTTCAATTCACGGCACACAGGAAAGGGTTCCGCCATTATGCATTTATTACCATCAGCCAAACTTTCCCCAAGAAAAGAACTCAGAAACAAAGTGCTATTGTTGACTAAATACGTACATAGGAGGTTATCGAATATAATTCAGTAAGCCTTGCACGGACGTTACAATGACGTTTGTTACACAAAGGATTTAGTTTGACGGTACGTTGCGTAAGCAAATCCATGGACAACTCTGTATGAAGTAGTTTAGCAATCGAATCTCAGTGCGAATACGTCACAGCCTCTTAAAATGTACGGTGGTAGTAGCCGAAGTCCCTGGTATTAAACGCCTATGACGATAAAATTAAACCAGTACATGGTACCTCCCCTAGCATGGGTTTGTCAGTCTGTCCACCTTGAGTAATCACTCCTAGTCACCTAAGCGCAAGAGCTGTTTTACACTTTACACAGGTCAACAAGGCAGCCATTACTTGGGTCGTCATGGAGGAGAGCCTTGCTCAAGTTGACGAGCCAAATAACGGCTGCGAAGGAGACGAAAGTCAACAAATCTTTTAATGACTCTTCCGCAATACCGAGCTATACAAATACGTAATAATGGTTGTAAATTCGAAGTGATATACATTTTTCCAACAGACCGTGAATATCGTGCCACGTTTTACGCCTTCGAAACCCTTCCTGAGCATTTTTTTAACGTGACCAATGCATGATATTCTGTTGGCTAGAAAAATTCAAATAAAGACTGAATGTTTTTTATCAGTCGTCACCTTCTTCCGTCACCTTCTTCGGCCGGACCCTCTCTCTCGCATCAGCTTTTTCAAAAAACACATAAACATGACTACGTGCAATAATAATTCTTGGTGGCCGCTTAATTAATAGAGTTAAAAACAATAGAGGAACCCTCATCGGGACGGCCAAAAGATAGGCCGCGGCCGTTTAATAGAGGTGTCGTTTTAATAGGGGTTTTATTTGCAGTATTTTACCAGTTGGCCGCAGGGGATGGCCGGGGAAGGTCGCCATACGAATGGTTCGGACTGCACCACGAAAAAAATATTTTAAGAGAGGACTAGACACTGCTTGAAATCGAACGTCTACGTCGGACTCGTTCCCAGTCACCTCTTATGAAAAACTTGTTTGCTTCTCAGTCTACAGCTGAAATCAGCATGTCTACTAGGCCTCCTACGCAGACTTTCTTGGGCTCGTCACGCACTCCTCCCGCGCGCCCACGAGCCCAAAGAAAGTCTGTGCAGGGGGCTACATTTACGCCAATACTTGGCAACTTGCGTACTCACCAAGAATCCACATGTTCCAATCTTTTTTGGAGCATTCGTTCTAAATCTCATTTTCTTTAACTTCTTCGTTTGTACGTTTTTAGCCATTCTTCGTCCGCCAAGGGTTCATCAGCATACATATATGCCATTTCATCGAGGCTTTCATTGCTTGTAGAGCGCTCTACAACAGCCGACTCGATCTCATCTTCTACCTCCATGTCGAATCTTCGGAATCATAGTTGGACTCCGAATTTGTGTTGCTGGAACGACATGTTTCTTTGTGGATAAAATTGCAATAGTTATGAAGGCGCAAAGAAAAAGAAATCATCCGAAGAAGCTTTCTACACAATGTAAAGCCCTCACAAAAGTCTCTTGTCGCTAATCAGAACGTTCCCGGCGTTACGTCACAAGATCCCGACCCAGGACCCCAATATTAATGCGCGGTCGTGGGACAGAAAATTCCAAGTTTAAACGGTGTCAGAAACGCGGGGATTTTATCGATTGCGATAATATTTTTTCGCAGACGTTATCAGGGTAACAAGGAAATTATTTAAGCGGAAAAACAAGTTTTGGGGGTTAGTTGCACTTTAAGCTCGATAGAAATTGCAAAAAGAGCTGAGACTCGATATCCAATATTAATAATTTATTCGCACAAGCAGGAAAAGGAAGAAAAGAAAACACGATTATACACTGAACTGATGATGGGCGAACTATTATAATGAGTACTGCAAAAAAAAAAATCAGCTCTTATTATGTATCAGTGAGAATCCAAAACTGAACCGATGCGTTTGCCTGTTGCGGTCGCGTTCATCGGATCTATTCATCTCTATTTAACAATTAGATTATGAGCTCGAGATTTCTAAGATGTGATAGTTGATGAGGCCGCTAGTAAAAATTATAACAATTGTCTTGTTATAACTCTAAATTATCTTCCAAAACTTCGGAGAAAACGAGAAGAAACACGCAATTTTGTAGACGACCTCAAGCCACTGCACACTAATGGCTGATAGTGTACGAGTAGCTAATGTCCAATCAGATTGTCTCATTTGCATTAGTATACTAGTATATTTTTACTAATAGCCGTTGTTCAGGTAGTTAAACGTAATAGTGCATGGATGTCGAGAACTTTCCTTAAACATGTAGCTATGCCCATTAGTTAGAGACGTATCACTATATGTGAAGTATTTTGACTTGAGGGCAATCGTGCGATTATTTAGTATTTATAAACAAGCATGAACAAGTAGTGACCGACAAGGGTTTCATTAAACCGGCATTGTACTGTGTAAGAAATGGATTAAATCAACTCCATACTCACAAACTGCGCATGCCCCTGCAACGAGCAAGATGATCTCAAGAAAAAGCTTCATGTTGAAATCCTCGGATGCTGTCTTTCGCTATAGATGAGATACAGTTAGAAGAGATGAGCAGCAGCTTATATATTGACAATTACCATAACCAAGTGGCTGGCTGTTGCAAACTCGCAATTTTATTGGCTATCACAGGCACCACAGGCGAGCGATTGTCGTCACTTTAAATATAGAAAACGAGAATATTGATGCACTAAAGCACCTAATTAGCAATTACCTCATAGCACTGGGCTGCACTGAATTAAGTACGCCAAGCAACTGAAGAACGCTTTAAAGTAAGTCAACTGAAGTGAGCCAATTCAATCAACTCAAACTGAGCCAAACAACCAAGTAAGCCAACCAACTAAGGCCAGCAACCGAGCCCCAAAGTCGACAAAGGGCAGGGTGACTATGTCCTCGAGCAAGCCTGATACAAAGAATGCGTGATTTACAATTAAACCAAGAATGGCCTCATTAACTTTTCCCGTGTCATATGCCCCCGAGGGGGGGGGAGGGGGAGGGAGGGGTCTCCCACATACTACATATATATAGTGTGAACGGGGCCTGATCGTCGTAGCTTTATTCGAGCTGGAAAAAAAAAGGACTGGAACTAGTTGTTAAAAGGGGTCCTGACAACACTCTCCTTGAAGTAAAAAAATATGAGTCAGCGAACAAATCGTGAGTTTATTTAACTCTTTTATTTGCTGTAAACAACAAAAGCTAGTTAACGTATGCTATTATATAAATGACAATTATATACCAGTCTCTAAACAGAATTGCACAACTAAGGCCCAGTTCAGACGCCGTAACTTCACATGAGCCGAATCGAATTCGAATTTAGGCCGACCCAAATTAATTTAGATCGACTGAATTGATTCAGACGCCGAGCTTAATTCAGCCGAACTTAATTTAATAGTGGAAAATTGCTGTTATATTGAAAAATAACATTATAAATAATTTGTTTCGGCTCATGTGAAGTTCGGCGTCTGAATCAAAGCCGGTCCACAGCCGTTATTCCTGGCTGAGCCAGGCGGGAAGAACGGCTGAGCCGATCCGAATTCATGCAGCCGTTCCGAACCGGATTCAGACGCCGTACCTCACATGAACTTAATTCATCGAATTCAATTCGGCTCATGTGAAGTGCGGCGTCTGAACTGGGCCTAATATTTCAATGCATTCAGCATCGAAAAATTATTTTACTATTCCAAACCTCTAAATAGGGCCGGGTACACAGTGTCAACGCTTGGATGTCAATGGGCGTAGTCTCAAAAATACTTTTATAGTATCACAATAGCTTCTAGTAAACGTCGACGGACTGTCTATTTTAAACACATATAATTCTTAGTTGAGTATTTATCAACACTGTGAAAGTCATTATACCATGGCAGCATCCGAATGAGTCTCACTAAATAGCGAGGTTAAGTCTACGGTTACTGATGATAACTTAAAGGAAGCTACGTCACGGATGGCGAATCTTGAAAAAATGGCCAAAGTTCGCCGTTCGCAATCCGTCTTAATCTTCTCCATCCTCAACCGTCCTTGTTCCTGTTTGGTTTATTATTACCTCTTTGGCATTTTTCTACCTGGCTTAGTAAACTATTATTTTGAGGCTTTCTTCAATTTGAAGGTGATTTTGCACTTCGCAAAAATGGCTTAAAATATCGCGACATAGCTCCTATAATTATCGTTTTATGCAGCTGCTAACTTCAGATCTTTAAATGACAAATTGAAAACGTTCCAAAAACGCTTTCTTCAAGGAAATGCTAACATTTTATAAAGTAGAACACACGTTTATTTTTGCTTTTACATTTCAGTGCTAGTAGAAGTGGTACAAGATGTTGCAAAAGGTGAGTACAAAGGCAAGTAGTCCACCGAAGAAGGCACGGTGTCCATGTACCGCTAGCAGCAGTGGATTGAGCTACCTGTGAAAATCAAATTAAGTATCTCAGTTACGTGGTTGAAAAATTCACGTTACCTCTTTGTTAACTGGCTAGGTTAGGTTGAGGTCTATCTACAAGCCCAGTGTAGGTCTTATCAGAACGCAGTCCGTAACTCAGGTTTCCTGAAGTATTTCAGTTACATGGTTGAAAATCTAAATAAGTGCATTACCTCTTTTCTAATTCGTTATATTAGTTTAGGTCAAAGTCTGGTCTAGAAGCCAACTGGCTTATCAGAACAGCGCGTAACTCCAGTTTCCAAAGCATGAAGCGAGTAGGAGTATTGGCTACTCCCACTGGATGGGGCAGGTAACCTCCAAGTATTTTCATCAAGTTGCCCTGACAATTTACGGTACTCATTTATACTCCTGGGTGGAGAGAGACCAGTGCAAACCCTTTTTCATTTAAAGATTAAAATCCTCTATTTTATTAATCAAACACAATTCTTTTTTATTACCTGTGGGCGGTAGGGTAGGGACATGAGTGTTACAATTGTCGCCGGTACAACACTCGATTTCACATTGCAGCACGGACACTCTGAACTCATCTTTAAGATAGCCACCGATAGCTGCGCAGGCTGCTTTTTTATCTGTAGCAATCAAATAAAAAAAAAGGTTAAAGTTAAAGACATTGAAAGGGAAGATTGGAACTGCAACAGATCCTAGTCTTCGTTTGACCAACAAAACGGATTTCCGTAGTACATTAATAATGTTTTAAGTCGTGCATGTCAGTTTTTGGGATCAACCGTTAATAGTTGGTTGCCGTTTCGGTTGGTTTGGTTGATCAACTTTTTAAACCAGCATCAAACTAAATTGAAACGGTTGATACTGTGTTGATTTGGTCGATCGAAGTGTCCCATTAAAACACTTTTCCGACCGTTGACTGAATGGTTTGTCAATCG
Organism: Desmophyllum pertusum; assembly: GCA_029204205.1. Lineage (NCBI taxonomy): Eukaryota > Metazoa > Cnidaria > Anthozoa > Scleractinia > Caryophylliidae > Desmophyllum > Desmophyllum pertusum. Next base: position 10,188 of record MU825971.1, on the reverse strand, counting down.
ATTCAACACTGTTCCTTTCAACCAAATCAACCGAAAACACGCAAAAACCCAACCACTGAAAACGATTGATCTCAATCAACATAAGCCTAACAGTTACCAACCCTCCGTCAACCGAAAAATTAGTGGCTCATCTGGCTGGCACGTAACTCTGGTTTCGGCGTTAGAACGTGCTGGCCCGTAGACAGGATTTGAATGGGAGGGGGGAGGGGGGGGGGGGGGTGCGTTAGAGTGGCAAAGTTTGAGACTGCATTTCGTGCGTTTGGAAGGCAGTATAATATGAAAACCAGGCAGCCAAAAGCGAACGTAAACACATGAATATTTCTCGAACTGTTCAGTAAAGGAAAATACCGATGAAAAGAATACTAAAAATACATATTGCGGACCTTCGATTAAATAATTTTTTAAGCCAAAGGAGTGAATATTTGGATGAAGAACATGACTCGCTTGATTAAGACGATATGTAATTTGTTCAAAGCTGCGATTGTTTTGATTCAGACTTCATTTTCAAACTACACCAGTTTAGTTATCTAATTAGAGCACAAGCACCACTATTTCACTTTCTTTTGAACCGTCGGTCCGCTAGTGGGACCTCCACAGCCCGTGGAGGGAGGGCGGGGAGTGGTGTGTGTGTGTGTGTGTGTGTGTGTGTGGTGTGTGTGGGGGGGGGGGGGGGGGGTGGTTGCGGACGCACCCATCGCACCCCCCTCCCTACGGGCCTGTGAAGCGGCTAGGAGCTGGCTACTCCCCATGGATAGGACGCTGTAGTCCAACGCAGGTTTTGCCAACTTACAACAATTAATTCGCCGGTGCCCATTTATACTTCTGGGTAGAAAAAGGCAATGCGAGAATAGTTTCTTGCCCAAGAACACAACACGATTACCCCGGCCAGCGCTTAAACAACGCGCTAACATTAGCCTACCGTATCTCCCGATCACAATTGTACTCACCCCGCGAGATGTAGATAATTATTAAAAGTTTACTTACCTGCACAGTTTATACATCCTCGGTAAAAGCCATTCAGAACAGTTCCATTCCTGTTCCGAACTTTTCCTACGCGGAACCGCAATGAGTTGTGCCGAGTGCATCACTATAATCACTAGCGCATTTTTGGTCATCATGATAGGTGGAACACCAGCCTTCACTAGGCTGCGAAACAAGCATTGCATTCTCTTGGACCAGAAGCTGTCACAAAGAAAAATAAAGCATTTTCTTTGATCGTCTAAAAGGAGATAGTCGTTAAAATATACTACCTATTATAATAACTTCATCAGCAGCCAATCAGAACTGCGAAACCATTCAACGGTTTCGCGCCGTTTTCTTGGAATTCAAAGCGCCGTTGACTCGAAGTGCTGCCATCTGCAGCTGCAAAGCTATTGTTTTTGAGGCTTTATATTTGTCAGACTGGCTGAAAAAGCTAACGAAGAAAGCACATTTTCAGCCTTCTCAGTACAGCTAGTTGAAGAGGACTTACAGAAACTCGAGGAAGAATCCATACACGGCGGCGGAGTTGAATGTAAGTTTGTCTTCTTCGATCGAAACCCGCTCAGCTCAGGCAAAATATTTTATGTCAAATTGCCAGTTCAGTAATTGCATGATTAAGAGCGACCTCCTGTAAAAGTCGACCAAACAGTGGCACAAGTCAAAAAATCGAATTCGCTCATATTTTGCTCATAGATAGGCCCTAGTCAGAAACTAAACGGACTGTAGTTAGTTTTTGAAAATACAGCTTTTTTCGGTAAAAATATGCGAAACCCATTTTGCCCCGATTGGGCCCAAAATCGACTTCCGGTTAGACAGAATTTTCGGAAAATTTGATCGCTTCGCGCACCATACTAGAGCTATTTTTGAATCTTTAAATAGCATTTGTATCCTGTCTAGGTCTTCATTGCTCGATTGAATGAAAAATAAAATAAATCTAATTTAGTTTTGAGCCGAAACAAGATCAAAATCATAGGCTAAATTTGCGAACTTGTTGCAAACTAATTTATGCAGATAAACACTGACCATTTTATCTATGTGCGATAACTTAAAATTTCGTTAAAAACGTTTTCTATGGCTTAATTATACGTTCATCTGATAGGATATGTACAAAAATATCTGGGTAAATGATTTTAAGTGGCCCGCTTTGGCCCTTGTTTATCACTTATTTTGCCGAAAATATGCCGTTTCATGTGTAAACAATGGCGTGACAGGGCCAGTCGCAATCCGAATACTTAACAATTATTCGCCGAAGTGGGAGGTGGATATGTGGTGGATATTTACCGAGCCGCTTCGGCGAGGTAAATATCCACCACTTTTCACCGACCACTAAGGTGAATAATTGTTTTAGTATATACCAAACCAGTGAAATAGCTAGCTCCAAAATTATAGATCTATTTTACCGCGAAAAATTGGAAAAATCCTTTAAAAGTGGAACCCTACGCGCGACCAAGGGACAGCGCGGGAAAAGTCACATGACAACATCAGGCGATCAAACATGTCTCGTATGTTGGACTTTGACGATTTCAAGGGGAAAATTATTATTTTTTCCGTTGTTTACTGATAGACCAAAAGCGACGAGTTCTATTTTCTCGTATTTTACAAGTTCTGTCAGTTTCTATTGCCTGAGAAACTGATGTTGAAGCTGCAAGTGCCGTTATAAACTGAACAAGATGGTCACGATGCTGCCTATAAACCGAAGACGATTTCGTAATTCCAGTTCAATTATTTCTCACATGTGACTGCATCCACCGTCTGATGTTACTGCTTTTAATTTACCGGAGGGAGAAGCCGTAAAGTTTGGAGAAGCCACAGCATTTGGGCAGTTCTTGATCATGATACGGCAACAAGAATATTTTCTAGCGTAGTGAGACCGAGATTTGTCGATCCGAATACAAAACTAAAATCGTTGGCAGGTTTGAAACAATTACAGGGACTTCTTGCTTTTTGAAAGACACTGCTGTATTCAGGATTTCAGGTAGGAATTGCATTTTAAAGTTAGTTGGACTGGACAGCGTTTGAAACCACTTCAAAGACTTAACTGTTCGAAATTATTTACAACTGAGCGTTGTCATGTTCTTACTCTAGCTATTTTCTCGATAGTAAACAAAACATTTTGTACGACATTTTTGGCGATTTTATTTAGTAACACGACTAAAATTGCTGCTAATGAACACCTCTAAATATCTTTAGGTATTTTTGATAACACACTGACGTGCAGCGGCCTCGTTTATGGAAGTAATTTCTGCTTTGATCAAAGAAGCAAAACGCCGGCCATTTTGTTTTGCTCGGAGGTGAATAGCAAAGACTATTCACCTCCGAGCTAGCCAATCAGAACGCGCGAAAAGCACTATTCACTGGTTGGTATATACTAATCGATAATAATCACTTTAACATAGCTATAGGGAAACGCATAAATATAGCTGATCATTAAATCGGAACCTAAAGAACATCTCTTATTGACTTTTTTTATTCTACTATTAGTATATTTGCATTTTGAAACCACAAGTTCGTTTTATAACCTAAAATATGTGTTTGTTTCTCTTCAAACTTTGCAAGTTTGAAACACTATCATATTTTGTTCATTCTTCAAACACTATAAATGTATCGCCCTCTTGGTAAACTAGAACTTTCAGGTAAAGATCAAATGAGTAAATTATGTTCTTGAATTATTGACCATTATTCTCCCTGCCAGCGTGTTCGACATAGCTAGAGCATTGCGTGACTCAGTTAGCGTGCGACGGGAATAAATATTCAAATGTTTAAATAGCTAAGTTTATTACTTTCGCTGATTACCACTAATTACAAATGGTTGAGAAGTACAACTAACCATTTCTAGATGGTTTATATAAATTTAAATGAGTGATAAATTAATATATGGAGAAATGCTCTCTGCTAGTACGGCCAGTGGTATATACAATATGCTCAGCCTCGGCAAGAAAACAATGACGAAAGAAGATTAACGAAAACGACGGCGAAAATTATTTTGTGTTTCAATAATACTACATGTATACAAAAATTATTAAAATAGCACTTTCGTTGTTTGCTGAATCCAGTGCTATTTTAATTATTTATTTTTATCAGTTTCTCATAACATTGGGCACCTCTGGTTCCGCTGCAGCTGGTTTTCGTTTTCATAGCGACATGGCCATGGACTTGGGAGTCCAAAATATTCCAGTAACTATATGGAGGGTCCTGATGGATTCTTAGTTACAAATTAGAATTTGGGAAATCCTCAGTTATCAGTTGAAATTTTAGCCGTTTCTCAGCTATCAGTTGTGACCGATCTCAGTTGATAATGACTCGATCGAGCCTCGACATTCTTCGGAAGACCTCGTATAATCCTTGGAAATCTTACGTTGATTTTCGGCAATCTCTGAAAGACCGGAATTATTTAATTTAGTGACGCTTAGACATCTTCGGGTGATCTTCATGTAATTGCCAATTTATGTCAATGTATATTATTTATCCCCAAAAGCTCAGTAAGATGTTTCAGATTAGGTGCGAAATACTTCGCTGCTTCGCAGTTCACACATGTGTCGTGTTGTAAGACTACTGAACTGGAGACATCGTGACGCATCTCAGACGTGCAAAATTTGCAACCTCGATTCCAGGCTCTCTCTCTCTGCCTTTTCCTCCCTTGTCGTTGAGGAGAGAGCAACGACAAGGGGGAAAAGGAGAGAGAGCCTGGAATCTAGGTTGCAAAATTTGCACTCTGGGATGCTAAAATGTTCAGTATTAGATATTTTACACAGTTTTAAATATTTTCAATTTGTTAGTATCTATTTATTTTTTTGTGTCCCCAAATTAGTATGGGATTTTCCCAGGCTACAAGGCTTGACACATTAATAAAGTTTTTTATTCTATTCTAGTAACTGTTCACTCATTTCTCAGGATCAGTTTGATTTGACAACTGTTTGATGTTGCCATGACAACCGCGTCTTTTGACATGCAGGTTTATCGGCCCAATTATTGAATTTTTAAATGACATTTCATTTACCGATTTACTGGCTTATTTCTGACGTCATGAGAAAAGAAAATCTGAAATAGAAGATGGTGTACTTCATGACGTACGTATATTAAACGTAGACGTCATAATTAACAGCAAAACCATGCACCTTATGTTGTAAAGCAAGTTATAGGCCCTCTACTAAAGGCATAAGGCTTTCAAGGAGTTTTATGGGATTTAATCAACTCTCCTCCCCCAGTACAGTCGTGGGTGTATAATTTGGGTTAGGGTAGGATGTAACGTTCGAGGGTTGGAATATTTCGCAACTCTCATTTTTTGGGACACCTGAGACGGGGTCAAGCTTCTTTCCAGTTTGTTTTTCCTCATTACAGTAGGTGATCTTTTGAATCAATTGAACCTTGTTTTCCGAACGAAAGAACTCTTGAGAGCCCAACCCGCAAGGACAAAGGAGGAAATGTAACATCGTAGCTGGTTTCCGTTCTCAAGTATTCCCCATCACATTTTCAAGCACATATATATATAACCATATTTCTCTCAGTGTATCTCATGTTCCAGGGCACGTCAACTGGTGCTTACCACACGGTGTTGCTCAAGACTGAAATACCTTCAAATATTAAGCATTGAAAAAATGTTGTATAGTTATATACATTTGCAAAAACATAAGTTTGTTTATTTTCCCAAGTAAAAGGGTTAAAATGGTCAGACTACATTGCCTACCGTACAATACTGTAAAAAGTTTTTTGGAAACTGAAAAATCTGGTCCCCTCGGGCGACGGTAAACGGAACAAAAGGCTGGCCTGAACAGAGCTCTCCCCAGGCAGTGATGTTGCGCTTAGCTTATTCAGTGATAAACATCAACTTGTTCAATTATTCCCTTGTTTCTGCCTCGAGCGTGAGTGCGCAAAACCGCAACGATGACATACACCATCCGTTGCATTCAGTAGTCGGTAAAGAGCAGAAAAGGTGCGTGGTGCAACCGCACCCGACTAAAGAGCGACGACTGGGACGAGGCAGATGACTGCACGACGACTGGTCAAGGTATAAAGACGGATCGGAAATGTGCACAATTGAAAATGAAAACGTCTATGGTTTTATTAATAATTGAGCTAAAAGAAGTAGTATCTAGTAGTACGGATATTTTGCGAGTTGCCGTTCCAGGGGGTTGTTGTTATTGTCATACCTCTCTGTTAGAGTTATCCCGATAGCATTTAGGGTATTGGGTAGTAAGTGGTTTTGTTTTAGAATTGATGCATCTTAGGAGTGAAACTGAATTCGAGTCACACCCATATAGCGTGATTCTGTTATCCTTGAGGGGTTCCTTTCAAAGGAAATCACCCACCGACGTCACTATAATACGAGAGAGTCCCGGCCCCCAGGTTACGATATACGAGCAATGAGCGAAATATATTTATTACTGCAGGAGTTTCCTTCAGATACAAACAATCCCGACTTGTTATGCTTAACAATTAACTGGGAATGTATTCCCTTTAGAACCCGCTCGACGAGATTTAACTTAAAATTACAGTCTGCACTGCGACTTTGTGATCAACATCGTGTACTGGTCACGCAACGGTTTCCAAGTCTCACTCCAACTGCCTTCAAAACGGGTGAAAAAAAACTATCTCGGATTGCTCTTATTTTTTAAAGAGTTCACAACTAGGTAGTTTATATTTATAGCCTTGGCTTGTATTGAGGCTACTTGGACGGAATTCTCAAAATAACTCATGCTATTTAATAGGGTTCAACCGCAATCGGGTACGAAAAAATAAAAGTGCTAAAAGCGATGCCATAAATTATAATTAAACGAACAAATAAAACACAAATGATTCCATTATGTTTTTAATTTACCTTTATCTAGATATCTTCCTGTGATTAATTGGAAATCACTTTTTTATCAGAGCGAGTCTCCGGTGAATAGCCGTGTCACGCCATTGTTTACACATGAAACGGCATATTTTCGGCAAAATAAGTGATAAACACGGGCCAAAGCGGGCCACTTAAAATCATTTACCCAGAGATGTTTTCTATATATCCTATCAGATGAACGTATAGTTAACCCATAGAAAACGTTTTTACGAAATTTTAAGTTATCGCACATAGATAAAATGGTCAATGTTTTATCTGCATAAATTAGTTTGCAACAAGTTCGCAAATTTAGCCTATGATTTTGATCTTGTTTCGGGCTCAAAACTAAATTAGATTTATTTTATTTTTTCATTCAATCGAACAATGAAGACCTAGACAGTATATAAATGTTATTTAAAGATTCGAAAATAGCTGTAGTATGGTGCGCGAAGCGATCACATTTTCCGAAAATTCTGTCAAACCGGAAGTCGATTTTGGGCCCAATCGGGCAAAATGGTTTTTTCGCATATTTTTACCGAAAAAGCTGTATTTCCAAAAACTAACTGCAGTCCGTTTAGTTTCTGACTAGGGCCTATCTATGAGCCAAATATGAGCGAATTTGATTTTTTGACTTGTGCCGCCGAAAGCCGATTTTAGTCGATTTTTACAGAAAGTCGCTCTTAAGTTGGCAACACTTCTAGATGACTATTTTCTTTGCTGTTGATAGAATTCTGTAATTTTTCTTTTCAACGAGAACTTTAGGAGCACAGATTGTTTCGACGAATTTTGCGGACGTTTTCTGCCAAGTTTTACAATGAAATAAACGTCGACCCGACGCCGGCAGTGTTCAAGATATCGCTTACTGTCTTTGATTCCTTTTCTAAATGCCCTCTGAAATTAAATGAATAAAATGAGCCTGAGTCGGGCCAAAAACATATTTACGCCCGCGAACATCAACTCTATTGTTATATTAACGCTTGTGTTAAACTGGTTTAGGGGTTTGAAGTCGATAATTCTGTACTGGTTTGAATACTAGGCGATTTGTTTCGGCTTTTTCCAGCGCGCTGCCATGTTTGTTTCGCAAAGTTTGATGGGAGATTATGACATCAGGGCGCGGTCATGCGTTTTAAATACGTCGGCTAACGTCAACATCTTGTTTTACTAGCTTTTCTTATGGCTTTACACAACTTCGACGAACACGCAGATGATGAATCCGCTGGCTAAAGTTGTGACGATTGCTTTGTAAGTTGTGAGAGCATGGTTTGGATTTGATTTAAGAGAATGTATGGGAGGTAGCTCCGCCCCCCCTGACATTACCGTTTGGAGTAAACACAGTTATCGCGTCCTTTGACAGCGTTGGGACCTGGGTGTTACAGTTATCACTAGTACAGCACTCGATTTCACATTCCAGTAAAGTCCCAACGTTTATTTCCTTTGAGAAAGCCACCAAGAGCAAAACAGGCTTCCTTTTTGTCTGGAAAAATCAATTCAAGTTAAATATTAAATAACACATATACAGCTGTACGCAGGTCCGGCGATATGGCGATGTGCACCTGTGATTAAGCTAATACAGTCGAAGTTCTCATAGCGACCACTCTCGTAAGCGACCAAGCTCTGGCTACGTCTACCATTGTGAAACCCCGTTTGAAATTGTCACTCAAACTCTGTAATTAAAAGCTCTCTATTAAGCGGACCGCTCCCGGCATCCGTAAGCGATGGCGACCACTTTTTGGATTTACCAACTGGTCGTTTACTTTGTTTTAAGCTCTCGTAAGTGACCACTTGTTGTGCTGCACATTTATGAGTACATTCTCCTAAGCGACCAGCTCTAATAGTACGATTACTTTTCGAATTCCCCAGGTGGTCGCTTACGATAACTTCGACTGTAACTAAATAAAATTATAAACAAAAGTCTAAAATAAATACATATATTATATTACATAAATTGATGTTTCATAGAAAGAGGCAACTGTATATTCAGAGCGAAATGAAAATTATAGTCCTGATACTGGAAACAAGGTAGAAATCGTTGTCCAGCCTGAGATCAGGCTAGTTCCTAAAGAAAAACATTGACCTGGGGCGGAAACGTCGTCTTCGTTACCGCCCCTGGCAGCGCTCAGCTCGCTTCGCTCGCCCGATTTTCTTTAGGAGCCTGGTCTCAGGCTAAATTTGTCTAGCCTGCGTGCAGTCGTTCCCGCGCGTCACTTTTCCAATGCAGGAAGGAAAGCTGGAGACGTCTTCACGCAGGCTATATTTGTCATGTCGTTTCACTTTACTAACTTGCACAGTCGAAGCATCCTCGGAAAAAGACATCGGTGTTATTTCCTCTTCGATAAGAATTGTCCCGATATTTTCCCACCGCGGTGCCACAATGAGTTGTCCCCAGTGAATTTCTGCCGGTAGCACAGACTTGGTCGCGCTGTCTCGCGGAGCAACTGGCTTCATCGACCCCTACGCATTCATTACACTCAGTTGGACCAGCAGCTGTCAGCAAAAAGAAATCGATACCGTGAATCAAATTGTCTGTAATAACTTAGTGTGACAAGTAACTATAGGAGTATTGCTACTCCCTCCGGATGGGATGCTAGTCCGTTGCTGGTACTCTGCAACATTTTTGTCTGGGTATGGTTTCACTGAAATTTAGCTGCACCCATTTATTTTTGCGAGAGTAATCTTGCCCGCGCTCGAACCCAGATCTCTCGATCCAGAGTCCGACGCGCTAACGTCTATAGCGTCTCCCATTCATTTCAGGCTCGTGTTACAAAGACAGATTTAGCGTCTTCTTGTTCGTTAGGGATCTCGTCTTAAAGATGATAGACACGGTTGTTGTGTTAATTGAACGTTTTTTAATCAGCTCCTAGCGGTAAGGCTCAAGGTAACTGACTGAGCCGTTTTTAGTTGGACTAAAGCGTAAATGCTCAAACGTAGCGTCCATGCCGCGAACTGTGATTGGTCGATCGAGTACTTATTAAAATTCCATTGATAAAAGTTAATCCAGGCGGAGCCTTTGATACGTTAAAATTAGCGCGTTGGTTTCCAAATCACCAACTTGATCTAAACTTATTTCAGTCGGAAAACCAAAAACTAGAATCATCAAAAACCTTTAAACGAAGTGTTTTCGATACCAATCACGGTTGTGGCTGACAAGATACGATGTAAACTTAACGAACGTGACCTACATTATTATAAGAACAAAAGGCTAAAGATTACACTAGTAAATACTTCGCATACTCAAAGTTAATTAAAGTGTTCACGTAGTTTGTTATTAATGAAACCAAAGGTTTCACAAAGTTCTTGTGAGAGCTGGCGACAGGGCCAGAATAGTCTTCAAGTATAAATAAACTACTTCAATCCGTATAAATTTTTTTCTAAAGGTAAATTAAAAGTCTAACTGT
>MU825970.1:28843-65247 GCA_029204205.1 Desmophyllum pertusum | reverse complement strand
AGTTGTTCTCTGCACGAAATATTACAGACTCCGTGTGGCTCTAGTAGGGACGAGGAGAATCCTGTTTCGCTCTCTGAGTGCAACTCGGATATTTCGGCGCATTTGGCGAGTTGCCATTTATCGAAATTCGGTGATGTTACCGAAGCCGAGCTAATCTTGGCCAGAGCGGGTATTCGCGGTTTGTCGGCGACCCAGCTTACGAGCATGACCATCTGCCCGAGGCACAGACATTTACTTGGAAGATTCTGGCGATCGAGCCCCGAAGTCCTGCCAATACCCTGGCCATACTGGGAACAAGTGTGGCAGGAAGACATATCATAAACTTCCAAATGGCCGACGAAATAAGGATTTTTGTTTTTTGTGTCCCCAAATTAGTATGGGATTTTCCCAGGCTATAAGGCATTGACACAATAATAAAGTTTTCTATTCTATTCTATTCTATTAGCGAAAATGCTGCTGTTGGTTCACGTAAGTACCATTATCCTTGTGGTTCCAGTGATTTTTTTCGCCAGTGTCAATGTATTGTTTTCATATAAGTTTTATTTCCTAATTCAAACATTTCCACCATTTCCTTCTCACAATTCTGACACGCTATCCAGTTTCCTTTACATGTATATAAAAAAAAATTAATATCAGTCATCGATAATTTTATGTCATACCAGTCGCCACTGAAAAGTTTGTTTCGCTATATATCTGTTTTTTACGATAATTAGTTTTATAACACGACTAAGACAGTAGAGAGGAGCAATAACTAAATTCAGCCAATCAGAATGCTTTATTGCCGGTCTGATATTTTCTAAGTATCGGACCGGGTAAAGTTTCGTGCATTGTTATGGTTTAATTTCCACAGCTATTTTGTAAGCACAAATGTGTAATATATCTTTTATTAACCAAGCTTGCTCAGGGGCGTACTGGGAGAATATCGGCCGTCGGTATGGACCTCGCTGCGCTCGATCGTTAATACTGTCAAGGCCTAGGATCGATATTCTCCCAGTATAGATTGCAACACAGTCTCACTTTCTTCTCTCAAGATATAGATGCGTGACGCGAGAATCGAGAGGCGAGCGCCGATAATGCACGCACGAGCCTCGCGAACCCGCAGGCGTAGGAGGGGTGGGGGGGGGAGGGGACCTGCTGAAACAAATCTTGCGACATTTTGAAGTGCAATTTAAATCAAGAGATAGGAAAAAAGACCTGATTGAACAACTGATGTCATTCATACAAGAATGTGAATGCTTTAATTGAACTAGAATCAGCTGTAGAATGGTATGAAATGAACAAGTGAATCATGCAAACAAACACTGCGTTATAAATAGAAATGGCTCATAACCTAAAGGAAAGCTTTCACATAATGGCTAAAATAAATTATTCCCCAGGTACGAAACAATTCTTTGTCTTGAAAGATACCGGAAAAAGACCTAACTGATCAACTGAAGTCATTCGTACAAGAATTTGAATTCAGGAATATGAAATGAACAACTGTGTCCGGCTAGCAAACAAACACTGCGGGAAATCAAAATATAGTTCACAATCTGAACAAAACGCTTTCACATAGAGGCTGAAAAAAATGTTACACCACATAAAAATCAATTCTTTCTCTTGGAAAATATTCTCAAGAGTCTCTCAAGGAAAATGTTTTGTGGAATAGATAAAGAAATCCCATCGCAACACGAAATTTAATATGCAGCTAATTTGCATATATCAATTGAAAGGAAATATTTATCGCTGTTTACTTTTGAAAATACCCCGATTTTTCCCGAAACAACAGCTAAAACGACGAATAATATTTATTTGCAAGACATAGGTCTGCCGTTTACCGGTTATTATTGTATCTCCAAGCGCTTTCAGCTGAGAAATTGGTCTATCGTTCGGACCGCCTTATCTTTGGTTTCGATCAAAATGGCGAATAATTGGGAAATTCGCAGAGCTCTGTACGGCGCGCAGCTTTAAGTGCCCACAAATTTTATTCTATAATTTATTAGATTGGTGTTAGTACTTTTGAGTTATAACAGATTTGACTCTAGGTCAGGTCCCACATAAGAGAAAATAATTTTCAACTATAGGTATGTCACGTTTCGCAAATTCCGGAGTTCGAGAGAAGGTATCTTAGAAAATTCATAACTCAGTCACATTTTTATAAAATACAATTATTAAACCTTTAAACTGTTGAAGAAAGATGAAACTTGAATATATAAAATATTCAGCTGGTTTGTACAATAAATTGGGCTTTGATAGCGCCCGACATTTATAGCTAAATTGTAGAGTCCTCAAAGCTAATTTGCATAATTTTGAGGTTATGTTGAAAATGGCCTCGCAAAAAATGAAAAAGAAGTAATTGATCCAAATAAATGTGATATTTGTTGATGAGATATAATGGTTAACTTTCACTGAAAATATTAGGCAAATCGGTGAAGGGCCGAAATTTGCCTTATCCGTTCTTACGCGGACAGCCTCTTAAAGGTCAAATGCAACGAAATTTGGCATTTTTTTCTTTTGTCGCGAAAACTGTTCTTTATACTAGCATCAATCATACTCAACCCTCAAAAGCTGGTTTGGGGCGATTTGTGGCGCTTATAAGGCACGAAATTCGATAATTTCCGAGAATTTCCGACGGCTTAACGAAAACGAACCAGGAATGACCGCGCTTGGAATGGAAACGAATTTGCTGTTTTTGTGATGTCATATGTGGTGAGCTTGTTTTCACGCGCGTGTTTTCGCGCGTGTTTTCAGCAACGTGTGAAGGTCGATGCGAAGAAGCTTTTACTGAATTTCTCACATTATATTGCTCTCTTATCATTGACACGTGAATGGAGAACTACGCAGTGGAATTAAAGAACTTGCATTTCTTCAAAAAGGCGAGTGCTCATTTGATTTTAACCGAGAGAATTTGGGTTTGTTGTTGTTTTGGAAATCCTGAGTTTTCACCGCCCGCGCTAGCTAGCTTACGGTTTTTAAATTACAATCTCCGTGTTTAGACTCAATTCCTTAGTTTTAATCATTTGCTTTTCGTTTCTCCTTTTTACTAAACAAACCTTCCGTTAAGTTTCATTCAAGAAAGAACCTAGTGATACCGGTAGTCCCGGCAGAAAATAATTCTCGGCAAGTTAGTATAAATTTATAGTTGCGCCGTTCGTTGAAATTGAATGCAAGCTTGAATTGAGTTTGGCGAGGCATAAAATGAAAATTGTAAATTGCCACCCGACCGAATGCAAAAATTAGATTAACATGGGAAATGAAATTGTAGAAAACTTAGGAAACAGTTTTACTCGAAAAATGCTTTCAAGAGTATTGAAGAATGAAGATTGTCCTAAAATTTGCCGGTTGCGACTTTGAATGGTTTTTGTGTTAATTTGAAATAGCTTCTCATTTCAGCTGCTTTTTTTTCTTTTTTCTTTGTGGGGGGTGGTCTTTTTTTCCTTTTTTGGTTAATACCTTATTATAGGAAATTAACGCTCGTGTTAATTAAGGTATTTGAAATTAACGCGAATTGGACGGACAATTACTTCCAAATAAAGGAAATTAACGCGAAAGAGGAGGTAAAATTCCACAATGAAGGAAATTAACGCGATTAGCGCAAAGAAATAAATATATTTTGGCCGAAATATTAAAACTTAGATGTCGAGAACTGCTCTTCTGCAAGCGAGGGTGAACTATAAATATTGTAATCTAGGCTTTAGGCTTTTACATTGTAAAAGATTGAAATACAGTGCAGAAAATAGAGTTTCCTTGTTGTCAAATGTGTCTGCACAGGATCCAGAATTTGTGGTTATAATAATGGAAATTAAGGTCTTGGAAATTAACGCTCCACTTAATTAATGTTGCGGAAATTAACGCTCACAAAAATTAACGCGACTTAAATTAACGCGAATTTTTCAAATTCGCGTTAATTTCATGGAGCGTTAATTTGCATAGGTAATCGCATGATTTCGAGTGCAATTTGGAATAAATGAGCACGAGTAAATTTTTCAAAGACTAACTAAATTGCACGAGCCCGTAGGGCGAGTGCAATTTGTGGTCTTTGAAAAATTTACGAGTGCTCATTTATTCCAAATTGCACGAGAAAAATCATGTGATTACTTGTTAATAATATACATACAACAATTTATGTCACGCTTTGATAGTTTTCGTGACCACATTCTAATGTCAAGCTCCTTCAACTTTATTGGCTAAAAAATTGACATGTTAATTCATGCGTGAATTTTCATGCACTCTCTGCAAGAGCTGTATGAAAAGTTTGTACGAGTCCATCAAATCTTCAATCCTCTTCAAATTTAAAGCCTTAAATGAGGTTTTGTTGCCGCTCTACGTAGACTTAACTGATTCTTGGTGGGTTTGATAAATTCCACGAACTGCATGCCGTGTTTATCTACGCCGAACAGCACGCCGAGCAGAAAACTCTTCAAACTTCACCGCTTTTTTGAGCGACCTTCAGCACACGATGCTCCAGCCAGAATGCCAAAATATTGAGCTTAAATCCGCAAAACGGCTTTTTTCAGCAGAGGAGGATATTCATGTACAACTCCGTGTTTCTGACAGAGTTTAGTTTCTTCACTGGACGTTGCACAGGTTAGATTTGCCTCTTTATAAATGCATTTTCCACCTTTTATTAAATATTCAACGAGCTTTTCTTGCGGCAACTCCAGAAGTCTCTAAGCTTTTTCATTTGTAAAAAGCAGAACAATTGAACCAATCATCTTAAGTTACCGGTTCATAGGCTGTCTGTTTCGTCCTTTTCGTTTGCTTTGGAGAACAATAAACTTGTATTTCCCGACGAATATTTTGTTTGCATGTCGTCCGCGCCGGTAATATTTTATAAGCTCATGTTTTCGTTTGTTCTTGCGGCTTTTGTGTTTATCCTACGGCTTCTACACTTTGTTGGTAATCAGATTTTTATGTACTTTGCATTATTTTCACATCTTTGCACTTATACGGTAATTCTGCTTATTTATACGTTTGAATCTTGTCACACTTTTGCGCGCCATTTTGTTTGGTCGAATCAAGCTACTGTAACTGTCAATCATTTTTAATTTCAACTTTCTGCACTAATTTCAACTTTTTGCACTAATTTCAACTTTCTGCACTCATTTGGGATAAATTGGCATGCTCTCAGCCAATCAGAATGCAGAAATTGTTGTATGTATATTATTACCTATAATAAGGTAATACTGACTTTGACATAATCTGCTGTCAAAATGTAGACAGAAACAGGAACGCCTACTCAAGAATTCCTCCAAGCTTAGCCGTGTTTATCGATCGAATTTAATATGTATAATACGGGTTGTTCGAGACGTAGCCTCAACAACAGTTTCTCCGCATCATGCGACCTTGTTGGACGTTAGTGCGGGGCATTTGGGTTAAAAAAACAGACTTTAAGAAATCCGGTATATCATAGAAAAAACACGGCGCTTATCGATTCTCCTTCTCTCGTTGAATAGTCCAAAACAAGATCGTTAGCGGGAAAGGCGCACAAACAGATGTCAGCAGACTAACAAACTCCAGTCGATGTCTAAAGCCTGAATCTGATCATCACCTTCACATCCCAAAAATAATTAATAATCACCATCCCAGCTTCGCGAGGACCTGCGAGTCGCGTATTACTAGGGTGCTTACCATTTAGCCAAAAAATCCGGAAATTTCGGTTGAAAGGCAAATGGATCAGACATTTTCCGGAAAATCCCTTCGTAAATTGTGGACTACCTCCAGAGGTAGTCCTATTTTTCCGTTTCGGAACGGAGCGTCGGAAATTACCGTACCATTTGAAAAATTATTCCGTTCCCAGGCTCCCCTCGCGCGGTTTTAGTTGTATTCAATATGGCGTCAACGAACTTTTACGAGTGTGGCGTTTGTTTCTTCAACTCAGATGGACCACAGAAACGTCAGCACTTGTTGTTCAGGAGAAAGAGAATGCCTGCTTCTTGCATTCCCTGTAGGGGTCCTTCCTGTGTTTATAATTTCCCTGCACAAGATCGAAAATGACTTTGAAGCTCACTCGTGCTGCGGAAACTCACTCGTGCGACAGGCTCGTGCGATAAACTCACTCGGGTATGTGATCTCATATCTTTGAATTATGTTAAAAATTTCTTGGCATAAAAGAGCTTACGGCATCAATGGCCATGGCATCTTCTTCTTAGTCAATAGATTTTAGATTTCCAGCTAAGTCCGCCATATTGACTGAAAGACCGGAATTAGAATATTGTAAATGGTAAGCGCCACCTGTTTCGGTTGCTCGTTGAGTTTGGAAAATTTCTTACCATTATGCAACGGTCACCCCAACCGGTTTTTTCTTACAAATGGTAAGCACCCCTAGTTATTATTATATGGCTGAGTTTGTAGCCGATATTACGCGCGTTCTGATTGGGTATTTTCAGGGCGGGATTCTCCCGCAACGCCCACGGGCATTATGGCAGATGTTAATGCCCGGCCAGCAGCGCAAAGCCATCAGCGCGGGAAAGTTTAAATTCAGTTTTGTAGAAAGTTTAACTCAATTTTTAGCCCACAAAGGTCACTGAGTGGAAAGCGGTAAACTAAGTAAAGAAGAACATGAGAGAAAAAACAGGCGAATGAAACAACAACCAAACTTTAGACAACGAAGTTTTGTCACCCTGAAGAAGGCAGTAATTCCGAAACGTCGGTAGTCAATTATGACTTCTAATAGTGCCAAAAATCATTTTAGTCAACATTTACTTCAAGGCGCTACGCAGTTTATACTTGTATTGAACGAAGAACAACAACCTAACAGCGGAGAACAACAACAACCTAGCAGCAGTCAACGGATGTCAACTCACAGAAAAGTCGTAACACAACGAAGAAAACTAGATTAAGCGACATCAACACTTAAAAGGCGTTACGTCGAGTCGATTAACTGAAGAAATGTGAAAATTGAGAGCTTATCTTGGACCACGTTCTGTGCAAGTTCTTTATCGACGTTCGCAAATGATGGCGAACAGAACGAGCCGGACACTCTCTCTGGTTTCCGAAGAAGCATCCAAAGACATCTCAGTGATGCTGGGTCCGAAGCGAACATTCTCAAGGCCAGATATTTAATTTGAAAAGTCCCGAAAAGTTCAATCAGCGAAGCGAAAAAACCTCTTAAACGAAGCCGGAAAAGGAAGCCAACAAAACGGCGCAAACCATTCAGCCGGTTCAGGAAGTAAGCTACTTTTAGCCAAACTAAATTTTAGCAGAATCAGTGAGTGAAAAACATGGAAAATCAAATTATCTAATTCGGAGCAAAGCATATACATCACGTGCGAAATAAAAACTTGTAGATTTCTTTTTAGCGATCTGAAAATTCTCATGAACACCCAGACTACCATTCGGTCTTGTCTTGTAGGCTTTACGCTTCTATCTGACAACGTTAATTGAAATTGGTGTATATGCTTCTGCTTAAACGAAGTGACAAGCGCAAAAAGCCTTCCAACTCCTTGTGTTTGCAATATTAACGTAAAATACTGAATAGAAACAAGTGATGCAAGCCAAATGACCCAGATACATGACCTACTTTTCACGTGGTCAACCTCTTAGCTACTTCGACACCCGGGGCGACTCTCATATAAAAGTGCTCACCGGGAATTTTGATTAAAAAAATGCCCGGTAACAGAGCCTATTTCTGGGAGGTGTACCAGGAACAATATATTTTTACTACACCTTTGATTAACACGCAAACTCTAACGTCCAAAACTAACAATGGTGTTTTTCACTGCCGTCAACCAACTGACTCTATAGAGGTACCATAGTACCCCGGACAGAACAATTGAGGATTGGGTTAAATGATAATAATTTTTAAATGCTAAACCTCAATGCCATGAAAAACGGCAACAAAACCAACAAGGAAATTCCACACATGGAAATTTTTTTAAATACCTCAGTGTTTTTAGTGAGCCCACAAAAAAGCCTGTAAACATGAGCGGCTGTGTCAGTCTTCGAACCAAAAATTGTTCATGCTCGTGCAATGTTTATATATACATGAACCAAACCTTGGTGGGCCGCCACTTCCAGACATAATTCCTCTTTGTGCTATTTTATATGGGATTGTCTTGGTAGAGCTGGGATATACAACAGCAACATTACAATCCTGAGATCCAAGAACGATTTCACCAGCGTATTAGGTGCAAATGGTGACGTTTCTACCCATGAGAAGCTTTGTCATATGCTCTTGGCCAGCTGCAATTCAAATGAAAGCCTTCCATTCGGTGGTATGGTGCTCCCGCTACTGGCCGCCATCTTACGAGTCGATGGAAAGAACAACCGCATGGCAAAAAGAGTCTTCAGACGGCGACAATCAGGAGATGCTGAGGTTTTCGGGTGGCCACGAAATCTTTCAATGTTTGTTTTGTAAGATTGACCGCATTTTTACTATTCAAGGTCAGATAATAAAACAGAAAATACCGATGATTTGTAAAGACTCGTTCGTTGTGTGACAAGTTCTTTCCGAGAAATCACGTGATTTTCAGTTTTACGTCATTGGTCGCTCCATATTTAGAAGCGCTGTAAGAACAAAACGAATTAACTTCCTGTCACACAAAAAAGTTCTCATGTGTGGAATTTCATATTTTATTTAATAAAATCAAAACTGAGAAATATGTGTCTCTTGTTTTTATATAATTGATAAATATACCAATCCTCAATTGTTCTGTCCAGGGTACTAATATGTTCTAACTGTGAAAAATGTTCAATACGCGGTACCAAAACACGATTTTCAACCCCTAAAAGGTACGGCGAGCATCCCCGTCAGTGCCATATAGATATGGGGTATTGCTTAATTGTTTATATTGCAATCGCGAGGAGTTAGAAGGCTTGTAATTAACAATTGGTTCATGCTTTAGCGTGCATTATCGAGTTATGATGCACGCGGGAAGTTTGGAGAGCACGATAGAAGCGTAAGAGTTGCACGAGGCGATAGCCGAGTGCAACTCTAGCTTCTTGAGTGCTCTCCAAACTTCCCGCGTGCATCATAACTCGATAATGCACGGCTAAAAGCATGAGCCAATTGTTTTATAACATTTTATTGCGATTCAAATATTTTTTGGACAAATTAAAAGGAAAATTGAGATCATATGCGAGTGTTGTACACCCAACATTGAACGCGAAATAATTTTGGTTTCGAAGGAAGTCAGCCTTTTTTTTTCGCCGGTCAATTTCTTATGAAAAGAAAAGCAATCCACAATTATGTCTCAATGAAGTTTTCTAAAGTACTAAACAGCAAAAAAATGGGGAAATAACCCAATTTTGAAGCGAAATTTAAGCTTTTAAAGGCTTATTCAAAAACATCTACGTGATTTTACAACTTCAGAAAACGGTAAACAAACTCTTAACGACAAAAATGATTTTAATGTACTCACCTTACGCAAACTTTTACATACAGCAAGCTGTATCGGCGAATAAAGCATTCCATTACAGCCATTAATTGAGCAAACGACAAGAGATGAAAGATTTCCGACGATTCATCCAAGAAAACTTTTGAATTTTGATGCGTACGTGAGGAACCCAACTCAGTGCCAAGTCTTCAGAACCAATCACCGGCGCGATACTCTGTCGAAGTGACAGGTCAAGTTTGCTCGGGCCATCAGCGTGCATCATTGGATTTTAGAAAATGGCTGTCATATAAACGGCATAGAGTCTAGCCGTGCATTATTTTCTTATAAAGCACGGCTAAAAACGATAAAGCACGCATGTCCCGGATGTTCACCACGCTCACGTCGCTCAGTTTATAAAGTTGAACCTGTCGCTTTTCTTGACTCTTTTATCCGACTAATTAAGTTGAATATATTACGAGTTTGACCAGTAATGCTTTACCTGTATTGAAAACGAAGTGAAACAGTATCATCGAAGGCGACGGATCATGCAGAAAGAAAACAATTTCGCTCTCGGAGAGAGTGGCACGGTCTTGAACCGGCCGGCGGCATTTTATCAACAACAGCGATCAAAGTGATTTCGCAAAACAACTTGGACCTGAGAAAACGTTTAGAGGTAAGAGAAAATTATTCTCTTATTCATAAAAGACGCCACAACACTATCGTTTTACATATAAGCGAAATAGCAGCACATTTGTTTTGTTTTTGAACGTCAAGTCAATGGTTAATCTGCAGAAATCTTGGAAAGAAGCCGACAAAATTACGGCCGGCAAAGTTGAAAATAGATTTGTCAAACTCTAAGAAACTTTCTAAAAAATTCAGGAGAGGCCATAATATGGAAATTTTCGTTGAAACAAGTGTTTACTCATTTAAGAAATGTTAAAATATCGTACAACTAGGATTATAGATTAGTTCTTAATTCACGCGACTTTGTAAGTTTTGTGTTCTACCGCGCCACTCAAGCGTACGGCGAAGTTTTATCTTTCAAGTTCCTGCTATTTTCTAAACTAAATAGAAGATGGTTTTCATATGTCCTATAAGAAAATGATGCACTTTTGAGGTCTAGAAAAGCAGCTGAATGCACTCGCCGAAGCGGCTCGTGCATTCACTAGCTGCTTTTCTAGACCTCAAGCGTGCATCATTTACCTAATAGAAGATGGTTTTCTATGTTCTATAAGAAAATGATGCACGTTGAGGTCTAGAAAAGCAGCTAGTGAATGCACGAGCCGCTTCGGCGAGTGCATTCAGCTGTTTTTCTAGACCTCAAAAGTGCATCATTTTCTTATAGGACATATGAAAACCATCTTCTATTTAGTTTAGAAAATAGCAGGAACTTGAAAGAAAAAACTTCGCCGTACGTGAGTGGCGCGGTAGAACAGAAAACTTGCAAAGTCGCGAAGTACCGTGAATTAAGAACTAATCTATAATCCTAGTTGTACGAAATTTTAACATTTCTTGAATGAGTAAACACTTGTTTCAACGAAAATTTCCATATTATGGCCTCTCCTGAATTTTTTAGAAAGTTTCTTAGAGTTTGACAAATCTATTTTCAACACTTTGCCGGTCGTAATTTTGTCGGCTTCTTTCCAAGATTTCTGCAGATTAACCATTGACTTGACGTTCAAAAACAAAACAAATGTGCTGCTATTTCGCTTTTATGTAAAACGATAGTGTTGTGGCGTCTTTTATGAATAAGAGAATAATTTTTCTTACCTCTAAACGTTTTCTCAGGTCCAAGTTGTTTTGCAAAATCACTTTGATCGCTGTTGTTGATAAAATGCCGCCGGCCGGTTCAAGACCGTGCCACTCTCCGAGAGCGAAATTGTTTTCTTTCTGCATGATCCGTCGCCTTCGATGATACTGTTTCACTTCGTTTTCAATATAGGTAAAGCGTTACTGGTCAAACTCGCAATATATTCAACTTAATTAGTCGGATAAAAGAGTCAAGAAAAGCGACAGGTTCAACTGTGAAAATCAAGACTAACTGAGCGACGTGAGCGTATACGTAGTGAACATCCGGGACATGCGTGCTTTATAGTTTTTAGCCGTGCTTTATAAGAAAATAATGCACGGCTAGACTCTATGCAGTACATATGGCAGCTATTTTCTAATTTCTTATAGAACATAGAAAACCATCTTCTATTAGGTAAATGATGCACGCGTGCGCTACTGAATTTTACTATGTGGATTTGAGAGAAGCAAAACACGTCCTGATTTACAACACTCAGTAGAGACAAATTTCACACTTAGCTGCCCCTCCCTCACATCGTTTATTTGTAATCTCCCAGATTCTGGGAGCCACGTAACCAGCCCCAACCAGGGTCTCTTTTCAATCGCGTTTGGCGGGAAGAAGAGAGACCCTGGGAACGAGGTTGCATATCACCTTGGTTACAGTCAAACTACTGTAACCAGGGCCACCCAGACAAAGTTAACCAATCACAGGCAGAACGGGAACAATACATTCCAACATTTTTGAATTGAGCCAATCCGATGTCGAGTACAGAACAATGAAATTGCAACTTCTTCGTTCGCGATGAATACAGATGAATGAAATTTTGTGCGGTTCTACGGCGTGGATTTTCGATTTCAACCCTTTTATATTTGACTAGTTTTAGCAGTACGATTTGGAAGGAAAAGATATGCGAGTCAATGAAAGAGAAACTCCAAACCGCGTGAAAACTGGGAATGCGACGGTTGAACAGTATGTTTCCTCGAATAAAAGTGCGTGGCGGATTTGAAATAATTTGTTTGCTCTTGACAAATTCAAGTTTTCTCTACGGAGTCAACCACTGTGTTCAACCGGCTGAATAGCTACACTTGTCAGGGTTTTGGCAGTACCATTTGGAAAATAAATGCTTGATGCCAGCAAGGGAAGACTTTATATTCCAAACTGCATAAAGTCAGTGCACAACGAAAACAACGAAAGCACGGCTTGTTTACCAGCGTGATGAATCCAGTTTTTATACATTGTCGGGGTTTTGTCAGTACAATAATTTGGCTGAAATTAAAATAATACGTAAAAGAGAATTCAAAATTGCATAAGAAGAGTGTCGGCTGTATATTTGAAGTTTCGGCAAAGTGAATCATGTGAATTGTAGCGAGAAAGGTTACAGTCAAACTACTGTAACCGGGGCCACCCAGACAAAGTTAACCAATCACAGGGCAGAACGAGAACAATACATTCCAACATTTTTGAATTGAGCCAATCCGATGTCGAGTACAGAACAATGAAATTGCAACTTCTTCGTTCGCGATGAATACAGATGAATGAAATTTTGTGCGGTTCTACGGCGTGGATTTTCGATTTCAACCCTTTTATCGTTGACTAGTTTTAGCAGTACTATTTGGAAGGAAAATATATGTGAGTCAATGAAAGAGAAACTCCAAACTGCGTGAAAACTGGGAATGCGACGGCTGTACAGTATGTTTCCTCGAATAAAAGTGCGTGGCGAATTTGAAATAATTTGTTCGCTCTTGACAAGCTCAAGCTTTCTCTACGGCGTCAACCGGCTGAATAGCTACACATTGTCAGGGTTTTGGCAGTACCATTTGGAAAATAAATACACTTGATGCCAGCGAGGGAAGACTTTATATATTCCAAACTGCATAAAGTCAGTGCACGCAATGGCCAATAGTTTCGGCAAAGTAAGTTTTTATACATTATTTGATTGTCGGATCTTTGATTTTCACCTTGTTCCACGCGCTGGGTTTTATTTTGTCAATACAATTTGGCTGAAATTAAAAAAATAAGTAAAAGAGAAATTCAAAATTGCATAAAAAGAGTGTCGGCTGCATATTTGAAGTTTCGGCAAAGTGAATTGTCGCGAGAAAGAACTCAACCGCCGGAGTAGAATATTTTGCCGGCAGAGTTTGAATCACGTTTCGTAACGGCGAATTCTTTATTACATTTTTTACTGATCGCGAGTATTGTCTGATTTGCGTTGAACTTTCAAAACTGTTTCGAATCCTATCGGAAAAATTACTGAGAAAGAAGCCAACTCAGTGCTAGTAAAATCACTTCGATCTTTCCGAGAAAAGTCCTGACTGTTCTTGGGAAAAGTCCCGAATTTTCTAGGAAAGATCGAAGCGACTCTGTGTCTGATCTGCTAGCACTGAGTTGGCTTCTTTCTCTCATGCGATCAGAAATATAAACTGTAATACTGATAGAATTTGCCGTTACGAAACGTGATTCAAACTCTGCCGGAAAAATAGTCTACTCCGGCGAGTTCTTTCTCGCGACAATTCAGATGATTCATTTTGCCGAACCTTCAAATATACGAAACTTCAAAGCCGTTCTTTCGTTGTTTTCAAATCCGTCACGAACTTTGCCGAAACTATTGGCCATTGCGTGCACTGACTTTATGCAGTTTGGAATATATAAAGTCTTCCCTCGCTGGCATCAAGTGTATTTATTTTCCAAATGGTACTGCCAAAACCCTGACATGTGTAGCTATTCAGCCGGTTGACGCCGTAGAGAAAACTGAAAACTTGAGCTTGTCAAGAGCGAACAAATTATTTCAAATTCGCCACGCACTTTTATTCCAGGAAACATACTGTATAGCCGTCGCATTCCCAGTTTTCACGCAGTTTGGAGTTTCTCTTTCATTGACTCACATATATTTTCCTTCCAAATCGTACTGCTAAAACTAGTCAACGATAAAAGGGTTGAAATCGAAAATCCACGCCGTAGAACCGCACAAAATTTCATTCATCTGTATTCATCGCGAACGAAGAAGTTGCAATTTCATTGTTCTGTACTCGACATCGGATTGGCTCAATTCAAAAATGTTGGAATGTATTGTTTCCGTTCTGCCCTGTGATTGGTTAACTTTGTCTGGGTGGCCCCGGTTACAGTAGTTTGACTGTAAGAACTCAACCGCCGGAGTAGAATATTTGCAATTGCCGGCAGAGTTTGAATCACGTTTCGTAACGGCAAATTCTATCTATACAGTTATTTCTGATCGCATGAGAGAAAGAAGCCAACTCAGTGCTAGCAGATCAAACACAGAGTTAACCTGCGATCAGGCGTTCTTTTCCTTTTCTTTCTTTTCGCGGAGAACGAGAGCGCGGAGAGAGAGGGAGGGCCTGATCGCAGGTTAACACAGAGTCGCTTCGATCTTTCCTAGAAAATTCGGGACTTTTCCCTGGAACAGTCAGGACTTTTCAACGAAAAGATCGAAGCGATTTTACTAGCATTGAGTTGGCTTCTTTCTCAGTAATTTTTCCGAAAGGATTCGAAACAGTTTCGAAAGTTCAACGCAAATCAGACAATAGTTATTCGATCAGAAATGACTGTAATAAAGAATTCGCCGTTACGAAACGTGATTCTGACTGCCGGCAAAATATTCTACTCCGGCGGTTGAGTTCTTTCTCACGACAATTCAC
Source organism: Desmophyllum pertusum (assembly GCA_029204205.1). Lineage (NCBI taxonomy): Eukaryota > Metazoa > Cnidaria > Anthozoa > Scleractinia > Caryophylliidae > Desmophyllum > Desmophyllum pertusum. The sequence continues at coordinate 50,509 of MU825970.1, read as the reverse complement.
TTTGCGGAAACTATCAAATACATGTACAGCCGACACTCTTTTTATGCAACTTTGAATTTCTCTTTTACTTATTTTTTTAATTTCAGCCAAATTGTACTGACAAATAAAACCCGGCGCGTGGAACAAGGTGGAAAAATCAAAGATCCGGCAATGTATAAAACTGAATTCATCACACTGGTAAAACAAGCCGCGCTTTCGTTGTTTTCAAATCCGTCACGCACTTTGCCGAAACTATTGGCCGTCGCGTTCACGGACTTTATGCAGTTTGGAATATAAAGTCTTCCCTCGCTGGCATCAAGTGTATTTATTTTCCAAATGGTACTGCCAAAACCCCGACATGCGTAGCTATTCAACCGGTTGACGCCGTAGAGAAAACTTGAATTTGTCAAGAGCAAACAAATTATTTCAAATCCGCCACGCACATTTATTCGAGGAAACATACTGTACAACCGTCGCATTCCCAGTTTTCACGCGGTTTGGAGTTTCTCTTTTATTGCCTCGCATATCTTTTCCTTCCAAATCGTACTGCTAAAACTAGTCAAATATAAAAGGGTTGAAATCGAAAATCCACGCCGTAGAACCGCACAAAATTTCATTCATCTGTATTCATCGCGAACGAACAAGTTGCAATTTCATTGTTCTGTACTCGACATCGGATTGGCTCAATTCAAAAATGTTGGAATGTATTGTTCCCGTTCTGCCCTGTGATTGGTTAACTTTGTCTGGGTGGCCCCGGTTACAGTAGTTTGACTGTAAATATATTCTGGTTTGTTCAAGACTGGTGAATGTTAACGAGAGAGAAATCCCGGGGGAGGGGGACTCCGATATACAAGAGTTAGAGTTAGAGTTATCCTGGTACCTTTTAGGGTACTGAAGCCGAAAAACATATGTCAGGAACTAGTTCCTCTTTGGGGTGAAAATGAATTCAAGCCACACCCACAAAGCACTAGTGACAAACTATATTCGCCACAACGTCGTTACTTACCCATCACTTCAACAAGTACTTGGTAATCTTTAATTTGAAAACCATTGCTATCTTGGTAAATTATCCTGAGGGTATATATGTAATCCTGATGCTTGTTCACGTCCAAAATCACGAGCTCTGAATTAAGCTTGGCTTCGTAGTTTCTGTAGTCTACGAAGTTTTTGTTCATATCGAACGATCCGGTAGGGGTTCGCGATGCTATTTGGGATGGTGAAACGTCGTCAGGCTTCTTTCTCTTAAACAAGACGGTTGGAACGGTTTCGCCAGCATCAGGAGTGAATTCCCATTTGATGGACACTCGTTTGTCCCCTAACACCACTTTTGTAGGATTGTCAGGCTGCAGTTGAAAACTGATCGATTCTAAAATCACATTAAATAGAAAAAGAAAAACATATTAGTGACCTACTTCCGGGACCTACTTGCAATAAATCGACTTTCATCGTAGCACGAGTCAACTTCGAGTCACGAGTCAAATTCGAGTCAAGTTCGAGTCAACATCAAATTCCATTTCTTCTCATTTGTTTTTGTTTACTTTTTGATTCTTGTTTTCATATTCAAGGTTGTGCGTTAGCGCCGCCCGGTCTAACATTTGCCTTCTAGTGACTAAGATGAATTGAATATAGTGGTGGTCGTTCGGCAGGGCACTCTAGTGGGTTATATCAATTGCGCAGTAAAGGCTTTAGCACGCTAAAAATGTAACATTCCGGTGCTGGTTTTTCGTGTTCTTTGTTACGGTTTTTGTACAGTATTTGCAATACTGTACGAATTGATGAACATGGAAATAAAGCTCATTGTTGTTGTCGGAGCTTTTTTTCTCTCGCATCTCTGACTAGTTACAGGGTGCTGGCACGTGACTTCCTCACATCTACAAGTGAACTATGCACAAGTGAACTCAATCTTAGTGTATTCCGCCAGTCGAACTAGAAATCTTGAAGTAATCATGCTGAATAGTAGTCTACTGTGCACAAGTAGCCGCGATTGTTAGGAGTGAATATTTTACATCCAACCCTCCCAGGGACGAGTGGCACTTCGTGGCAGATCAATAGCTCTTTCTGAAAGCGGACTGGGAAGTATTACAAGTTTCACACTTCGCGATGAATGTTCATTTTGGGCCAATATACAACTTCGCGCGCTCTTCTCAAACAGCCTTGTATACCAATATGGGATCGGTGGAACTTTTCTTTAATCTTGGGACTCAGAATCATTGGGATATCACACTTTGGACCCTTGAAAATAACACCATCTTTAGGGGCCAACTCATCCCTGATGTGCAGGTGGCTGCAACTCGCTTGGTAGACTTTCTCTTCGGCGGGACCCACCATTCAAAATCGTAACTTTCAGGGACTGCAGGGCTGGATCTTTGGTAGTTTCTTCACGGATTTATTGGATCTTGGGATTATATACTGACAAGAAACTTACAGAATGGATTTGTTCCACTTTTCGGTCTGCCTTTCCGGGAGGCAGTGTGTTTGATCGAAGAGAAGGATTCCCTGTGTCCCATGATAATTTTTTGTAATATATTAATAGTTTCGCGCCATGCTGTGAAAGTCATTGTTATTTCTTTCTGATCGAGGGCCCGACATCACTTTACTCGAACTGACCAACCAGGTAGCACTTTTAGAATAGCTCAGCTATGAACTGAAATTAAAAATAGATTTTTAAAAATATCATTTGAAGGGACCCATGTATTGGGAATGCTTCTCTTAGGCACAGTTCAGACGCCGTATTTCACATGAGCCGAATCGAATTCGATGAATTAAGTTCATGTGAGGTACGGCGTCTGAATCAATTCGGAACGGCTGGATGAATTTGGATCGGCTCAACCGATCTTCCGCCTGGCTCAGCCGGAATGCCGGGAATAACGGCTGTGGACCGGCTTTGATTCAGAAGCCGAACTAAACAAATGCATGAATTATTATAATGTATTTTTCAATATAACAGCAATTTTTCCCTATTAAATTAAGTTCGGCTGAATTAAGCTCGGCGTCTGAATCAATTCAGCCGGTCTAAATTAATTTGGGTCGGTCTAAATTCGAATTCGATTCGGCTCATGTGAAGTACGGCGCCCGGGGGGGTACTCCCTATAATGGACTATACGGGGAGGCTCCGCCCGAAAGGGGTCCTTTTTTAGGCTCGAGGTATGTGAAAGGGTAGGGATTTCACGAGTTGAAGTATACGAAAGGGTAGGGATTTCACGAGTTGAAGTATATGAAAGGGTAGGGATTTCACGAGTAAATGATATTATTGTTTGGTTAACATCTCTACTGGTAATGCTTGATGATTTCTGGTGATATATAGTGTTCATTAAGTTCATTACAAGGGTATAGAAAAGGGATGCAGTGCTTCTACTGTAGGTATATGAAAGGGGTACCATTTTCATAATTTCTATGGAAGGTATATGAAAGGGGTACCATTTTCTATGGAAGGTATATGAAAGGGGTACCTTTTCTGTGAAAAATGGTATATGAAAGGGTAAGGGTTGGACCTCTGGGCGGAGCCTCCCCGTATAAAACTTTTTTGAGTACCCCCCCCCCCCCCCCCCCCCCCACCGCGTCTGAACTGGGCCTAAGATCATCCACTCTTTGCAGCTCCTCTTGGCGGTCTAGTTCTGACTTTAATTTCTATCTGCTTGAGTGCAAATGGAACTCGGCGAGGTGGATTAATTACTAGAGGGGCTGACTTGTCAACTTCAAGGTGAAGCTTGCCTGCCATGCAACCTTGACCTTTAAACACGCCTCCAAACTATTTTTTTAACTCGATCAAAGGTGCGACCCACAATAGTGACTTGACCCACGGCAGTGACTTGCTGAATCGGTTCTCCTGTTTAACTGCAACCAAATAGCGTGTAATCACCTTTGACAACAACAAACTCAACATTTGCTTTTTCTGTACTTCAGGTTGCGCATGCTCAGTCGACATGTTCCTACAATGGCCATCTTCAAAGTTCGGTCAGTCTTACGGATACACGTCCCTGGACACTTCCCAGCGATTTACAATGTCGCGAAGTGCTTTGCTTCCGGAAGGCTATTTTCGTTCTCAGTCTTCTCTCGAGTCGAAGGATATTGATAACAATTCTTCCTGGGATGAATCCCGGGGGGGGGGGGGGGTACTCCCTTATATCAGCTATATAGGTATGTGTGGCGCCAAAGGTATGGTTTTTCAGCCGTTTTGGTCTGAAAACGGGTATAGATTTTGACTGATTTTGGTCTGAAATAGGGTAAGGGTTTCAAGAAGCGTGCCGCACACCCCCACCCAAATTATTAGGGAGTACCCCCCCCCCCCCCCCCACCCCCCGGGGGGATGAATAATCTGTGTTGACCATGTTAATCCCAATCCGTTACCGATCCTTTCTGCCAGGACTCTTGCACATGTCAAACGCGGGATACTTAATATTTGGCAGCGTGGCCAAAAGATGAGCAATTCTTGCGATTCTGAATTGACGCAACCACGTTTTTAGAAAAAATCATCGCTCTATTCAATTCTTAATTCTTGAAACGTAAATTTAAAGTCGAAAAGTACCTTTTTAAGCTGAGCTGTTTTAAAAGTTAAAAAAATCCTCGTGTTTAATTTTTCTTGGTATGAGAGTATATAAATTTGCTTGGTCCTAATGTCTTTAAAGGTTTTCTACACGACCGGATGTATTGAATTCTGTGCCTACCTGTACCTCTCCAAATTTATAGTTAGTATTTATTACAAGTCGGAGTCCTTGCACCCATTGTATATCTCAATATACTCCTCTTTTAAAAGGAAAAAATTGTCCGCGTAATTAACCGACAGAAGAAACATTTTTCGTGAAACAATGAATCCCTGACGCACATTGTCCTGAAGTCACTGTGTATGCGATCAGCGTAGTTATTTATATGCGACGTCACAAATCACAAATAAATGATGACAATAATAATATAGACGTATTTTCATATAAACAAGCCTTAACAAAGTTTTTTTTATTATAACGGCTATTTCGCTGTTCTTTCCTCAGATAAGAAGCTTCAGCTATATTCCGAAGACTTCTTAAAACGTTCATACAGTGAAACCCCGATTTAACGAACCTCGATTTAACGAAGTCCCCGATTTAACGCACAAATTTATTCAGCCCGGCCAGAATTCCAATAAAATGTATGGAAAAGAACCCCGATTTAACGAAATCCTCAATATAACGAACACAATCTAGAAGCCCGAATGTAAAATCTACCCCGATATAACGAATAAATGTCATCAGCCACAGAAGATGAATATCAGCAGTACATTACAGTCATACATGTTGCTAAAAATAGTACTGTCGTGGCCATCTAATCAGCTTTATCGAACCGATTTAACGAACCAATTTCCCCAGTCCCTGGCACTTCGTTAAATCGGGGTTCCACTGTATTTGAAGTCGTCGGTAATCATCGGACGACTTCGGATGTTTTCGAGTTCAATCGACTCGTGAGCAGTCCATCTTCGGGGTACTTATTGCATTTGATGTTCCGGGGGTGTTCCGAGGTGTTCCAGGTGTCCCGATTTTACATATACCGTTTGTTTACATTTCGCGATGCCAGAATTTAGCGGCAAATAAAGAAGGAATGTCGCTATGCCATTCGTCCATGTTTACATTGTATGGAGACTGTCAAATGTAAAGCCTCAACTTTGACGGTGACCGAATCCACGAAATACTATTTTATTAAATTTCCTAATCAGTGATACGCGCAACCGAAGCAATTTGTGACATTTGTGTATAGCGATGTTTCTTGTTGATAAACATTGACGTCATTTTTGATCACGTGCACCAAAATCACTGGCAAAAGAGCTTGCGAGCGGGTGAAATCCTTTGCTTACGGTCGAATTTCCAACATGATTTTCGATATGTTTCAGTACTCGAATTTCCATCAAACTTTGCCAGTGAAGCATTCTTATATTGTTCTAGGTAAAACATCAAAATCCGCCTGGGCGCTTCACGAGACAGCTCTGAAACAACAGATTTTCGATCATAAATTACCGTAATATAAACAGTCCACGATACAGTCGTTTGAAATTTCTAATTTATACTTTATCGAAAAGTCATCGATGTGACTGGAAAGAGCACTTCAAAATTAGTCATTTGGCCAAGTTTCAGAATGAAATCTTGCATAGAAGTGAAGCGACCGTTGATTGAAGAACACTCACATTCCATATAGTTCTCTTGTTTTCCTCGCTTTATAGCGTTACAGTGTTCGTGACAGGGCTCGTGACGTCACGAGAAACATCGCTATTTTTAACTGCCGCAGTCTCCTTCGCAGCCGTTTAATATTTGGGTCGTCACGCAACGCTTCTCCCAAATAACGGCTGCGAAGAAGACTATGGTTGTCAAACGGTAACAGTCTAGGAATAACCTGCGATCAGGCGTTCTTTTCCTTTTCTTTCTTTTCGCGGAGAACGAGAGCGGGGAGAGAGAGAGAGGAAAAGGAACGCCTGATACAATTATTTGCCGATTCGCTTTCCACCCACTTGTCAATGATCTGTCAAGCTGTCAATTTTCAAAATCTTCGTTACAGTTCGTGACATTTGTACACTTGCCGTTCTCTTGAATTCGGTCTTCTGATCTTCTTTGCTTCAAGTGCATTTCTAACGGGCAAGATATGTTGTATTATGAGGAGCATTTTGAAGTAGAATAGAGCCTTCGACTGTGTTTTTGCCATCAATTTCATTCCGAAAACAGCACTGACTACGATTGCGTTACACGACACAAATTTGCATAATAACGTCCTAGACATGTCTAGTCAGTCGTTATGGTCGAATGATTCCATGATTCCGTTTAGAAATTTGAATCAAATAACCATTTTTTAAGCGGAAAGCTTCGGCCGTTTTAAATGTAAGATCTTTATATTGGCTTAGTAATGATTCAGAAGAGTCCTTCCCTTCGCAAAAGGCGGTAGCGGAGTGGGAAAGTAGAAGGCCTTTCTTGTACTTTAATCGAGCGTGCACGCCGGATTGACAAAAGCCATATTAGGTACGCATGATTGACGGAAGTATTGTTTTTCGACCAATCAGGAAAACATTCAGAATCTGAATGTTGTACATGAGATCCGGCAAGTAATTGTATCAGGCCCTCCTCTCTTCGAGGAGGGCCTGATCGCAGGTTAGTCTAGGAATAGAAACCGGGTTTTAAAATAAAGATTTTACAATACAGCGGCTTGTGGCATGCGGTGCTTTCGTTTCCTTATAAATTGAAGACATTTAGTCTTTTCTGCTTCAGTCGTATGCAAGTATACAATTAAACCGAAAGAGATCGAAGGAGTATAAGCGAGCAATAGCTTCTATTTGTTTACAAGAACAACTGAAAAGCGAACACGTCCAGTGACATTGGATATTCGACGGCTGATTTGGTGCGTTGATATGAAAACAAGAATCACAAATTAATTTGATGTTGACTAGAGCTTGACTCGGGCTCGAAGTTGACTCGTATTATGATCAATCCGGACATCAATCAAATGACAATTCTAGAACTGAATTGTCGGATCGCATGAGTTTAACTTACCAGACTGCTGCATCGCTTTAAAAACCAAAAGTGTGGCTAACATCCACCGCGAAATACAGACGAGAAAACCATCCATTTCTTTAAAGAAGCTTCAAATTGAAGTAAGTCTTCCTCTTGACGTGATATTTCAACAACAAGGAAATGGAACCTAGTCTTCCAGCGTGCAGTGCTCTGGAAGCCTGGAATCCTATAAAAATTGGAAGGGAAGGAAGGCGGCTGTATCCGCAGGCTAGGGGTAAGACGGAGTGTCTAGAAAAAAAAACACAGGTACAATGCTAATTTCACACTCTGATATGTTTGTGTAACTATAAAATGAAAAAAATCATCCAGTATTTCACTATTGCGCATGACCATCAGATTACTGAACAGAATGCAAAGTTACTGAAATTTGAAATACATAAAAATGCATATCTGACTATAAACTTATCCCGCAAACGAAGTTTCTTTGCAATTGGATCAAGTTCAAGTTCAAGTCACAGACTCTGTTTACTGAAGTAGATTCGCAACCTTGCACTGTGCATCAATCCACTCTCCACTCAGTGCTATGAAAGCCCTTGAAATTTAACCGTAAAATGGCTGATATTTGTGTCCAATTTTTTCCTGCATCGTAGAACGTTTTTCAACTTTTTTTATTGGTACACATTACTTACTTACAAAGCAAAAGAAAAAAAACACATTACAATACATGCATAAAATCCATAACTTACTGACAATATATTGATTATACAGGTTTTATACGTATAATAACAGTATGATACTAAAAAAAATACAATCCATTGCTTAATTATCTTCAATATATGACCTAATTAATTAATTACAAAAGCATTCTTTATTTTTTTAACCTATCTGCTGCAATGATTTTTGTATATCTACGATATTCAAATTTCTTAGGTACGGGTCGCACTACAGCCAATTTTGTTTACATAAAAAATTTTGTAATTTTTGGCGAGGGAAAATTTGCAAAAAATTCGCAAGTGCCAAATTTTTGGTGGTGGTCGCACTCAAACCAAGATGTGTTTTCCAAAATTCTCCTGATTGATGTAAATGTAAACTTAAACGGCTTGGGACCAGGTTTCGTACTTCGCTTTCTTGGTTTTCGTCGTTTTCTTGCTGCTGGCTTCGATTGCAATCGAAGGAGATTGTTTTGAACTTGAGACGAATTGTTCTCCAAATTGCCGCCGGTAAATTTGGTTTCGATCAGACCCAGTGTAGTCATAGACATTCGCGGCGTAATATCAATGTTCATGTTCTTCGTTTTCCGGTCGAAATAATCATTAAAAGAGTCAGATGAACCAGGTAAAAAATTATTTTGTACCGTAATTGCACGCGCTAAACTAGCGAATCTTAATTATCAAAACATAGCATCTTGCGTGAATGACAGTTTAATGGCTAAAACGGGCTAAAATAACAAAATTGTGTGATTTTCAAAAATTTGGTCGCCTCCAGGGCAACACTTCGGCTTCTTTGAAGATTGGCGAAAATTTGGCAATTCGCAAAAAAATTGGCAAAAAATTGAAACTGGGGGTCGCACTGTATTTTACGATTTTTACGTTACGTGTTGACAGATTTGACACCTGAATAAACAAAATTGGTCAAAATTGGCTGTAGTGCGACCCGTACCTTAGTACAATAGAATTGTTATTGTGAACATTAATCTTAGGGTAGGGCATGGGTAGTAATTTCGACGCCGTATTCACGTGCTTTTTTTTAAATGTGCATAATTGTCCCAGCCGGTGGTACAGATCATAGTAAAATAAAGAATTTTCAAACTCATTCGATATTCCAGCTGGTTTTTTAAGATCAATCCGCGAACCTTTCGTACTCAAATTTGGCCAGATTGTAGTTCGAGGACTGGTCTTTCGAGATGCGTGAGCTGTTATGAAATCGAATCGAAGAAATACTTTTTTAGGGCAAAATTCGAGAGGAGGTACGGAATTTGTCGGTCCAAAACTGCGCGAAGTTGCATGCCTTGTTGGAGTATTAGGGCCTCCACAGACTAGAGAGATAGTTGTCGACAACAATTCAGTTGTCGATCATAAAAAGTTGTCGATAACAAAAAAGCCAGTGTGTGAAGCTAGTTGTCGATAACTGAGGCCCTTAGTGATCGATAACTAGCTTCACACACTTGCTTTTTTGTTATCGACAACTTTTTATGATCGACAACTAAATAGTTATCGACAACTATCTCTCTAGTCTGTGGAGGCCCTTAGTATTCTAAAAGCGAGTAAAAACTTTGAAGTCCGAAAACTGCTCTCGCGCGCATCACCGTAAAAAACCGCTTCAAAGCAAAGTTAAACAACGTCCAAACATTTGGACTTTATTTTATTAAATATAGACAGTCCTAAATAGCAATTTTAGGAAGATTAATGTTCACAATAACAATTCTATTGTACTAAGAAATTTGAATATCGTAGACCACACAAACAGAGGATGGTAAGCCTGTGTTGAGACAAGCGTCCTGCCAACTTAACATGGTTCAAAGTCTCATGAAACTAAAATATATCATTAACAAAAATAATATATAACTTGCTAATGAATAACAAGACATTCTTAGAAAAAAATGCAACAAATTTTATCAGCAACGGTAGTACAAAAAGCGGAGGTTGTTTGTCGGCTGTTAATGCTTTGATGGTTGATTGACAACCAGCTATGAGAATGGCCAGGCCAGGCCCCTTTTATACCAGACCAGGCCCCTTGTTTAAGCAGTTGAATAGAAGGCCTAAAAAAAATCATGATCTTCGCGAAATCTGTGCAAGCAATCTACCACTGAGAGCTATGAGGCCACTGCGAGCTGGTCAATTGCGAGTTCTATTTTACTAATCCAGAGGTCCCGGGTTCAAGCCCTCCATCCTGTCACTAGCTGGATTTGTTCTCGGTAGTCCCGAGTTCAACTCCTCGGTCACACTTGTAAAATAGCCAACTGGTCAGTCCCCTGCCATTTGGGATTCTTAGCCATGTTATGTTCATTTACAATATTTGTTTCTGTATTTATATGACCCACAATGTAAACTACTGGGTTTACCAGTAATTGTGTATAGCCAACAAAGTTAATTTGTTGTTGTTGTTTTCTTTTTGTTTCTAAAATGCTCAATATTTAGTTTCTTTTTCTTTTTCTTTATTATATTTTCCATTCGCTTATCGTCCCTTTCTTTGTCTCTATTGGGATACATGACGACACAAAATTGACAGCTGAGCTATGTTTAATGAATTTTTTTTAAAAAGTACAAAACATTTCTTTAACATACAGTATAAATGATAAATGGCACAGTGCACTTCTGACACACCAGAAGAACACAAAAGGCAAGGACCGGCAAAATTACAGTAAAAGCTTACATCAATCACAACATCTCCAGAATTTGGAAGACCGATGAATTTCTTTCCAATGCGCAATTACTGACATCTTGTTTCCTATTTCTTTTTCCATTTATCTGTCATTAGACTCGCAACAAGAGACGTGGGGAATTGTTCGGGGGACAACTTGAACACTTATGTCCAGGATTGAACGCAGGCATTGTTTCTTAAATACTTCATTATATGACTGGGTTATTTGTCATTTTCGTATTACTTCATATTTGACAAAATTATGTGTGTTTTTATGAACTTTTATCAATGATGAAACTTTTTGATGCCTATCACGAGGAGCGTGCATCTCATTTGCGATCAATCCTGGACATATCTCAAATTGAATTCGAGAACATAGTTCATTTCGTTCGTCCCGTCCTGAGTTTGGTTTGCTAAATCACTTTTTTCCACAAGGCGACGGCGTTGTCGACCCAGTCCTAATCGGTTATTTCATCGTGCGCGCGCCGTCGTCCTGTGGTGGCGTCACCCTAATATGTTGAAGTGGTGTTTGACCCTGCAACAAAGTATTAGGAGTGATGAAAAAAGATGATACATATAGTTAGGTAGCAAGGAAACGGTAAATGACATGTTACTGCCATGAAAATAAATTTATTTCTTATAGACTTGCACCATGTTAGTTTTCTAGAACATGATATATCAAAATAATACATGATCGACGGGGTACGGGGTATTTTGAAAGAGAAATGTTTGTTTGTTTGTTTGTTTGTTTGTTTGTTTGTTTGTTTGTTTGTTTGTTTGTTTGAATAAATAACGTTTAACATAAAATTAATTATTTATATCACGTTAAATAGAGGATTGATTTGTTTCATTGGAAAGATTGAAATGTAAGGGAAATCCTCAAATCTCGCTTCATATTTTCCTTAAATCTTAATTTTCAAATATGATTAATTATGCAAACCTACTATAAACCCTCGTGATGGGTAACTATACCAGGGACGGATTTAGAGGAGGGCCCGCCCCTCTTTGCTGAGCACCTCTATATACTCCACTGTATACTACAAGTACATGTTACTAAGCGTTTGTTAAACTGTTACCAATTACCTGGACACCTGTGTAATTCTGATGTTGGTAACTGAAACTGTAAAAGAAGATCATAGCATACATAATTAACCAATGAAAGATAGTTATCTGTGTGCACGTACAATAATGACAAGTGTTATGAACAACTAAAGATTGGCAAAGGCGAGGACTTTTGGTTTACTATTGAGAATGCGACAACCAGCTACAAAATCCTGACTCCTACTTTGGATGCTGCTTCAAGCCCAGATGGAATATTAATTGACTCATAGCCTACTTGCATTCACTTCAAAAGAATGAGAAACGAGAGAGAGATTTGGTACGTGACCTAGCGTGACCCAAACTAAACTTTTGTCGATCATGCTAGCACTTTTTAATCATAATCTGGCAAAATGTTGCTCGGTGATTTCACTCAAACGTAGCACTGCTAGCATAATCAAGAAAACGTTTTCTTTCTAGGAATATAAAAGTGGAAAATGATCAACTTTTTATTCAGTTTAGGACGTGTGTACTATAGGCATCATAATTATATTACTCATGGAAATCTGCGAACGCAATTTATTGGTCAAATATAATCTGCGACATGTAAGTTACCTGCAATAGCGAAGAACGTAGTCTGAAGTGTCAGCCGCCTCCTCGCTCCAACCCCCCGTGGGGCCTGGCGGGGTTGGAGCGAGGAAGCGGCTGACACTTCAGACTACGAAGAAAGGAGAAAACATATTGCTCACATCTTAACTACTGACACGAATCTCAGTCATCCTATTAAACATCTCATTTTATAAGATAGGACGTCCTATGCTCACGTGATTGTCTTGATTGCTTGAAATAAAGTTAAATTGTAATGAAATTGTTACCTACCCTGTGTCATTCCCAGGAGCTAAAAATAAAAAAGATAATGGTTGACTACCGTCTTTAAAGTCAAGAACAATCCTCTCACTTAAAGTGCTCTTGTTTTTAGTAGAAATTAGCCATGGTCTCGTTTTTAATGCCATATCGCTCACTCGCTCGAAGACTCGCTCATTCGCGTGAATAAAAACGATATCAAGCTCTTACCCATCCTCGGAGACCCAGGGGTAGTTAGTCGGGCGCGACGAAAGTTTATAATCGGCGAAAGTCGGAGCGGCGAAAGTTCGAAGTAGCTGTGAATTAACACCTGGGAAGGGACTCTTATCGCATTACTTCCAGAAACATTTGAATACACGGTCTCTGATTGGGCAGAAAATCTCTGGCATTGTATTTTCTGCCCAATCGACGAGCTCCTTCTATACACGCTTACGCCCTAAGCATGAAAGCGAGGCCTAAGGGCCACAAGATTCCCCGCGAACTTTAAAAGAGTGAAAACATGGCTGTAGAAATAACATTGAGTTATTTAGAGATTGTAAAATTAATCCCGGAAGATATTCCTGGAGCATTTATAGAAAATAAAAGCAAAGTTTTGGCTGAAATGTACACAACTGGATTTTCCTGAATTATTGATGAAAAGGCCAATGAAGTCTTCAATAACAACTTCCAGGGTTAATTTTACAACCTCTAAATCACTCGATGTTGTTTCTTCAGCTGTGTTTCCACTCTTTTATAGTTAGCGGGAAATCTTGTGGCCCTTAGGCCTCGCTTCCATGCTTAGGGCGTAAGCGTGTATTGCGCCACTTTCGTGCCTTCTTACACGATGTTGTTTACGTTGCCATTGCTGGACAAGCCACATCCCCACGCACCGGGTGAATCCAGGAAAATAAAAATGTATATACATGTAAGAGGTCTTAGAATATTACCTTGATTACTGCGTCTTCTCCAAAGCAGAAACACCAGCACAATGATAATCACCACAAGGAGAAAAATGACAGTTGAATAAATGGCGTGAAGAATCATTCTTTGTTTGATCCAATTGGCATCTTGAAAATAAAACAAAGATATATAGCTTGTGTGAAGCTTAGGCTATGTATATGAAAACAATACACGGTTACCCTTTGGGGAATGAGCCAGAATATTACATTCATAATCGGATTATTTCATAATTGACACATTCTATTTTTATTTAAGAACCTTTATTTAACTGCATCCCTGCATCCTGGGATGTATATAGATACATATAGATACGTCTATTCAGTTATACATGTAGATGACAGATGACGTCAAAATGTGGTAATTACAAAAGGTGACCAACGAGCCGCAGGCGAGTTGGTCACTGATGTTCTTACCACATTTTGACGTCTTCTGTGATCTGTAACTGAACAGACCCACGGCCAAATGGAATCTATTTGTTTTATATAATTTCGGAGATATTCGCTTCTCGATTTTCACTTGAATGTACGCTAAATAAGCCCATAAAAGGTTTGTCAACAGTTTAGACCACAGTGTTTTTCATGACCCAAATAAAACTTTGTGAAAACTAAACGGCTTAAAACTCAATTCAGCAAATGTTTGTAAAAACAAATATTTAGAAACTAACCTCCATTCCTTCCTGATATGACGAAAAACAATCTGAATTTTTGTCCTGCTGCAAGTCGCTTCACGGCGAACGATAATCCCGCTCTAATTTCTCGGATTTTTTTCACAAAAGTCCATCATGTTTGCTTCATAGTTTTAGCCAAGATTAAACAGCCGATTGAAAATTCGTATTCATCGATCAACATTGAATTTATTTCGGAATATTTCCAGTTTGATGAAAATATTTCTCTGTTTTGAGACGGCGATGTGAAGGATTTGTTGTTTGAACAGGACGCGCGTGTTTTCCCGCCATTCGTGACGTCATTCGTCCGGTCTGTACTGTAATAGAGGGCATTTCTAAACCAATGACAGCGCGACTTTTACACAACAAATTATATACCTTATTGTTACTTATTTTCGCGTGAACGTAATTTCGCGAAAATGGAAGAGGCAAATTTCGCAGCCTTAAATTTCGCGACTTGGCAGAAAAATCGTGTTAAAAGGAACTAAATGTCGCGAACATTTTCCAAATGATGATCCACATTAACAAACAGGTATAGCTAATCTAGCAACAATCGGCGCTACAGATTTTAATTTTACATAAAACTAAACAGGTTGACATGTTCGTCTGCGACAAAGCACAACGTTATCAGTACTATAGACATGTCAACATTTACGATATGACTTTTCTCTTTTGTATTGCTTAACATTGTCAATTCATAAATACAAAGGCATATTTTTTTAATAAAAGGGTTGTATAGCAGGGTATTAAAGTTCGCGTCGTTAATTTTCGCGATAACTTTTTTTCGCGGATCTTTTCAAAAAGTGGCTAGTGGATGCACGGGCGAGTGCATTCAGCTGCTTTTCTAGACCTCACGCATGCAGACTACCAACAAGGCTACTAACAAATTGGGACAAATTGTAAAATGTTATGTTCAAAGTGGATTTGAAAGTTGAAAAGAAACACATTCAATAATTTATACCAACATAAACTAACTTATCACTCACCTGTTACCACACTTGTGCTTGCTGTCGTAAGGATTGTCGAGGGCACTGCTGCAGAACAAGGTTATGGAATTTAAGACTTCAAGGATACTTCACATGAGTAAATTAATGCCATAACAAACTTAAAGAAACTGAAAAGCAAAGCGCGCCTATATAGCGCGCCTTCGTGTTGAGAATAATATCGAGAAGATGTGGTCGTCAGGAGTAATTGGCAATTGGCTTGCAAAGTCCACGCTCACCTTCTGTATTTCGTTTGATGTCAGACACCTCGAGTTGAGAGGTGCCCGACGAATTGAGAAAACTTCCCTTCATCCAGAAATTTAAAATGCAGATCCTTAATAATGTCTACGTCTGTTATAACTGTGTCCTCTGTTGTACCTGATTTCTGTACAATATAAATAATATGATTTTATTCTTTTTTTAGATATTTTAGTCTTTGCACAGGTTTCGATTTTTGTTGTTGACAGGGATTTCTAAACAATACATTTGGTTTGTAATCTCGTACCCAGATTACCCTCTGCCACGCGAAAGGGAGAATTGTTAAAGTTCGATTTCAAGGCCCGATATACGGGCCTTCCCGTTGTTCTCAGTTGTCCTTCGGTCTGTTGTGATCGAATAAACATGGCTGAATTCCTGGAATTCGACGGAGTTATTCTGAGAATTCTTCGAGACAGAGGTTTGGAAAACTTTGTTATAAAAGCCACAGAAGGAAGCTTTGCGGGAGATCGTTTTAAAGAAAAGGGACTGTTGACACTGTTTAGTTGTTCGTCCGACAGGCCACGGAAAATCTCTAGTGTTCCCGCGAATATGCGAAAATGTTTTCAGTAGCGAGAGCCAATCACAGCACACATTAGAATAAGACGATATTTTAAGTAGTATCCAATATAGAATAGGCGTTATTTCGAACTTTACCAGATCTCACTTTTCAGTGTCAGACAGAGTGGAATCTGGGTACGAGATTATTTGGTTTGAAGACTTTATACCAAAATAAACTAACTTATCACTGACCTGTTACCACACTTGTGCTTGCTGTCGTAAGGATTGTCGAGGGCACTGCTGCAGAACAAGATTATGGAACTCAATACTTCACGGATACTTCACATGAGTAAATTAATGCTAGAAACTTAAAAGCATAGCACAAAGGTTTTTGCTAACTTTACTCAGGGAAGTCCAGGGCTCTTTTTTCAATCAACAGCGAACAAGACAATAGCTCAGAATTAGTGAAGAATAATTACTTTTTCTCAATGGCTTTTTGAAGTGTTTTGGTTGGCCAGAAATATACGTAAATTGAATATAATTTTGACATATTTTATCATATTTTAATTATATTATTTTACCAAAGTTAAAACTTTTCTAAAAGTTTGACTTTACATCTTGCTAAGGCCACCAACAAACTGTGACAAATTCTAACTGAAGATTTTATGTTCAAAGTAAATTGAAAGTTGAAAACTCTCCAAAAATATTTGTGCATTCCCTTTCGCAATTTTCCTTTCCCTTTCGATTCATACAATTACGTAAACAAACAGAACACGAGTTGCTCAGCGATTTCCTCCTCCTTCGAATTATTACACTATATACCTTGAACAAAGTCTGCACATCATTCAATGCGACACAAAAACATAACAAAACATTGTCAATTGTTTCGGAATATAACGCGACTTCTCGGTGAATCAGGCCTCCTTTCAGCCATTTCAGACTAAACAAGTACTATTCACGTAAAAAGCCGAATGTGTGACAATACAGTTGACTCTTTACCATAATCGTACAAACTCATGTCTAAAACTAATTCATTCAACTAAACTCAACTTCCCATCTAAACATTCACAAAACCCAAATCATCAAAATGTGTAATTCAAACTACAACAAATTTAACATACAAATAGCCCTTTTCACGGTTAACATGAAATATTGGCATAATAATATAGTTAAACATAGAAGCGAGGCAATTTCGGGCACAAGCTGTAAAACATCGTGATTTTCCGGTGTTTCTTGGTGTCGCGGAAACCATTGTTGGTTAGCTATTGTGTTGTGGTGTGGGTATTGTTTATTGTCTTTTGAATCTTTTGTTTTACATCATTTGGTGATCGCAACATCCGCAACACCAAGAAACGACCTGATTTTCTTGGGTTCCTTGAACTATGTTAGTATAAAAATGGTTTAAAAACGGAGAAGAATTAAATATACAACTCTTTTAGTTCAAGTTTTCCGTCAAGATCGTAAGCCGATCTCTCTGTTGCTTATGCGAATCTACTCTTTATTAATAGAGAAAAGTCATTTTAAAAACATCATAAACTAAGAAAATTGTAGTTCTTCTACATTTAAAAAGTTATCACTCACCTGTTACCACACTTGTGCTTGCTGTCGTAAAGATTGTCCAGGGCACTGCTGTAGAACAAGATTATGGAACTTAAGACTTCAAGAATACTTCACATGAGTAAATTAATGCTATAACAAAGTTAAAGAAACTTAAAAGCATGGCCACAAAGGTTTTTTGCTAACTTGGCCTTAAACACGATGGGGCGCAGTATAACAGCTGTCCCTGGAAATATCAGGGTTCAACAAGACAATAGCTGAAAATTAGTGAAGAATAATGACTATTTTTTGTTGTCTAATCACTCTGCAGTGAAACGACAACAAAATAATTTCTAACTTAGTATAAGTAACAAAACCAGACCATGGTATAGGACATCTCGTTTATTGATCAGACATAAACGGTGTTTTTACTAATATCATTAGTAATACAGCACATATAAACTAATGTACTAAAGTAAATTTACGTAATTGAAACGATCAAAAACGGAGATGCCGTCGAATGACAACTCCTAACTGCAAACTGCTTAAATATTCATTCTGTAACATGATTACGTAACCTGCATACCAGCGGAAAAATAGAAAGGATTACATAATCTACATACCAACCAACGCACAGCTATAATACAATAACAACGTGAAAAATTACATCTCAATAGCTTCTTGAATTGTTTTGGTTTTACAAGAAATATACGTATAAATTAGATCGAATTTGACACAACTTATCATATTTGAAGTAGTTTAAACAGATAAACAAAATCAAACAACTAAATAACAGATAATACAAAATATTAAAAAACGCATTAAGAACAAAGCAGGCTAGTAGAATATAGTTAACGCTAGGGTGGTAGATAGCGCTTGAGAGCGCATTTCTCCTGGAACTACTTGAGTTCGTTCAACGATCTTATGCTAAGGGGCAAAGTATTGAAGGTGCGCGCACCATTGAACCTAAAGCTGCCCTGGTACTTAGGTGTTTTGGCTAGGAGAAAAACGCAATAGATCACGGTGCCTGATGCAATAAGCATGGACTTGTGCGCGTATTTAAATTCAGTTAATAGATAAGCTGGCGCCATGCCATGTAGTGATTTATATACAAGGGTGCACCTAATGGGATAATCACGCGCGACACGCTTGAAGGCTCGGCCAGCTGAATATAGTGTGGAGCTTATCAACTCCAATAGATAGACCTTTCGATTACACATGCCGCACATCGGTTAAGTTTGTCTATGTAGGCTTTGCAGCCTACCCACAACTGTCCCAAACAGGTGCGCAATAATCGAACATAGGCAGCACCATCGTGTTGTATAGTGTTACACACGTAGACTTCGGTAGCACTTTGCGCGCGCGGCGTAATACACTTAATCTAGAGGAAATCTTTTTGCCTATGAAGCCTATATGATCTTTCCAAGATAAGGTTTGGTCCAAAAGTACACCGAGATATTAAAGCTGGTGTTATCTTCCCTGACCGAGAAAGTATCAGCTCCACTGAGCCTCTGGTGTGAGCCTATTGGCACAATTTTAGTTTTGCTCACATTGAGTATTAGGAATTGGAGTGAAACCAACTAAGTAAATTATCTAAGTCAGATGTGAGCTGAAGCTTCACATCCCTCCAATACTATCCACCGGGAAACCTTCAGGCAGAGAACAAAGTGATTAGTTTTCTAATAAAACTGTGGTGGTGCGTCGGCGGGCAGTAAAACACCGCCGTAGCGAATTTCTAGAAGCTGACGTTTCGTGCGTTAGCCCTTCGTCGGAGCAAAGTGGAGGATTGTGGGTTGTGTGTGTGTGTTTATATACTGGAGAATATGAGTTCCGTGATTGGAGGAAGCATGGCAAAGAAGAATGCATGAATAAAACAGTTAATTAAACGAGAAGCGTTCGTTGATCCCATGAGGAGCCAAGGTGCCGATTTGAAAGATAACGATAAAATAGGTTAGCCTACAGGTTTTCTTTTAGCATCTACAATTACAAACTTAAATGGAGCTGAACTTACTTGGATCCAGATCCAGTACACGGTCAACAGTGAATGAACCAAAGTTTTCCATCTCTTGTTGCCTCATTTAGTGGTCTTAATGGCTCATTGACTGATTTTCCAAACTTCATCTCTAAAGTGGCCACGACACTACCAGATCTACATGTCAAAAATGATAAGCAAGTCACCAAAGGCCTCAGACGTCACTCGTGGGGACATTTATTTATCAACACATACAAGTATTATTTTATTAAAAATTCTAACTTGATTTATAAAGCGTTAGCTGAACTTTCAAACTTCAGAAAAAGTTAGGGATTGAAATCTTATTACCCGAATTTATGAGCTGCGTTTACCTTTCCGACAATCCTAGCCGACCTTTTTATGTACCCAAAACGACATTTTCATCTCTCCGAAAACAAAAGGCCTCAATTTTCACCATATTTAGAAAGTTTGAGATGACATTTCCCTAACCAAATATCTGAGGCGATTATAGGCTTTCCGAACAGATCAACTTAGTTGATTATCAACTCGAAGGCGAATTGCTAGAGGCTGACGTTTCGAACGTTAGCCCTTCGTCGGCCCGAAGGGCTAACGCTCGAAACGTCAGCTTCTAGAAATTTGCTACGGCGGTAAATTTACTTTTGTCAACTTCGAGTTGATAATCCAACAAAGTGTTTTTACTTGCCCGCCCACGCAGCGCCACAGTTTCATTAAAACTAATCACTTCGAACAGATATTCCATCGAAACGATCTGTTGGTGCCCCTTATGATATGACATCTCATCCCACTCATACAGTACCATGGCAAGATAATTGACACATTCAAATAAAGCAACGTAAGGTAAAGCACGCATGTTAACACAGGTATATTTTCAATTTGGCCAAAATAATGGTGTGTCATTATTCTGTTCTCAGGTGTTGGCAGGTCTGCAAGGTCACAGAACAACGTTATAATTTTAAAACCTGAAAATGGCCCATTATCTCAGTTTGCAATAACCATCATCATTAATTTTTGTGTGCATGTGACATGTACATGTACCAGCATTCTTCTAAAAGCCTGACTGTCTAGTTTGTGCAGGGGCTACCTTATAATTTATATCAAACACAGTCACACAGGACTTTCCAGGATTTCAATGACCCATACAAAGCCTGCAGATAAACTGAAGAACAGCGTATGCATGTACATGTACGCCTCCATTATAAAACCTTTACACACTCTCTTAGTCATCAGTGCAATTACCTAAAAGTGCCAACAGTCACAACGTACAGTTGTTTTTCAAGATTATTAGTGTAAGTGTCCCAAATCTAAAGACAACAAAAAGGGAAATTCAATTATTTACAATGAAACTATTAAAGAAGAAGAATGTAAATGCGGAAATGAAAGTAGCTACACATGTAAAGATTTCACCACCTAAAGATTTCATTCAGTGCTTTGCAACTTCCAATGGAACTTGAAACTTTTACTGTCTCATTACATATATGATGCATACAGTTGATTATTTGCCCCTTACTTTGACACCACTGCACCCCCTTGCCTCCCCCCCCCCCCCCCTCGCTTCCACTCCTTGTGGCAGGCATGAGGACTCAACCCTTACACTTTATACTGCCTTACTCAGTACTACAATAAACATTTTGAGAAGGTTGCTCATAAATAAATTTGAGCTTTATTGAAATTGGGGTATGTTTACATCGTATACTGAGGTAAATATTGTATGGGTAGTGCCAGCATTAGCTGAGGGTGCAGATCCTCACTTTATGCTACAATTGTAATTTCAGAATTGCATGTTATAGAAACAGTAACAATAACATTAAGAACATGCAATGCCAGGTCACGATAGGGCAGATACTTCAATGACTAAAAGCATCTCTCTCTGAGCAATTAGAGAAACGTCAAAAGAAAGTAAAATAAAGGTAACAAAAAAAAACAACAAAGAAATAACCGGGAATAGCCTCAGTAGTACACCATCACAAGACACCAAAAAAAAGGATCACAACGACACCACAGAAACACCTATAAAATAGAAGGAACAACGTGAACTCATAACATATAAAACCATACAAACAAAAACCCATTGACATAAATGACAGCTCATAAGTT
>MU825970.1:10847-28343 GCA_029204205.1 Desmophyllum pertusum | reverse complement strand
CCAGCCGCTGTTCGGGAAAATGAGCCCACGCTAATCCCCTGAAGGAGAGGAACGAAGAGTGGCGGAAATCGAGCCTAGGAACACCCCCGGAACATCAAAATTTTTTAAATACAAATAAAATTAAAATATATAAAAAATGATTAAAAAAATATGAAAATAGCAAATAAAAATAAAATACTAATTAAACAAAGATTTTCGAATACATTTTAGAAGAATGATAAGTGAAATTTAAAAAAAACGAACGTTTCGATGTCTCACATAACGAATTATCGATATTTGCACATAAATTACAAGAATAAAGTTGCAGATATTGTTCTAAGTAAATAGCTTTGAGTGTTGAGCGTCTGTTTGAGGTCTCTAATAAAAAAACATTTCGTATAAGATATTATGTGGCTGGTTGTCAGAAATATGCAATAAGAACCGCGAAGATGGACTGCTCCCTAGTCGATTGAACACGAAGACATCCGAAGTCGTCCGAAAGGCGACTTTCAAAGATGACCCGAAGATTTCTGAACGTTTTAAGAGTGTTCGGAATATGGCTGAAGCTTCTTATCTGAGACAAGAACAGCGAAATAGCCGTTATAATAAAAAAAACTTTGTTAATAATTTTATTGTAGCGATGTTTCTCGTGACGTCACAAGCCCTGTCAGGAGCACTGTAACGCTATATCGTGGTTGGCAAAAAACCGAGGAAAACAAGAGAACTATATTGAATGTGAGTGTTCTTCAATCAACGGTCGTTCTTCAGTTAATCGACTCGATGTAACAACGGAAAGTGTTGATGTCGCTTAATCTAGATGTAGTTTCCTTCGTTGTGTTACGACTTTTCTGCGAGTTGACAAACCTGTAAATTTGTTCTTGACTGCTGCTAGGTTATTGTTGTTCTTCGATGTTAAGTTGTTGTTCTTCGTTGTCTAAAGTTTGGGTTGTTGTTACCTTCGTCTGTTTCACCGGGATAATAAAATTCACTTTCCCGCGCTGATGGCTTTGCGCTGCTGGCCGGGCATTAACATCTGCCATAATGCCGTGGGCGTTACGGGAGAATCCCGCCCTGAAAATATCCAATCAGAGCGCGCGTTATATCGGCTACAAACTCAGCCATATAATGAAACATGAGCATTGCCTATTCAGATAGTCATTTGGCCACTGAATTGTTATTGATTAGCACCATTTGTTCTAGTTGCTGGAAAGTGGTAGTAACATTCCTTGGTGCTTTTCACGAGTTTTTGCCTGCAACATTACGTAGACCTTGACAAACAAACCACATTTTAGTATGACAAGCGTCCGGTCGAGTGATGCCGGCGCGACCGGTTACTGCGGAGTTTTCGTTTGAAGAGACAGTTCAACATTTGAACCGACTGGGAAAGGAGACAGTTGCCTAGCTAGAGCACTATACTGATACGGAATAAAGGTAAATTTGAAAAGTTTTAAAGCCGAAATGAAAGTACAAATTACGACATAAATGTTTGCGGTGCGAATATTAATGAGAAGGCGTCCAGGTCTTATCTATCAACTTTATTCAGATAACAGTTGTGCTTTATTTTTGTAACCGAATCAAGCTTTTTTTTCAGTTGGGAAGACAGAATTTTCTCTTGAATAAAAGCATACATTCTTAAGTGTCGTTCATCGAGCATTGTTTACAACTAAAAAAGGCATTATTCATGTTTTATTACTGATATGGTTTCGCACTAAGACTCGTTTTGAAAGAGAGTAAAAAGACAACTCGGAAATGGCATATTATATGCGTTAAATTCCAGGTGCTCCAGTTTGATCTTTAACAACAACAACAACAACAACAATAATAACAACAACAACAACAACAACCAGGCAGCCAATTAAAATGTGTAAATAAAATAAAATAACAGCTAAATTAGCTGAGGGCTAGAAACACAAGCACCTTCATGTAAATACACACACAAACACACTCGCACGGCCAGTATCATAGAAAAGCTAACGCAAAAGCTAAGTATAAATTAAAGCAAAAAGCTGAAGAAAATATTTCACTATGTTTGTGAGTTGGACCTACTTGTGGAGTTTATTTGGGTACAAGTGCCCCTTCGAAATCCCTTACAAACCATAACAAATAACACGTACGATAAATCAGCACCAGCATGTTACATTTTTAGCATGAGCGGGTGACCATGTATCTTGCACAGCCTTGAATTTGAAAACATGAATAACAAATTAAACAAAAAAGACAAACTACAATATAGGGAAAAGAAATGAAATTTGATGTTGACTCTAACTTGACTTGAGCTTGACTCGTGATTCGAGGTTAACTCGGGCTCGAAGTTGACTCGTCCTACGATGAAACTCGATTGATGGCAAGTAAGGTCACTGATTTTATTTTATTTTTCCGTTTAATTAATGTTATTTTAGAATCGATCAGTTTTCAACTGCAGCCTGACAATCCCACAAGAGTGGTGTTAGGGCAGACACGAGTGTCCATCAAATGGGAATTCACTCTTGATGCTGGCGAAACCATTCTTAGCGTCTACTTTAAGAGACAGAAGCCTGGCGACGTTGTAGCATCCACAATAGCATCTCGATCCGCTAGCAGCGCGTTCGATATGAACAGAAACTTCCCAGACCACAG
Source organism: Desmophyllum pertusum (assembly GCA_029204205.1). NCBI lineage: Eukaryota > Metazoa > Cnidaria > Anthozoa > Scleractinia > Caryophylliidae > Desmophyllum > Desmophyllum pertusum. The sequence goes on along the minus strand of MU825970.1, from coordinate 25,748 downwards.
TAACTACGAAGCGAGGCTCAATTCAGAGCTCTTGATATTGGAGGTGAAAAAGCATCAGGATTACACATATACTCTCTCGATAACTTACCAAGATAGCAATGGTATACAACAAAGAGATTATCAAGTACTTGTTGAAGTGATGGGTAAGTAACGAATTTGTGGCGAATAAAGTTTGTTACATGCACAGTAGTGCTTTTAACTGTAAGCTTTATGAAAGTTTTTCATCTGGTCAGTATAAAATGCAGACTGCAGACACTGACACTTATGTCCAGGATTGAACGCAGGTATTGTTTTTTAAATATTTCATATATGACTGGGTTATTTGTCATTTTCATATTACTTCAATATTTGACAAAATTATGTGTGTTTTGGTGAACTTTTATCAATGATGAAACTTTGTGATGCCTATCATGAGGAGCGTGCATCTCATTTGCAGTCAATCCTGGACATATCTCTCGACACCGAGACCAAAACTGTCACTTCGTGTAATATGACCTAATACGAGATACAGTTAATTTTTAGGGGCCATCGACATATTCACAAGTGCCCGCTTAAGGTCCACTGGACGTCTAGGGGGTAAAGAGGTAAGGAGAGTCCAGATTTGGACATTAGTCAAAAACAAACAAGAAAACGTTTCTGCTCTCTTCGAACAGTTTAAACCAAGAACGCGAATAGAGAAATTCACAAATGCCCAGAAGAACAGGTATGAGAAAGCTTCAGTTGATTTCTGAGTATTCTCGATGTTTTTATTATTAAAAGTCTCGAAAGTCGTACTGAATTTAGTGACTCTAGAAAAAGATGGGACAGCGAAATTCCAAGTGAACGTCAAGGAGGGGGAGGGGGTCTGACCTAAACGTCCAGTGGACATAACGCCGGGGGAACTTGTCGATATGTCGACGGCCCCTTAACAGTGTCTCGCGCAAGAAATGGTCGATGAAACGGTGAGTAATATAGAACGCGAGTTGGAGGGGGTCTTCCTTCGTAGGCGCTCCTCCAACTCGCGCTTACTTAGGCGCCTGCTACACAGGCTACGATCTCAGATAATACACGTATGTAGCTCTGAGCCTGACTGGGGTCGTGCGTGAAATTAATTACGCAAAGACACTGTATTTCCCCCAAGAAGAAAAACGTTTTGTGGCAGATCAACTCGAAAGGCAATTTCGTTCCAGTACCTGCTACGCACTGACGGGATGCTCATCGTATCTTTTAGGGGTTGAAAATCATGTTTTGGTACGGCTTAGGGTGTTTCATTGCAGATTTTTCACAGTTAGAACATGTCATTGTACCTAACAGGAACTAGTTGTCAGGGATTAAAATTAAAATTAAAATTAAATTTTCATGACTATAATTTACTGCGCCTTTCAATAACAAGTGCTGTTTCCAGTCCTTTTATAGGCTCGCTCCGTGTTTAAGACATATGAATATAGCCTTTCAATGTTATTAATTAAAATATAGACTGAAGGTTGCACGCGCTCTGATTGGTTAAAAACCATGTTTTATCATGTCCTGATGAGAACCCTGAGAGGTTGAAAGTTCTTGACATTAGTCCGTAATATTTTCACGCTCCAAACTGTTGAAAATATATAAATCTAGAAGAAAACATGTTTTATCAGAGTTTAGAAAATTATAGCTGTCGTATAAACGGCATGGAATCTGAACGTGCTCTATTTCTTATAGAGCACGGCTAAAGTTATAGAGCACGCATGTCCCGGATGTTCATCACGCTCAGTTTAATCTTGATTTTCAAAGTTGAACCTGTAGCTTTTCTTGACTCTTTTATCCGACTAATTAAGTTGAATATATTACGAGTTTGACCAGTAACCTTTTACCTGTATTGACAACGAAGTGAAACTGTATCATCGGAATGATTGGAGGCGACGAAGCATGCAGAAAGAAAATAATTTCGTTCTCGCGGAGAGTGGCACGGTCTAACCGGCCGACAGAATTTTGTAAACAATAGCGATCAAAGTAATTTAGCAAAACAACTTGGACCAACGAAAACGTTTAGAGGTAAGAAAACATAATTGTTTTAGTCATAACAGAAGCCAAAACGCTCTTGTTTTACAAAAAGCGAAATAGCAGCGAATTTGTTTTGTTTTTGAACGTCAAATGTCAATAAATAATGTGCAGAAATTTGGAAAGAAGCCGGAAAAATTACGACCGGCAAAGTTCAAAATAGATTTGTCAAACTCTAAGAAACTTTCTAAAAATCTGAGGAGAAACCATACAATGGAAATTTTCGTTGAAGCAAGTGTTTATTCATTCAATAAATGTTAAAATATTATACGACGCTGGTCGCTGGATTACTCGCCGCAGCGGCTCGTGCATCCACTAGCTGCTTTTCTATACCTCAAGTTCTTATTGAACATAGAAAACGATCTTCTATTAGGTAAATATTACATGGCTTTGGCTTCTTTATTTGTTAATGAGAAAGAATCGGGCCAAGAAAATTAAAAATATGTAGATCGTATGATACTGAATGTATTGTTATGATATATTACAGGCAAACATGAAAAGATCGGTTGTAAAAGGGCGCACAGGTTTAGTTGACCTGACTTAGCAACTGAATGAAGCATAATAATATTGTAATCAACTTGCTGAAAATTGCGAAAATTAATTCCATGCAAAAACCAGTCTCTGCCACTCACAAAATTAGTTCAAGCAAAAAATCGCCAATCCTTAAAATTAAACTCTCACAAATATTTAGATCTGTACCATTTGGATCTACAAGAGTCTATACCATCCGAGTCTGCAAGGGTCTATACCATATGGGTCTGCAGGGTCTAAGCCATCTGGGTCTGCAAGGGTCTGTTAGCTCACAGATGGTACATCTTGAAAGCCTTCTCTAATCTTTTATCCTTGTATACTTCTTAGGTTCTTTTATATCTTTAGTTAGTAAACTATTTGTAGCCATGAAGTGATAAGTATATGATTTTTCATTCTGAATCATAGGCAAGGTGGTGTTATGGTTAATATCGGACTTCAGTTCTGACAGACTCCACCATGTTACTATGCAACACTAGATTCCTAACAATACGTACTTGACTTTTTAATTTTGATTTCTAGAAATGAATATACACATGTATGTACGTTTAGTACTTAGACTATAATCTTGAGAGAAAACGTACATATTATTTTCTAGTGGCTCCAAAGATAACTATCACCCCAGAACTGGAGCCTCAACTTACCATTGGACACAACTATACACAGAAATGTAATGCATCTGGTGACCCACGTCCAAACATCACCTGGACAAAAGATGGCATCCCTGCGAACCAGTTTAACTTTTCTGGTTTACTTGCTTCATCTTGTTAATGTACAGAGGAAGGATGTAGCATCATACAGATGTACAGCTAGTAATGGATATGGCAGTGATGCGACTACTGTTAGCATAGTCAGCATAAAATGTAAGTATTATGAAAATAGTTTCTCAGCTTGGTGTATACTAAGTAGAATCATTTGTGTTGAAAACATTGCTCTTTTAAATTATTTCATCGTTAAAACAATCAAAACTTCTTGTGTAGAAATGACGGAAAGGAGACCTTCAAATTAGAAACTAACGACTGAACGCTATTTCTGACCAGAAAACAAATTTGAACATCTTGATTGTAGTAAATCAGTCATTTTCAGGTAAAAGCTATGTATTTTGGTCAATTAGACACTTTCATTCAGTGTCGGCAAATGCAGGTGTCGGCAAATGCAGATGCAGATGCAGATGCAGATGCAAATGCAAATGCAAATGCAAATGCCAATGCCAATGCAATGCAAATGCAGATGCAGATGCAGATGCAAATGCAAATGCAAATAATGCAAATGTAAATGCAAATGCAAATGCCAATGCCAATGCCAATGCAAATGCAGATGCAGATGCAGATGTAGATGCAGATGCAGATGCAAATGCAAATGCAAATAATGCAAATGCAAATGCAAATGCAAATGCCAATGCAAATGCCAATGCCAATGCCAATGCAGATGCAGATGCAGATGCAGATGCAGATGCAGATGCAAATGCAAATGCAAATAATGCAAATGCCAATGCAAATGCAAATGCAAATGCAATGCCAATGCCAATGCAAATGCAGATGCAGATGCAGATGCAGATGCAAATGCAAATGCAAATAATGCAAATGCAAATGCAAATGCAAATGCCAATGCCAATGCCAATGCCAATGCCAATGCAAATGCAAATGCAAATGCAGATGCAGATGCAGATGCAGATGCAGATGCAGATGCAGATGCAGATGCAAATGCAAATGCAAATAATGCAAATGCAAATGCAAATGCAAATGCAAATGCAAAACCAAAACAACACATCATTTCTTTCAATGCCGCAATGATCTAATACTTTATTTAACCGGTATGTTATGCAAGCCGTAGCATTGGAGTAGAATTGGAGCTAAGTATGAGAATTTCGTTGATTATTCAGCTCAATTTACTGCTTACAAGGTAGCTGACGTTTCGTAATTTCTTCTTGAAGTGTTCATGACTATTTAGATGTGTCAACTTTATCAAACAAATTGACGCTTTAGCTAAAAAAAAACAAGTTTCATTTCTTCTGTCCTAGGTTTGTGCATTTCAGCTCTGTGGTTTGTCAGAGTTGGAAACAGCCTCGTAAACAAGCTTGTAAATCGGACGCGAGGTTTGTCAAATTTTCGCGGACAGTACTGTACAATACGGCTCGCAAAACTGACCTATCTCAGCGCGTGTAGTATCTGAGAGATGTAAATTAATATTAATAATGTCTAGCTTGTATTATGCAAACGATATAAAACATCCTTCAAATAACATATCTATCATTGATTAGTCTCGTTTAGTATTTAGTCTTATGTACATGCAATTGTATATATACATGTAACATGTACATGTATGTTTTTTTGTTACAGGTAATGATTGCCAGGTTTATAAAGTTGGAATAACATTACGAAGTGAAGGGTGGATATCAGCCTTGTCAAACCAAGCATCGATTGAGTCCAAGACCATGAAATCGAGATTGTTATCAGCAGTAAGTTATGAAAGAAGTGGACCAATTTAAAATTTTCGTCTATTAGACATTCTCCCTGTGTTGCCCCTATTTGAATGAAAGATCGTGGGGCAATCTCCAATACTATTAAGAGGCCCTGACTGGAAATTTCGAGAATCGCTCGCCAGCTCCAAAAATCAAAAATCCTGATGAAGGGCACTTTTCGAGAACTATCTTTGAAAATATTATTTTAACTTTCTGGAAATTTATAATTTTCGAGAAATCAAGCCTCCGAGTTTTGCCTCAATAATTATGCAAAAATCACGATCAAAATTGACCAAGTTCTGTGCGTTTGTATTGAAACAATTTATAACACCATGAAACGAGATTAAGTTTGCATAACAGCGTGACTCTTCTACTTTCTAGCAATATAGGAACTGTTAAAGGTTTTGTAGCACTTAAGCGTGTTCCGTTGCCCTTTGAAGAATTGCAATCTCAAGCACTACGTGAAAAGGCAAAAATTGAGTAACTTCAGAGGCTAAAAATGCATCTTGGTATGTCCGATATCAAGTTGAAATCCGTATAGTGGTAAAGTATGGTCCTTTTACTATAACAATATGAAATAAAAAATCTGGGCAATCAAGGCTCGCGTTGGCAAAAATGTTCGCGAACCTCTATTGTCAAATTTGCATAATGTTGATTTTTAATGGCAAGTGACCTGATGTGGATAAGTTCCATTTAGAGGCTATGATTTGTCGGAAAGACACCAAATATGAGTTAAAACATGGTGATTTTAATCTGTTATAGCAGCAATATTGGTTGGTGAGTATACACTTACTCTGCTTACATAAAACTGAAAGAAAGGATTGCCAGATGTCAGTGGGTTTAATATTCCATGAATGCGTGAGTTTTCACGTTCAACATTTGGCGCGTTAAAAGTTATTTCTTTTAGACATAGATACCAAAATCCATAGTTCACACCCCTAATAGAGACGAAAAGCATCCTCGCCCCTTCACATGGAGTTCCAGAATTCAATTTAATTTTTGAAGCTCATTGTTTTTCAGGATTCTTTTGACATCTTTAGATCAAGTTTGCATTACCCAAAGAATTCAAATTTCGTCACGGGTGTATAGCGGAATCAATTTTGCTGAATAAAACATTTAGCGGACTACCTGAAAATTTGTTTTCAAAACGACCTGTAGTAGGTCTGTAGTCCAGATGTCGACTTGTTGTTATTTTAAGACTCGTGCTAGTTCAGTGCGCATCAACACGAAGCAGCTCAACTTAAACAACTCACAACTTAAAATTAACACGAACAGAAGGAAACAGAAAACATTCATACAAATGGAACTATATTCAGTTTGTCAGTAGCGTGGGACAAAGAAAAAACTGTCCCTGACACGTTTTTTACTTTACCCAGTCATGAGTTTTTCCGTCAGAAAATACATGTAATTTTTTGTCTTTAGATTTCAGCTGTTTACTCCAAGAATTCTGGAAAACAACTGTACAGATTGATTGTTGATAATTTCAGGTAATTACAAGTCAGGAGGCAATGCAATTATGTGAGATAGTAAGAAATTGCACTAATTAGTTTCGTAGCATTGTAAGTTTACTTCACGGACTTCTGGCTTGTGGGAGGACATGCAATACTCTTCTTTGAATTATTTCAATAATTCTTTGATCTTTAATTGTTTGCTCCAGCTTTAACTACTAGCTTCTCATTACAAATTTGAATGATCATAGATATATACTGAAACTATAGACATGCTTAGGTTTCTTTCCTTGAGAGAACTGGATGGCAGTCTCAACAAGGTATACTTGATTAGAAAACCAAAACATACCTATACCAGAAAAAAAGCAAATAAGGATATAAACAAGAGTTAGCCTTGACTCTAAATGTTAGGGAGGTCTCAACCCTGTCAAAACGAAACGCCCAACATGTTTATAGCTAAAACTGTAACGTTGTTAAATGTTAGACATACGGGAAAGACATACTGGCCCGAAGGAACTAGAAAACTCCGAGTCATATGTCTAGGATTAAAATCCACCTTTTTAGAATACAATTAAGTCTAAAAGGGTACACGTCTAAAATTAATTATTTGACATTTGTATTTCTAATACACACCTGAACATATCATTACTTTTTTTGCGTTATTAGTCTTTTAAAACGTAAATGTCACAATAAGATCAACAAACCCAAGTCAAAATCAGGATTATAAGGCCAAGTGATTGTTAATTATAATCACTTAAAAATAGTTATCAGTTATAAAAGTTTGATCATATAACGCATGCTCTGAATGGTTCTGTAGACATTTTGCATTTTGTTGGCTTTATTTTTGAAATACTAATCTGTAAACCCCTCGCCAGTGGCTGGTGTTTACATAAACTTTCAAATTATCCCAAACTATCTATCAAGTTTGCATCAGGCTATATAAACATTCACGCCATGTTCACTACTGAAGTGAGAAGAGAAATTAACATTTTTTTCCACGACCAAGAGTTTACAAGTATGGTAACAAGTAGGGTTTCAAAAGCTTCTGATTAGGATACTGGAAACTGCTGTTATTGCAAAATGTTATTATTTTGGCCATCTTATACAGCCATCATCATAATTTTAACTTTCAATTTATTTGAATTTATTTGAATTTGTAGACCTGGCAGTGTCGTTGCCACTGTGGTGCTGCTGTTTGGAAAATCCGCCACTGACTCATTAAAACCACTGCAGGACGAAATAATAAATGGAACACTTGCTTCATTCACTGTTGACCGTTACCTGGATCTGAATCCTTCGGGGACTATCACACCTAACATATCAACAACAGGCACAGGTATGGTTGGAGGGCCCCAAGTTTTTTAGTGTATTTACACTATTAACTGTCATCCTCGTTAATAAATAAAGGCGTTATTTTTTATATATAGCATGTATTAAATTTTAAAACATGCACATGTAGGCGCACTATAGAAGGGACTTGGCTCTCCTACTTTCGACACCATCTAAATTGCGTTTTAGTTTTGAACGTGGAGGCTAGAGCTTGGAGAATTATTGTGTTTCTTTGCAACTTTCAAATCTACTTTGAACATTAAATCTTGAATTGCTGGCTGGGAAACAGACATTTCTATCCAGCTGGTTGGGAATTTCCCTATATGTGTCATACTGGGAAAGAGGAACATATATATTTTTCCCAGCAACGCAGAAGAACACCTGGAAATGCTTTTATATCATTTATTTTCATTTATCTGGGTAAAATAATGCATTTTACCAAAAATGTTCGTTGGGTGCCCCTGAATTAAGCGGTCGCGTGCTCTCCCACTCAACTATCCCGGATGAGGGACTGCTCATAGTTTAACCATAGTTAATAGAAGGAAATGGTTATGAAGCCCGGCAAACTTCAAAGGAGCAAACAAGGAGGTCAATATTTATGTTGGAAAGTCCATGACCGTGCACATCTTTTGTTTTGCGCTCGTACACTATGCATGAATTACGTAATCGCAACGTTTCTATTGGTTAGTTGCTTGAACACACGTAACCACCTATTGTATTTTGTCAGGTTTGAGCACGGTCAACCCCCAAAATAGCGAACAAAAACATATAACAAAGAACTTTGCTGGGCTTCATAACCATTTCCCTCTATTAAACTATGGTCTAACTGATACCTTATGTGGAATGACATGATGGTGAAATTTTAAGCTCGGTAGAAACACAATGAGAAATACATTATTCAGTCAGTGACACAAGCTACTCGGAAAAAACGAATACCAAGTTCTCCCAACAGGACTCAAACCTATGACCGCTCACTGGTCGGACGCTCTACCACGTATCACTATGAAAACGTAATGTTTATAAATTAGTTCTCATAAATGTGTTATTTGTGTTATTTTCCAGTGCCTCCAGAACTAACTGTCGTCCCAGAACGGAAGCCTCTAGTTGTTGCTGGCCAGAACCTCACACTGAGATGCAATGCATCTGGTGATCCACGTCCAAACATCACCTGGACAAAAGATGGCATCCCAGCGAACCAGTTTAATGTTTCTGGTGGCTTGCTTCATCTTGTTCATGTTCAGAGGAAGGATGTAGGATCATACAGATGTACAGCTAGTAATGGATATGGCAGTAATGCTACTAGTGTTAGCATAGTCGGCATGCAATGTAAGAATAATACCCGGGGGAATGGGGGGGGGGGGGGGGTACTCAAAAAAACGTTTTATACGGGGAGGCTTCGCCCAGAGGTCCAACCCCTTACCCTTTTATATACCATTTTTGACACAAAAGGTACCCCTTTCATATACCTTCCATGGAAAATGGTACCCCTTTCATATACCTTCCATAGAAATTATGAAAATGGTACCCCTTTCACATACCTACAGTAGAAACACTACATCCCTTTTCTATACCCTTGGAATGAACTTAATGAACAATATATATCCCCAGAAGGAAGTGGAAGGAAGCTGTCTTACGATGGCTAAGAACTTCAAACCTGCAGTCCACCTCATACCTCATGATGACCGTTTTCCCTACCCTTTCCTATACTCCAACTCGTGAAATCCCTACCCTTTTCTATACTCCAACTCGTGAAATCCCTACCCTTTTATATACCTCCAGTCTGAAAAGGTACCCCTTTCGGGCGGAGCCTCCCCGTATAGTCCATTATAGGGAGTACCCCCCCTCTCCGGGGGAATAATATTTTAATAGTTTCCTTGGTAATCATTTTTCTTTCAAATATTGTTTTTACTGTCTGTAAACCATTTCAGTTGTTGTAATGCGTTTTTGTAATAATAATTAATAACAAAAATTTAATGTAGACTCACATGCATCTGAGTTTGACAAAATAATTTGATCACAAAAATTGGCTGATCTGGACCAAACAATAATATTCATCTTACAGCAAGGAGCCCGAAATTGTGACCACTTTTAATTGATTCATATTCTTTTGTGCGTGCAGATTATCCAATCTGAAGCGGAAGAATAGCTATCCTCGGTTTCTGATTGGCTAGTATACGCACGTGAAAAAATGTCGTCGCACTTTTGGGCTCCTTGCGGTAAAACTTCAATAAGAAATAATCCACAACAAATCATTCACCAGGAGAGACTTTTAAATTTGCTGAACAAGCTGAACGTGATTAAACGTTAACTGCACGAGGTGAAACAGATACAGTAATAAAATGATCGCTGTACATACATTGTAAGAATGTAGTTTGACACTGGGAGAAATACATTGAACAGCAGTGAACCCTTAAAAGCGCTTGGACAAATCTCCAAAATGGAAGTTACATGTATTGTGTTTTGTGTTTAAGTACATGTAAACTTAAAAAAAATTAATGTACACGCACAATAATTTATGTTGCCATCTAAAAATTTTCACAATTTCAGAAAGCTGTAATACCAGCCGGCCACAGTGCTAAGCTTAACATTGTTTTTGTATAAAAAAAACAATCATAACATAACTTCAGCGAAGCGCGCGCTCTGATTGGTTAATTGCGCGACTCCATATGCCCATGGTGCACTCTGACGTCATTGGTTTGTTTTCGCGCGCTTGATACTTCACTGGTCGCTCACTGTCAGTTCTCGACGTAGCGACAAATCTGCATCTAAACTGGAAGTTTTGAATGACAAAATTACCACAAATCATGCAAGATGAATTATAAATCGGCTGAACAGCCTTGAATTCAAATAAGAGGCAAAGCAGATAAAATATTTTGTCGATATATGACGCGAAGTCACGAAGTGCTGGAATGTCATCGGGATAGCAAGTGGAGCCGGTGAAAGTTTACTCGGAGCAGTGGTTGTTGTTGATTAAGCTTATGTGGATTATTCTGGAAGAAATTTGCACCTAGAATAAAGGTTAGTTCAGAAACTCTGCTTCCGAAACTTATTTTGGAGTTTTTGTACTGAAGCTGAGCCGTGCGACGGTATTAATTCTCGGAATGAATTTTACTGAATGAAAACTTTGCCGTGTAGATGTTTGTTGTTCAATCTTCCAGGTTACACCGTAAAGCGAAAATCAAATTATTCAATTAATTTTTTTCTTTCAGTGAATATATGAAACAAGTAAATGCCATTTTATCGTTGGCCTGTTCAAATTTTATCGTCACTGACTGTCAATTAACCTTGAGTCAATTTATTGAGGAGCTTTTTCGCGCACTTCAAGAGTAGGATTTCGACAGCCGATTCGTGTAAGATTAAAACTGTTTGCAGTGTTATGTTATAAAAGAAATGGTAAACGCCACAGCTGTGCGTACATCGAGTTATGGATGCACTTGGGAGTTTGTTAAGCACTCAAGAAGCTAGAGTTGCTCTAGGCTATCGCCTCGAGCAACTCTTACGCTTCTTTCGTGCTTAGCAACCTCCCGCGTGCATCCATTTAACAATTATTCGCCGAAGGCGAATAATTGTTTTAGTCTAGTTTACTAAGGTGAATATAAAGAACTACAAATTACGAACTAAAACATGAAAAACAACCCACGCAAGTGCTCGCCATATTACCGTAGTTACATATTACCGGTAGTTTACATATCAAATTAAGCAGTAAAATACACAAAAGAACACTACGAAAAAGACATTCATCAAGTACCTTTGTTTAATTGTTGCTGATTTTCATGAGCAGCTGTAGTTATCTTCCTGAAATAAGTAGCTTTAGGTCTGAAGAGAAGCAAATTTCTGTCACTCCAGCCGACACAAACACCGTGGGCCGCCCTTGTTCGCCACGCAACAACCTTTGTTTTTGACGAGTTTTAAATGCGTTTAAATCATTTCTTGAAAAGGTTTTCCGTCCAAACGTCTTGGTAGTCATTTACCTAAATTCCCAATGCTTTGAATATCCTGAACTTGGAGTGATGTCTTTAGAATAAACGAAAATTTTGTTCCAAACGAGTCGCCATCTTTACATGCCAGCACAACCAAATGTGGCTGCTTAGCAACCACGCCTTGAAATTCTATATTCACCGCCAAGCGCGGTGAATATAGCGTCAGATGCCGAATTTTTCGACCAATCAGCTAGTCGGATTCTTTATATTCACCTTAGTAAATAAGACTAAAACTCGATGTACGCATGCTGCACGTTTACCATTTCTTAAATATATTCCATTTTGTCATTCCATGTTCAGTTATCATTGTACATGTAGTAACGGGTAACGGGCAACGGGTAACGGGTAACAGGTAACGGGTAACAGGTAATGGGTAACAGGTAACAGGTAACGAAAACAATTTAAAATGCAAGGCTAGTACTACGGACATTTGAAAGGGCAGGTTTAATGGCCTATATTTCGACTAGTAGAACTAGTCTTCTACAGGGCGAGAGCTGGAGTGAAAGAAAATATAACGGCTCCTTAGATTTGAATTTAAAATATATAAGCATATGAGTGGCTAATCTAACTGACATAACATATGATGTAGTATACATTTACAGTGATATAAGATATGATATATAAAAAATAGTAATATGTTCATTGTTTATCGTTGCTCGCTCCGTCTGTTGAGACCATTAGGCGAAAGAGTTTTTCCTCTGTCTATTAGGTAGGCTTCCCTAGCTTTATGGGTAACAGGTAACACGTGAGGAGTCTTATATATTTGTTACCCATTACCTGTTACCTGTTACCCGTTACCCGTTACCTGTTACCTGTTACTCGTTACCTGTTACCTGTTACCCGTTACCCGTTACCTGTTACCTGTTACCTGTTACCTGTTACCTGTTACCTGTTACCTGTTACCTGTTACCTGTTACCTGTTACCTGTTACCTGTTACCTGTTACCTGTTACCTGTTACCTGTTACCTGTTACTCGTTACCTGTTACCTGTTACCTGTTACCCGTTACCTGTTACCTGTAAAAAATACCTGCCGATTTTTGGTGATAGGTACATACATGTACATCTACAGTGTAGTTGTCTAATTATATACATGTAAATGACTGTATTATTTTTGTTACAGGCAATAATGATGATTGTCAATTTAAGACAGTCCGATTAACAATAGTAAGTGAAGAGTGGAAATCAGCCTACTTAAACCAGGCATCAGTTGAGTTCAGGAACATGGAATCAAGAGTGTTAGCGGCAGTAAGTTATCTTAAATGTGCATGAAAGAAGTGGAACATATTTATACCCCATTGATTTTCCTAAATTACGCACATGTATGCATCCCAACATCATCATTGTAATTTTTACTGTAATTTTATTGTCACTGAAAAGTCCCGTAAGGGGTGTTGTATCCCCTGCGTAGATAAGTACATACATGTTCATGTATACATGTAAGTGTGCCCTCCTGCATTCCTTAGGTTGTACAGTTCATGTATGCCAAAAATTAATTACATGTAATTTAAATTTTTTGGACGAGTGAATCAGTTCACTCTCGGGCAGCCAAAATCTAAGTGGCACTTGTCCAATAGACAAGTGAAAAGAAACAAAAAAGTATTTTATCCTGTAACATTGCTTTTAGTCATTGAAGTATCCTGCCCTCTTGACCTGCATTGCATGTCTAATGTTATTTTACTTGCCATGCAATCTGTAATACATGTAGCATAAAGTGAGGATCACCCTCAGCTAATGTGGCATACCCATACAAATTACCTCAGTATACGATGTAACAACCCCAATTTAAAAGCTCAAATTTTTATGAGCAACCTTCTCAAAATGTTTTGTAGTACTGAGTAGGCAGTATAAGTGTAAGGGTTGAGTCCTCATGCCTGCCACAAGGAGGGAGGAGGGGGGGGGGGGGGGGGAAGGGGGTGCAGTGGTGTCAAAGTAAGGGGCAAATAATCAACTGTATGCATCATATATGTAATGAGACAGTAAAAGTTTCAAGTTCCATTGGAAGTTGCAAAGCACTGAATGAACTCTTTAGGTGGTGAAATCTTTACATGTGTAGCTACTTTTCATTTCCGCATTTACATTCTTCTTCTTTAATAGTTTCATTTGTAAATAATTGAATTTCCCTTTTTGTTGTCTTTAGATTTGGGACACTTACACTAATAATCTTGAAAAACAACTGTACGTTGTGACTGTTGGCACTTTTAGGTAATTGCACTGATGACTAAGAGAGTGTGTAAAGGTTTTATAATGGAGGCGTACATGTACATGCATACGCTGTTCTTCAGTTTATCTGCAGGCTTTGTATGGGTCCTTGAAATCCTGGCAAAGTCCTGTTGTGCACGTGCCCTCCTTGGGTTTGATATTAAAATTATAAGGTAAGCGCTACATACCGCCAACAAACTAGACAGTCAGGTTATTTAGAAGAATGCCTTTGCGTACATGTACATAGTCACCTATGCCACTGACACAAAAAAATTACAAATGATGATGGTTATTGTAGGAAACTGACGATACACTGGGCCATTTTTCAGGTTTTTTGGTCACACACACGATCATTATAACGCTGTGTTTACACCGTGACCACCTGCAGACCCTCCGCCAAACACCTGAAGACACAGAATAGTGACAAATCCATTATTTTGGCCAAATTGAAAATATTTAACCTGTGTTAACATGCCTGTGAGCGTTACCTTACGATTGCTTGATTTGAATGTCTCTGTCCCTGTTATCAATTATCTCTGCCATGTTACTGTATGTGCCATGTGGGATGGAATTGTTTCCCCGCACCCTGTTTTCCATATCATAAGGGGGCCCTACCCCAAACAGATCGTTTCGGATGGAACTATCTGTTCGAAATATCAGTGATTCAGTTTCTAATGATTGTGGAAACTGTGGCGTACCCTGGCTGCGCTGCCTTCCTGCTTGGGCGGGCAAGTAAGAGGGCAAGGGTTAGGAGGGGTAAAACACTTTGGTTTGATTCTATCAACTCGAAGTTAGGTTCGACAAAAGTAAAGTTTCTTACGCCGTTGCCGCGTAGAGCAAATTTCTAGAAGCTTGACAGTTTCGAAGAGCGTTAGCCCATTCGGGCGCGGAAGGACCAAACACAGGGCTAACGTTACGAAACGCTCAGCCTCTAGCAAT
>MU825970.1:0-10347 GCA_029204205.1 Desmophyllum pertusum | reverse complement strand
TTTATTACGGGAATTGCATCGAAAATTAAATATTTGGAAAGCAAAGATGAATGTACCACAACAGTCAGCAGGCAACATGTTGCACAGGGGGCCCTCACATCAGATTGTAAAATGAATAAAGCCGATCGTGGCGGCTATTTTGACATTTTAAATACACGGTTGGCTGGTGCGAGGTCTGGAACCGAAAATTAAACCATGTGAGGTCTGGAGCCGAGAATTCTTCGAAAACCGCTCGGAACTAACAAACTGACAAGGGGTGAAACTCCTGGCTTCACATCGTAACATGTCTCTGCCAGTTGCCTGCCACGGAAGTGAGAGTGGAGATTAAAACCGGAAGTAAAAATGCAAGTTTCAGGGAAACAGTACAGGGCAAATGGACGAACACGTCTATAAACTTCGAGGCAAAGCTCTCCAGAGATGTGAATAGAAATAAAAACCTTGAATATGGAACGTTTTCTACCACTTGCTCTCTCTAACCTTGATAGAATTCTTAACCACCGCCTTATTTAAAGAGGCAGTGGGGGAGGGGGGGGGGGGGGGGGGGGGGGGGCTCGATGCCATTAGTAGCTTCCAAGATGGCGGCGGCCTAGTGTCAAAAGGGGTGATTTTGAAGCGCTCTACAAAAAAATCAAGGCAGCCCGAAACGAAACGACTATTATTTTCGAAATCCTGAGCACATGGACTTTTATTTGAGGTAAAATTTTTCTAGTGCAATATCCTTTAAAATTAGTATCTATTATCTCATGGGTTATTGTATGATTTACCCATTATTTATAGCCAACATATTGCCGTTAGAAACAATTTAAGCGAGAACATAACCACCGCCTACAAAACGCCATCACTAGCCTCATATGTGTATATGTTGTTTTGTTAATGTATTTTTGTTTTATCTCCCGCGATTGTGTTCGTTGTTTAGTGCCGCTTGGTATCTTTTGGTTTAACCTAAATAAGTACAAGTATGTCCATAAATTTTATTATTATCAAGACGACTATTTAGTTTCAGCATCACAAATTATTATTCATTTCAACTAGCTGGGCTAATTAATTTGGAATTTCACACCGTATATCACCAATGAACAACTCATTTAATCTTAAGATCATTTCTTTAAACGTCGGAGGGATGAACAAATCTATCAAACGCAGAACATTTTTTAGGTGGCTTCATCAGCAAAACCGACGCTCACTGCTGCTTTTTATAAACCAACTGCAGCCAGAATGGGGAGGGAAGATGTTTTACAATCATGGAACTGATCACAGTAAAGGCATTATGACTCTGGTAAAACCAAAACATGAATTTGAGCTGAAAAGGTGCACCAAAGACAAAAACGGTAGAGTACTAATTTTAGATGCAAAGGTGGATGATCAACACCTTGTATTAGTTTGTCATCAATTGTTGGATTTCTTAATTTATGGTCGTGTCTTTATTGACGTGTGATCTTACACTTATTCAATATTTTGTTGTCAAGGCACAATTGAAATCACCACCTATTACTACGCTTTCCACTTCGTAATCAGCCAAGGTTTCGTTTAACTCTTGAAAAAATGTTCTTGCTGAGACGTAACGTTTGGGGCATAAATATTAACTACTCTCTTTGTGATATATGGCGAGATATTTCAAGCTGAGTAATAAACAATGGCTGCGCGTCAGAATTCTTCAACTTACAGCGGGGTGTTAGACAGGGATGTCCATTATCAGGCATGCTCTTTGTGTTAGGCATTGAAATATTAGCTCTTGCAATTAAGCAAAACACAAATATTGAAGGTATTAAAATTGGAACTCATGAAATTAAAATCACTCGATATGCAGATGACACAACTAGGCTTTATTTCTGAAAATCTAAACTCTCTCAAGGAGCTCTTGCACATCTTAGAAAGATAAGAAAGATGTTCAGGCCTGAAAATAAATCCCACAAAGTCGGAAGCCATGTGGCTTGGGAAATGGAAAAACAGAGTTTTAGATGGCAAAAAGAATCCGTCTATGCTTTTGGAATATATTTTTCTAACGACGACAAAACATGCGAGAAACGTAATTTCTTTAGTAAGCTAATTGTCTTGGAAAATACTCTAAATAGCTGGAAAAGAAGGAAGTTAACATTGTTAGGTAGAATAAATATTGTCAAAACATTAGGTCTTTCAAAGCTTATCTACAACGCCTCTGTTCTTCCTGTACCAAAGACGTTTTGTGAGTTGGCAAACAAGATCACTTTTAGCTTTATATGGGAAAACAAGACGCCGAAAATCAAAAGAAGTATCATGGAGAATATTTCTTGGAGCCCACTTCAAAACAGCATCTCGTAGACCATGGGATTGCACCAGAGCGAATAACCGATTATTATAAATAAGTTTTCTCCATTACAAAAAAGATCAAACTACTTATGTTTTGATTCAAAATTTTACACAATATAGTTTTCACAAAAAGCAAATTGTTCAAAGCAAAGCTAACAAAATAGCAGTTGTTACTTATGTAAATCTGATAGACAAGACCTTAAACACATGTTGTATTCCTGTCCTATTGTGGCTCAATTCTGGGATTTGTTTAACAATTGGTACAGACACTGCACAGCTTCGACAATTGACCTCTCGATTGTCAAAGTGTTATGTATGGAATTCTTGAAACAAACAACTTTAAGTAGACTCACTAATCATTTGCTACTGATTGCGAAATATTATATCTACTGCTGTAGTATTAAGGAAGAGCCGTTATCTTTGCAAACGTTCCAAGCCTTAGTTTGTAATAAGAGTGAAATAGAAAAACAAGTTGCAACTCGTTCGAAACTCCCCGAAGACGTTCTATAACAAATGGAAGCCCTTGTTAGATGCAAACGTTTTCTAATTAATGATGCTAGTGCCCGGAGGGGGGGGGGGGGGGGTACTCTTCTTTGAATCTTGTACTTGCTATCTCCTGTTTTAGTACATGTAACTAATGCGGCATTGTAATGTAAGTTAAGTGTTGTAAGTACATGTAATGTATTTTATTTTCAGTAATGTAATGTAAGCAAATTCATGTAAGAAGTTAAAAAATTAAATAAATAAGTAAAAAGCAAATAAACAAATTATAATAAGAAAAATAAAAAATAAAAACAATCAGAACACAAAATCATTATACTATTAAATTTGTATACATTCCTTTCTTGACTGCAGAACAGGGATATACAGTGTTATAATATACTCACCAGGATAGTGCAATTTTTGACAATCTGATTGGCTCCCTACTCAAGGAATATGCATAGGAAGATTTAGCAATGACGACGGGGACTTCTCGACGACGTCGTTCGCAGCGAAAAATGCCCCAAAATGTCAGCAAAATGACAGCAAATATGTGGCGTTCTGGTCGCAACGTGAAAACCACCAAAATGGCGTCGTGAACTTGGCCACAGGACGGCAACGGAAGCACCCGAAGTCGAAATCAAGTTGGGTCCAGACTATTCCGCGCGCTCTCGCGTCCTCAAGTGACGTCCACGTCGTCATTGCTAAATCTGCCTAATATGTCATTACTACCTAATTTTGAAAACCCGCAAATTACGAGTTTTGACTTTAGTCACGTGCACACGTTCAAAGTTACGTTTTTCAAAATAATAAAAATTTCCTCCGGTTTTCTCGTTCTTTTGGCGATAATTTTAACTGCAATATCCTGTGGTGTGTATATTATAAAACAATTAGCCTAAGTTGTTTTTCACCAGCCGTAGTACATTTTAGCACTCCACACTACAGTAGAACCCCGCTAACTCAAACTCGCAAGGGAAACAACAAATAGTTCAAGATAGCGGGGGTTCGAGTTAGCGGATAGTAAATGACTGAAAAACAAGGGCAAGGGGAATGGGTTTGAGTTCGAGATAGCGGGGAGTTCGAGTTAACCAAGTTCGAGTGAGCGGGGTTCTACTGTATGTTATAGTGTCTCTAAATTTTGTCGTTAATAAAAATGTAATTTCCTTACTCTTAGAAGCACCGCCACTATTCTTCTTCTTTTTACAGATACAACAGACAATGATAATGATGACAAGAAGAAGAACAAATGCAATGCACCCGCCAATGATACCCCACAGTTCAGCGTCTGACAGACCAGATGTACGTGCGCCAGTAGAAGGTGGCTCTCCTGGTTGACCAGTGGTTGATTCAGGGGAGATGGTGGGCGGAGGAGTAGCTGCAGAGAGAACAAATAAAAATCATTCAAGTATCCCTGACCACCATCCTTGTCTTTTTGTTATAAGTGCCAAGTTTGAAAAGAAACAGTTCAAGATCTGCTTACAGCAAGGCGACCAAAAGAGTGACCACTTTTAATTAATTCACATTCTTTCGTGCGCATATACTACCCAATCAGAAGTCAAGGATAGCTATTCTTCGGCTTCTGATTGGGTAGTCTGCATGCATGAAAGAATTTGAATTAATTAAAAGTGGTCACACTTTTGGGTGCCTTGCTGTAAAATGATGCATTCAAAAGTTGTAACATTTAGTTTCTGAGCATTTCAAATGTTTGTCCATGAACGCAGCAAAAACATACCATGATACGAGTAATTTTACAGACAACATGAGCATGTGATTAACAAATGTTTAAGACGCGAGGTCAGGGAAAACCACGCATTGAGTGGCAGAAGTTGAAAAATCGATTTCTTTCATTTTTTGCTCATAAATAACTATTAGGTAGAAAAGAAACTTGATGTAGTTTGTTTCCGCCAGAAGCCCTTTTATTTCGAGAAAAATAAGAAAGTCGGTTTTCGCGTTCGGACACTGAAAATGCTCAAAGTTGAAACCTAAAATATGCGACTATAAACTATCCTCGCGTTCGCAAACCAAACCATACAGAGAGCTTTGGACACTTTCTAACGACAGAAAAAACTATTTTTCATCCCCTGGATGACAATTTCATGGCTGTAGCAAAGTTTACCATAATGAAACAATTCAAAAATAAGGGAGAGGTATTCACGATAACAGAAACTCTTATTCGGTAGACATTTTCTATGGCATAACTCATCATGTGGTATAACTCCAAACTTTCTCAATCCTCGCTTAATCACACATTTAAACATTGATATAAAACATACCTGAGAATTGGCTTGGGTTCTTTAATGCATTCTCTTGGAGACAGTATCAAAGTCAGCCAATATTTCGATGTACCACCAAATTAACGTATTATGGGTAAACAATCTTTTGTTTCGAAACAAAGCAAAGCAGCCACTTAAAGCCAAATATTCTCTTGTTTCTCCTTTCTTGGTGATTGTCTATTATAATAGTCCTTTTCTCGCCAAAAAGCTGAGAGCCAGAAGTCCACAGGATCGATTTATTTGGCTTTTCGAACTCAATTGCTGTGAAATATGCAAATTACTCTGGCAAGAATTCTATTGCGTTACCAAACTCCGTGACTAAAGAAGTCGACTGCGCAGACTCAATCTATGCAAATTTACGAAATATATCAAAGCGAGAGTTATGTGCTTCGAAGTGGCTATAAAAATCGATTCTGTGGCATCCTGGCTCTCAGTTTTTTGGCGAGAAAAGGACTATTATAAAAGACAATCACCAAGAAAGGAGAAAAAAGAGCTTTTGGGGCTTAAAAAGCTTCTTCCGTGCGTTTCGGAACGAAAGAATGTGGACCCGTCAATACGTTAATTTGGTGGCACATCGAAATATTGGCTGACTTAGATACTGTCTCCAAGAGAATGCCTTAAAGAACCCAAGCCAATTCTCAGGTATGTTTTAGATTAATGTTTAAATGTGCGATTAAGCGAGGATTGAGAAAATTTGGAGTAATACCACATGTTGAGTTATGCCATAGAAAGTAGCTACCAAATTTGAGTTTGTCTCAAACTGAAAACCTCTTGCTTATTTTGTATTTGTTTCAGTTTCGTGAATTTCGCTACAGCCATAAAAATTGTCATCCAGTGGATGAAAAATAGTTTTTCTGTCGTTAGAAAGTGTCCAAAGCTCTCTGTATGGTTTGGTTTTGCGAACGCGAGGATAGTTTATAGTAGCGAATTTCAGGGTTCAACTTTGAGCATTTGGAGTGTCGGAAACGAAAACCGATTTTCTTATTTTTCTTAAAAGAAAACGGCTTCTGGCGGAAACAAATTACATCAGGTATCTTTCCTACCTAATGGGTATTTATGAGTAAAAAATGAAGGAAATCGATTTTTCAACTGCTGCCACGAAATCCCGATTTTGCGTGGTTTTCCCTGACCGCCGTTCTTAAATGTTAACTGAGTATGGTCCCCTGAATTCCGTATGTACATTTTTGGTACAGTTCCTTAATGGCACAGACCTTTGTCTCACTAAAATTAAAATAAATTATTTAATATGCTAATGAGAGATCAAAGAAAGTGGTCCTGATAAGATCCAAACATTGGTGATACGGAAATTGGAAATTTACAATACAAAATGGCAGATATTTACATATCCCATTTCTTCATGAATATCAAAATAACGTCCCTTCAATTCCAATAGGTTTTCTGTTTTGACTACAGCTAACACCCACATACAGTTAATCAATATACTGGGGTCATACAATAATGTTTCGTCTACGAACCAGCATTTTCAAAACTCGCCTAAAAGGGTTCTTAACATAATGTTTGGTGTCTACAGAGAAATTAGGCTATTAATTTTACTGTAGGTTATTACCGTCAATTTCACTGCTATGCGACCTTCGAAATCAAAACTCCTCTGAGCAGTTTGCAAAAGTTTTCCGTCAATCATACATGTCCGTACCTTATTTGGAAGTGTTCGATTTTATAAGGTACGGACCTGTATGATTGATGGAAATCTTTTGGCAAACCGCTCAGGGGAGTTTTGATTTCGAAGGTCGCGTAGCAGCAAAATTGATGGTAAATAGCTTCTTATTAAAATTGCTTGCTGCTGATCAGAAAACTACCGGTAATTCAATATTAATTGAGGGGGGCGATTATTTCAAATATTGCTTACTGAAAGTGCCAATGTGCTGATGTGCTAATTACAGAGCTCCAAGAAATAAAGGAAGGAGTCAAATACAATGTACATGAACATCACTAAAGAAAAACTGTAATGGAATTAAATCAAAGTTTGTTTCCTATAAAGGTGTAAATTTTTAACTAAACAGGGAGGAGTGGAAAAAATGGGAGGGAGAGAAGTTGGAGTTGGAGGGGGTGATTAATCGAGGGACGGCTATTATTCGAGGAAAAATGGTATCTGTAAATATACATTGTATGGCCTTCATCGTTTTGATCTAACAAGCCATATTTCCCTCTTTTGTAGTATATAATACACAATTCTTGAAGAAGGCTGATTTTGTATTAAATCGAAGGTTTCGCACTGTTATATTTCAGTACTTATTTCCCAATACGGTCACTCCTATTTTGTTGTGACAAAAGGCAACATTTTGTTTTCTGGCTTTTTTTGGTTGTGAGATTAACCTATTTAAAACCATTTTCACGGATTTTTCCAAATACCATAGAATTCCGAAGGTAACGGGCCCCTCGAAAGTAACGCCTCCCAAAAGTAACGTTAATTTTTTACCCTTCTTCTTTTTTACCCCGAAAGTAACACACACCCCCACACCCCCCCCCCCCCCCCCCCCCCCAGTTATAAACTATTCATTTAATGGTACAAAACCACGGTCAAAAAGGGTAAACAGGAATCAAAACATGTATGTTTCAACCACGTCATAATATCGACTGATATCGATTCGCAGGGACTCCATACTTGTTAGTCGTGTATTAATATAAAATATCTAAGGTTTAAAATGATTTATACTGTTTATTTAGCTTTTATAATCCAGCACTGCGGCATTTTTTAGCGTGGTTAAATGACAGCGTAAAGTTGTCACCTCACGACCATGGTGTCACGCAGTAGAATCATTCATTCCCTACCATCGTCAGTTGCTCCCATCGTGAATAAATTCAAATGAAAAGTTTGAAAATCGCCTCTCAGTTGTAATTCTTTAAATATAATTTTTTTTTCAGATTGGCAATCAGTGGAATATATTTCTAGATTTAATTCAACCGGGCTTCTTCAGAAGGATTTAAGTGATGAGTTTTCGCCGAGGTTTTCCAGTAAAACGGATCGTTTTGAAGACGGGCCAGGGTACAAAAAAAGGTCAGCTAGGATTTTCGGAAAGGAAAAATCAGCAAGGAAGAGCCAGGGGCACCCAACGGATCGTTTCGGTGAAATATCTGTTCGGAACGCCTATAATCGCCTCAGATATTCGGATTAAAGTTTGGAGTTTTCTTTAGGGAAATATCATCTCGAACTTTCTTAATATGGGAAAATGAATGCCTATTATTTTCGGAGAGATAAAAATTTCGTTTTGGGTACAAAGAAAGGTCAGCTAGGATTTTCGGAAAGGAAAAAAGGTCAGCTAGGATTTTCGGAAAGGAAGGAAGAGCTGAGGTTTTCGGGAAATGGCTAAAAAAGCCCTAATAAATTCGTGAAGTCTAAAGTTCTCCTAGAATGACCGAACAGATATAAATTTTATAGCACAACTTAGAATTCATTATATAGATCTTTAAAAGCACACCAGACAGCCTAAAATAGTGTTTTAAAGCATTTGGGAGAAAACCGTCGTTGGGTGCCCCTGAAGAGCTGAGGTTTTCGGGAACTGAATGACTAAAAAAGCCCTTATAAATTCGTGAAGTCTAAAGTTCCCCTAGAATGACCGACCAGATATAAATTTTATAGCGCAACTTAGAATTAATTTATAGATCTTTAAAAACACAGCAGACAGCCTAAAATAGTGTTTTAAACTCATTTGGGAGAAAACCGTCGTTGGTTGCCCCTGGTTTATACGGCGGTGTGGAGGGGTGAAAACGGGGATTTAAAACCGCATTGCCGGGCCTACATGTTAAACCGCCGGCTATCATTCGGCAACTGACCGCCATTGCCAGAGAATCTCTGAAATATGTACAGTGCCAAGTTAATTAGGGTTATCTTTCGTTGTCTTTCTACATTACTTTGATTACTATTATTTAATAAAGTATCTAAGTCTACGTGCAGAAAAAAGGATCAAAATGGTATTTACAGCCATGTAATATACTTGGCCGGGATGAATTCTTTACTCAAACGCACAAGCTTTCCAGGTCTGGAGGACTACAGTCAACTCTCGTTATATACTCTGGGCTGCAAATATTACTGACTTTTTGGTATATCTTTCTAAGCATGCATCAGTGGATGAAGCAAGACTATTCTTAGGCTCATTTGCTCTCCCAATGAATAATTATATTTTCTCCAATGGACATTATCAAAGCAAAAACAATCCGTTAGTGTGTGAGTTTCATTAGTTGTTGCGCACTCGTTGAAACGGCCGGCATGTATATTCACTAAACATTTTAGGCTGTTAAGATCTGATAAAGTCACTTACTTAAAGCCATTGCCTCTATTAAATAAAATAACCCGCGTTTATAATTACAAGGAGTTAACCAATGGTGGTCAAAAAAGGCCCAAAACTGTACTATATTAACCACTCTATTTATAGCCACAAATTCAGATAAATCTTTATTTCAAACAGACGAGAATGAAATTCAGCCACCTAACATAAACTAGCGTTAACTAGGAGAATGATAGAACCATCTCAGTTTGAATGCGCAAAAAAAATGAAGTTAGCCTGTTACGCGCTTTTTTTTTTTCTTGTAAGAATGTACGTTCTTCATGCTGTAATGTTCACAATGTTCATAATGGTCTCAGTCATGCTGAATATTCTTATTTTTTTCTGCCGATATTAGCATGAAAATATTCTTAGTACATTCTTAGCTTAGCACAGTATACCGGTAGTATTCGAGTTCAAGATGTCACGCCTGGCCAGCCGACACTTGCCCGTTTTCCCTTGGAAAGAAGTATTCATGGTACATATTTACCAATCTTTTCAGTGGCATAATAAAGTTCTTTTAAAAAACATAACATGTATGGGATTTTATTGTATTTTATTTTCTTAACGAAATGTCAGCCTTGGTTATTTTCTTACTTACTTACTTACTTACTTACTTACTTACTTTCTTTCTTTCTTTCTTTCATTTTTCTTTCTTTCTTTCTTTTCTTTCTTTCTTTCTTTCTTTCTTCTTTCTTTCTTACTTACTTACTTACTTACTTACTTACTTACTTACTTACTTACTTACTTACTTACTTACTTACTTACTTACTTACTTACTTACTTACTTTCTTTCTTTCTTTCTTTCTTCCTTCCTTCCTTCCTTTCTTTCTTTCTTTCTTTCTTTCTTTCTTTCTTTCTACTTACTTACTTACTTACTTACTTACTTACTTACTTACTTACTTACTTACTTACTTACTTACTTACTTACTTACTTACTTAACCCGTAGCCCCTAGGAGGAGCATAGGGCATCCACAAAGTCCCGCCATTCAGTGCGATCTTGGGCTAGTCTAGCGATCTTTTGCCA
>MU825969.1:0-67935 GCA_029204205.1 Desmophyllum pertusum | reverse complement strand
TCCCAGTTGCGGGAGAAGTTGCTGCACGTGACTGGTCGCTTCAATGCTCTTTTAATTTGAACACTGTCTATCACCCCCGGCTGTGGTTTGGTCATAAACCACATCAAGGTTACCCCGCATTGTCGGGGTCGATGGTATAAACCCCGCTTTTGCGTTTTCCAGCTTTGTAGAGTTCGGCACAGTTCTTGTAACTGATATTGTAAAGCAGACGTTTTTAATACTTCTTGTACTTAAAATAATTTAGACTGCCCAGGAAGAAAATAAAACCGATAAATCCAGAATTTTATCTATTAATTCTTTCTTCTCTGGAACCTTGCAGTTGAGTTGGCGGCTCATTGAAACATGCTTTGCGTTGAAATCTTACATTTTGTCAAACCGACAGTGTCGAATACTGAGCTTTCAAATGGCCAGTTTATTTTTGTATTATTATTATTATTTATTATCTCATTATTATTTATTAGAAAGTGAATATACACATATCGAAGCCCTTTTTGTGGCTCTACTAACCTGAAAACTCTTCCGCTACACATTGGACGATAACGGGCGAAACATTTACACACCTTATTAGCTACCAATCCTTTTGATTTCCTCTCACATCTCGCCGAGCTCCTTTTTAAATATAATAATAATAATATTTTAGTAGTTATATGGCGCAAATTAACATATGAATATGATCAATGCCGCTTACAATAAAGAATATGCTATGATTATGAGTAATTTAAAACTAAAATATTTACAATTCTGTATAGGACTATAAAGTTAAAAAGCTAAAAATCCGGCCTAGTAAAATTTGTATAAAATATCAAGAGTCTATTTCGTAGCCGCCTTTCTAAATAAAAATGTCTTCAATTTGGACTTAAAAAACGGTTAAAATTGTCCTCCTCTCGTATTGTACTCGGCAATTTGTTCCAAAGTGATTGTGCAGCAGAGTCAGTAAAAGCCCTGTCCCAACAAGTTACTCCCGAGAAGCAGTGCTTCGATCTTCCTGTTCAGTCCTGCGTGAAAAATTATTGGAAGTATGTATAACCTTAAGACATTGGAGTCGGCGTGAAAAACTCCAGAGTTCACGGTTAGCGTTTGATGTTATTTTTTGAGAGTGTGGCTAGTGCTCAGTGTAGGGATTACCAGAAGAAGTAACAGACATCAAGAGAAACCAGGCTACTCAAGATCTTCTTATCTCTGAGATAGTTATGTAAACGCAACTCATGAGTATCAATGAGTGTTACATAGTCGAGTTGATCATGAATCACGGTGCTGGAGTCCCAACTACTTTTTGCAGTGACGCGATTTACCACACCTTTACAAATCGTTGGGGGCTTTCAAATTTTTGATTTCCTCTCGCATCTCGCCAGCTCCCTGTTTTTATCTTCTTGAAGCAACGTTTCGTTCTTCCTGTTGGGTCCTTCGTAAAAATTGTTGGAAGTAAGAGTTGTTAGCGTTTGATGTTATTTTCTGAGAGGTGACAGTGCCTCAGTGTAGGCTTTACAAGGAGCACACAGACTCAGAGAAAACAAGGGCCAGGGAAAATAAAAGAAAAAAATTATCGAATAATAACTCCATTAAAGGATAAAGTATTGGTTTTGATTGATCAAATGTAGCTGTTATTTTATATGCCCACGTGTTGTCACATTAAACGCCTGACCTGACTAATCTTGACTATAGTAAAAATCTACTAGTCTACTAATGCAATGAGACCATCTGATTGGACTGAGCTACTCGCTACACTATCAGCCATTAGCGCGCAGCACGCGGCTGGAGGTCGTCTACAAATTGCGGTTTCTTCTCGCTCTTCTCCGAAGTTTCGGCCAAGAGGATTTAGAGTTAACTACTAGACAACTGTTATGATTTTTACTAAAACAATTAGATTATGAGCTCGAGATTTATATGATGTGATAGTTGATGAGGCCTACGGCCTCATCAACTATCACATCATAGAAATCTCGAGCTCATAATCTAATTGTTAATTAGTTGTAGTTCGCCTATACCAAAAAAATGTAGCTAGAGTAGTTAGTAAAAGTGTTTATTTAAAATTACGTATTTTTCATTTGATTTTCCATTTTACTTACCATACATGCCCTGATATGAAACTGGATGACGTCAATGGCGGGAATGCCTGGTACCGAATCGAAATCACTGTGTATACCATTTTGTACCCATACCGTGACTATTTCCATTACAGCGAATCCCAGATATTTTTTGGCGGGGACACGATATATAAGAAGGGTTTAATTTCTGCTGGATTGTACAGAACTCGCGCTGAAAGGTACGATGATGCAGTGTTTATCTTTTATACGCGTCTTTTTCCCGTTGTGAGTATAAACAATAAAACTTTGTTTTAAAATTTGGAGAAAATTTGCATTTTGGCGTTAATAAGACAACTGATGATCGATCGTCTCGGAAATGAATCTACTCACAGCCGAATACAGTCCCAATTCGATATTTCCAAATTGACTAATTAAGGCGAGGACGGTATTTTTTTAATCTGAATTGAAATAATATTGAAAAACGAATATGAATTTTAAGATACTGATTTCACCGGTCGGGAGGACGGTATAAAATAAAATGACAGCTGTCATTTTAGTCTGGGTTCTATTACCGTACATATTTAACCTTGTCTGCCTGGGCTTTTTTTTCGTTCCTGAGCCTGGGGGGGGGGGGGGGGGCAGATAGTGCCCCCCACCCCCCCCCCCATATCTAGTCGTAATTAGCATAGATTTTTACGCTTTTTATTTCTCCGTTTACTCTTTAGTTTTTCTTGCGAATGAGAACTAGATATATCACACACTCGAGACGGTGTTTCATCTGATTTCAAAACACCTCGAATTTCGTCAAAAATACTCTTTGTATTTCCAACTCATATCTCGGTGTTTGGAAATCGGATGAAACACTGTCCCTCGTGTTTGATATATTACTTCAGTACCTTTAGACATGTATAGAGCTCCATCCTCATTGATATACGGACATACCATGTTACTGGTAACAAACGGATGTAACGTGCTGTGATTGGTGGATTTAGGTCATGATAAACAACAGTGTCCCGATCTGTGTTTCCAGTAAAATCCTAAATGAGTAAAATGGAAAATTGTTAGTAATCTAGTAGTTAGCCAAACACTCGTACGTATTCCAATCATTATCGCCTCAGACTAAACTGAAACTAGGTCATGGACGAAATTATGATCGGACAGCTACCGGTTGAATAATCACATCAGAAACTAAATCCTAAAATTAAACTGGTTGGGAACAACCGTCGATTCCATTGCTATGCGACACACGATTGCTGGTGTCCACCGATGCAGCAGAACAAAAGAAGCATGTTTAGTGTTTCTACTTTCCCATTCTTTGTTCTTATTAAGACTGTGTACCGAGCCACTTCTATCAACAAGATGTCACTTATGTCCAGGATTGAACGTAGGTATTGTTTTTTAAATACTTTATATATGCCTGTAAAAATGCCGGAAATCCATTTCAATTGTGCAGTTGACTCCGATAAGTCGAGCCCTCGAAGCTCGTGCTAACTCGATCCAAAATCGATTTCCCCTGGATTTGCTACATGTATTCGTAAATACGTTTACTGTAATTTTGCCCAACTCGAACCCTAGATAACTCTTCAGCTAAAACCATCCCCATGAAATGTTTCATTTCCCATCGCCCTCTCTCTCTCGTGAAAGTGGGTCGGTCGGTCGGTAAAAAAAAAGAACAAAAGCCGAGAAACGGATCGAAATATTGACAAATTAATACATAAATAATTCCAAGCGAGCCTTGATTATATCTTCCCCGTGACCACCATTTTGCAACGAGCCGATATCACTCTATTTGAAAGGTGTTCGAAGACGTCATTACTGAGCTGATTTAGATACCAGAGTGACTTTAAGCAAAGAAAGGATATTAAACTTGGAAACACCCGAGAAAAGGGCGCAGGCAATGAAGCAGAAACTTTTTTTAACTTTTGAAAAATTGGGTCGGTCGGGCGATGGGAAACAAAACATTTTATGGAGATGGTCTAACTCGAAGTAAATTCGTTTTCCCTTTGATCATTTTTTTTTTTTTCCAATTTTACCCTCGATAACTCAAACCTTATTTGTCGGAATAGACCTTTTCACGGTTTCTGACGCCATCTTGGCTGGGGGGCAAACACGGCAAAATTTACAGTAAATGTATGGGAAAAGTTGGGAGTTCGATGCCCAATAATTTGAGGAAGATTAACATGCTGTAATTTCTATGAAAATTTACAAAGTAAAGATACCTAGCAAAATATTTTATCGATCAAATTTGGAGGATACAGCTGTGCTGGGAAG
This sequence comes from Desmophyllum pertusum, assembly GCA_029204205.1. Lineage (NCBI taxonomy): Eukaryota > Metazoa > Cnidaria > Anthozoa > Scleractinia > Caryophylliidae > Desmophyllum > Desmophyllum pertusum. The sequence continues at coordinate 63,640 of MU825969.1, read as the reverse complement.
CCAGAAATCGCATTTTTAGTTTTTCATACAAATGTTTCTAAATTTTCCCGCGAACAGCGGCTCGGTTTTACAGACAAATTTATGGAAAAATGAAAACCTTAATTGCGGCTTTCCTAGCGAGGCTACATTCCTCGAATTTGATCAGTAATCTCTTTTACCTGGTATCTTGAGTTTGTAATTCATAAATATTTCGGGATTCGAATTTTCCGTTAATTATTAGACATTAGATTTCTCACCTTTCCCATACACCTGTAAATTTTGCCCGTGTTTGCCCCCCCAACCAAGATGGCGTCAGAAACCGTGAAAAGGTCTATTGTAATCGGACTTAAAACATTATCTAGAACACTGAATTTATTTGAATCAAGTTGACCAGCATTTGTTCGTGAAGCGTCAGGGACTACTCACAGACTATTTAATTTCAATACAAAATGACTCATCAATGTACAGTTCTTTGGTGTCCCATCATAGCATTTTTGCTAGCCTCAGTAGCTGGCCGTCTTGTTGGCGCGCGAAGGCAAAATTCGTAAGCCGCCGTCTGGGGCGGGAGGGTCTGAAAGACCGCCTGCAAGGAAACGTAGGTTTTTTGAGTCGGTCCGCACGCCAGCGCGCGGGAAATTCGGATTGGCCAGGGCGCTGGAATGGATGGGCGGTGAAACGCGCACTGCGCTCTTGTGCGATGTTTGATGCGGAGCGAGACTGGGCCGAGCGCGCTCGAGAGCGCTCGAGTTCAAAATATGTCGGCAAATGAAGTTCAATAGCTGATGCAGAAAAGGGATTGCTACAAGAGAACGGTACGAGATTTCCACTTAGTTTTTGTACAATGAACATGTCAACATGTTGGTAAAGCTGTAAGCAATAAAGAATGGGTTCAATATGTAAAATCAACAACGATTTTATTTAAAATAAGTCGAGCTGCTTCGAAACGCGTTGCTCTTTTAGTGTGGCGCGAAAAGACAGACGTTAATTTCCTGCGATCTAAACCAAACAAAACGGTAATTTTCGGCGTATGCATAGAGCAACCTTCGCTTTTTCATCGGTGTAAATTTCATTTTGAACTTTTTTGAACATTTTGAGTTACACGCTATAGACGTCAGTACACTGTTGTTCTCTCCATAATGCGGTGAATTTGGTCATTTGACGTTGTTGTTTTTGCAGAGAACGGCTAAGAAATGTACCAATATGTAAAACGCAAATGCAGAGCCATTGTACTGCTAATTAAACCTATTGTTTTGTGACGTTCTCGTACAATGGCTCACCATTTGCGTTTTACATATTGGTACATTTCTTTGCCGTCCGGTCTGCAAAACAACAACGTCAAATGACCAATGTCACCTTATAATTATTATTATGAGAGAACAACTGTGCACTGACGTCTATAGCATGTAACTCAAAAAGTTCAAAAAAGTTCAAAATGAAATTTACACCGATGAAAACGCGAAGGTTGCTCTATGCATACGCCGAAATTACCGTTTTGTTTGGTTTAGATCGCAGGCAATTAACGTCTGTCTTTTCGCGCCCACACTAAAAGAGCAACGCGTTTCGAAGCAGCTCGACTTATTTTAAATAAAATCGTTGTTGATTTTACATATTGAACCCATTCTTTATTGCTTACAGCTTTACCAACATGTTGACATGTTCATTGTACAAAAACTAAGTGGAAATCATGTACCGTTCTCTTGTATCAATCCCTTTTCTGTATCAGCTATTGAACTTCATTTGCCGACATGTTTTGAACTCGCGCTCGACCCAGTCTCGCTCCGCATCAAACATCGCACAAGAGCGCAGTGGTCGTTTCACCGCCCATCCATTCCAGCGCCCTGGATTGGCGAGAATACTTACACGTCAATCAAATGTTCAGGTAATCTCCCAAGGGGCTCTCCAGGACGCCATTATAAATTATTTTCCGCGAAAAGCGAAAGTGATGAAATGTAAACCGACGCTTTTTGTAACAGAGTATAGAAGGGAGGCTTGCCAAAATGGTCAACTCAAATCAACTTCAAATTGATAAAGCCGTCAGAATGTGGCCGAAAATTGATCTTCGCAAATGGACAAAATACTTTCATTCTGTCCTTCAACTGGAGAGAGGGAAGTGTCAAAATACATACCAGAGTATGCTCCAAGACTCAGCGTGTAGTTTGCTTGACTTCACTAGCAACACCAAAGAAGTTGTACTCGGCGTAGGCTGTTTTTCCAGTCGTGTCTTCAAGGTCCACTCGAAGTCTGCTTCGTTCTTTTGTCAGGCGATGAATCTTGTCCAGTCCGAGCCAAAATTCACCGTCCAGATATCCGAAGTCTCGTTTGTAGTTGTCCCAGTTGCGGGAGAAATCAACCGAGCCGTCCAATCTCTTTTAATTTGGAACACTGTCTATCACCCACCGGCTGTGGTTTGGTCATAAAAACATATCAAAGGTACCGGCATTGTCGGGGTCGATGGTATAAACACCGCTTGTTCGTTTTCCAGCTTTGTAGAGTTCGGCACAGTTCTTGTAAACTGAAATTGTAAAGCAAGACGTTTTTAATACTTCTTGTACTTAAAATAAATTTAGACCGCCCAGGAAGAAAATAAAACCGATAAAGCCAGATTTTCTCTATTAATTCTTTCTTCTGGAACCTTGCAGTTGAGTTGGGCGGGCCATTGAAACATGCTTGCGTTGAAATCTTACATTTTGTCAAACCGACAGTGTCGATACTGAGCTTTCATGGCCAGTTTATTTTGTATTATTATTATTATTTATTATCATCATTATTATTATTAGAAAGTGATATACACATAAAAAGCCTTTTTGTGGCTCTACTAACTGAAAACTCTTCCCGGCTACACATTGGACGATAAAGGCGAAACATTTACCCACCTTTACCAATCCTTTTGATTTCCTCTCACATCTCGCCGAGCTCCTTTTTTAATAATAATAATAATATTTAGTATTTATATGGCGCAAATTAACATATGAATATGATCAAATGCGCCTTACAATAAAAGATATGCTATGATTATGAGTAATTTAAAACTAAAATATTTACAATTATGTATAAGGAACTATAAAGTTAAAAAGCTAAAAATCCGGCCTAGTAAAATGTGTATAAAATATCAAGAGCTATTCATACGCCTTTCTAAATAAAAATGTCTTCAATTTGGACTTAAAACGGTTAAAATTGTCCTCCTCTCTTATTGTACTCGGCAATTTGTTCCAAAGTGATGGTGCAGCAGCAGTAAAAGCCCTGTCACCAAGTTACTCCCTGAAGCAGTGCTTCGATCTTCCTGTTCAGTCCTGCGTAAAAATTATTGGAAGTATGTATGAACTTAAAGACATTTGGAGTCGGCGTGAAAAACTCCAGAGTCACGGTTAGCGTTTGATGTTATTTTTTGAGAGGTGGCAGTGCCTCAGTGTAGGGATTACAAGAAGAAACAGACTCAAGAGAAAACAAGGGCTACTCAAGATCTTCTTATCTCTGAGATAGTTAGTAAAACGCAACTCATGAGATCAAATGAGTGTTACAAGTCGAGTTGATCATGAATCACGGTGCTAGTCCCACTACTGTTCAGTGACCGATTTACCCACCTTTACAAATCGTTTTGTTTTTCTTTCAAATTTTTGATTTCCTCTCGCATCTCGCCAGCTCCTGTTTTACTTCTTGAAGCAACGTTTCGTTCTTCCTGTTGGGTCCTGCGTAAAAATTGTTGGAAGTAAGAGTTGTTAGCGTTTGATGTTATTTTCTGAGAGGTGACAGTGCTCAGTGTAGGCTTTTACAAGGAGCAACAGACTCAGAGAAAACAAGCCAGGGAAAATAAAAGAAAAAAATTATCGAATAATAACTACATTAAAGGATAAAGTATTGGTTTGATTGATCAAATGTACATGTTAGTTTATATGCCCACGTGTTTGCAAATTAAACGCTGACATGACTAATCTTGATTAGTAAAAATCTACTAGTATACTAATGCAAATGAGGACCATCTGATTGGCTGAGCTACTCGTACACTATCAGCCATTAGTGTGCAGTGGCTGGAGGTCGTCTACAAAATTGCGGTTTCTTTCTCGTTTCTCCGAAGTTTCGGAAGAAGATTTAGAGTTAATACTAGACAATTGTTATGATTTTTACTAAAACAATTAGATTATGAGCTCGAGATTTATATGATGTGATAGTTGATGAGGCCTACGGCCTCATCAACTATCACATCATAGAAATCTCGAGCTCATAATCTAATTGTTAATTAGTTGTAGTTCGCCTATACCAAAAAAATGTAGCTAGAGTAGTTAGTAAAAGTGTTTTTATTTAAAATTACGTATTTTTCATTTGATTTTCCATTTTACTTACCATACATGCCCTGATATGAAACTGGATGACGTCAATGGCGGGAATGCCTGGTACCGAATCGAAATCACTTTCTGTACCATTTTGTACCCATACCGTGACTATTTCCATTACAGCGAATCCCAGATATTTTTTGGCGGGAAAACGATATATAAGAAGGGTTTAATTTCTGCTGGATTGTACAGAACTCGCGGCTGAAAGGTACGATGATGCAGTGTTTATCTTTATACGCGTCTTTTTCCCGTTGTGAGTATAAACAATAAAACTTTGTTTTAAAATTTGGAGAAAATTTGCATTTTGGCGTTAATAAGACAACTGATGATCGATCGTCTCGGAAATGAATCTACTCACAGCCGAATACAGTCCCAATTCGATATTTCCAAATTGACTAATTAAGGCGAGGACGGTATTTTTTTTAATCTGAATTGAAATAATATTGAAAAACGAATATGAATTTTAAGATACTGATTTCACCGGTCGGGAGGACGGTATAAAATATAAATGACAGCTGTCATTTTAGTCTGGGTTCTATTACCGTACATATTTAACCCTTTTCTGCCTGGGCTTTTTTTTCGTTCCTGAGCCTGGGGGGGGGGGGGGGGGGGCAGATAGTGCCCCCCCCCCCCCATATCTAGTCGTAATTAGCATAGATTTTTACGCTTTTATTTCTCCGTTTACTCTTTAGTTTTTCTTGCGAATGAGAACTAGATATATCACACACTCGAGACGGTGTTTCATCTGATTTCAAAACACCTCGAATTTCGTCAAAAATACTCTTTGTATTTCCAACTCATATCTCGGTGTTTGGAAATCGGATGAAACACTGTCCCTCGTGTTTGATATATTACTTCAGTACCTTTTAGACATGTATAGAGCTCCATCCTCATTGATATATGGACATACCAAGCTACTGGTAGCAAACGGATGTAACGTGCTGTGATTGGTTGGTTTAGGTCATGATAAACAACAGTGTCCCGATCTGTGTTTCCAGTAAAATCCTAAATGAGTAAAATGGAAAATTGTTAGTAATCTAGTAGTTAGCCAAACACTCGTACGTATTTCCAATCATTATCGCCTCAAACTAAACTGAAAATAGTATAGTTCATGGACGAAATTATAATCGGACAGCTACCGGTTGAATAAATCACAATCAGAACTAAATCCTAAAATTAAATTGGCTAGGAACAACCGTCGATTCCATTGTTACGCGACAAACGATTGCTGGTGTACTGACTCGATGCAGCAGAACAAAATAAGCATGTTCATTGTCTTCTACTTTTCCATTCTCGCCACCTCTCTCAACAAGATGCGAGATGAAATTTATTAGTAAAGCTTATGAGGATTCGATTTTCTGCGAACTACAACTGCAGATTAGTCTTTAAGGTGATTCCTTAGTATTGCACTGCGCATTCCTTTCTGCGCATAATTTCGCGCGTAATTAGCGCGCGCACATTAAAAACATGGCGGCTTTTTCATTATGGCTATGCTCGCCAGAGAGGTAAATGATCGTTTTCTCGTAAACGAGCGTGGTGACCTAATCATTTTTTTCGCATATTTAAGTCTAGTAATCATCTTCTTTCTATACAGAGAGTATAGGCCAAATTCTCAGTGCAGAAAAATTAATAATCACTGAAAACGTGACAAAATACGTGTTTTGGTTGATTTTGTAAGGAATTAGGAGGTATTTTTAGTCGATTATATCTCTTTCGCGAGGCTGGTGACCTATTCTTTTTATTCTATATTTTGAAACATTACATCACAATGTTCAAATAGGGAAAGTTTCAGAAACTTCCCAGTGTAACTTCTATTTCGATGGAATTACCTTAAGCGTACTAGGTATTTCACCTTGTCTGTAGTTTGTCCTGGTTCCTTGTAGTACTGGAAAGTTCACTCCATCGTTACTGTACTGCAGTTTGTACTTGGTTACCCACTGACTGTGAACGTTTCTTCCCTGTGTAGCTACACCTGTCACTCTCGTGTAGCTGAATACCCAGATGAACCTGGAGCCATTGTTGAGCATTGTGGTTAGCCACTGACCAACCTCCTTCTTCCTGGGTTTGCTTTAAGGTGTAGTCTGGCCAGGATGGCGCCATTTTTGATGGCATTCCATTCCGAAGAGCCGTGATTTGATCGTCAGAGATAGCACCGGATTCCATCCCGAGAGCTTTTTTACATTCTAAAGGTTTTATAAAATCGATACAAATAAAAACATGTTGATAAAATGTTTAACCCTCTGACCTCGGAGGACGTACAAGGGGGTGGGGGTGGAGGGAGTGTTCAAAATTTGGAAATGAGGATACCGCGCAATGAAATGCAGGTAAACCAAAAAATAATTCTTCGTTGTAATGTTAATTTTTTCCCAGTTTTATTACACAGGATTGCAATATTAGTACATTTTAACATCCCATTTTTTATGTGACTTCACGAGGAAATAGTGAAATCCAAGATGGCGGATCCAAACGATGGCGGCTTTCAATAGGCCATATAGTTGCCTTTTGCCTCTGTTTCAAAACGAGTCCAAATGCGAAAACCATTCACATGAAAACGAGTTTGATTAATTTGCATTTGAATGAACTTGTGAATAAAAATCATTTTCATATGAAAGGTTTCGCACGATTGTTTTGGAAAACAAATGTAAAGGAACTCGGAAATTGGTCTATTGATTATGTCGTCCTAATTAGATTCATGGCTACTATCGATCGTGGCAACCAGAAAAAAATAAAACAGCTAAAACTCCTTTTGGAAAATTTGTTGAATAATAAGATATATCCGATGTGAAGAACGAGAAGAACGGGGATGATCTTTCCGTATTCTTTCTACCTAATATACGATTTTCATGATCACTGTATATTATGTTTTTACCTTCTTCTCCGTCTGAGCTCACAACCTGAAATGAAATTGAAGCCAGGAGGACCAAGTCATTAATACATCGATCACATTGAAAGCTTAAAATTTATGTAGTGGATAAAATGCTCCGTATTGAAACTAGGGACTCATCGAAGAGAGAAAAATAATGAATACCCAAAAATTCTAAAAACATGCTATCTTAAGATTCAAAGCATATTTTGTGTTGCACACTCGATCGTAAGATTTAACGATAATGATTTTATTTGACAATTATGTGACCTCTGAATGCAAGCCAAAACTCAGTTAGCTTGATTCCTTCAATAAGAGGGTAATTTTATGCTGGACTGGCGTATCAACATCATGCTACATGTCAATATTGGATCTTGAAAATAAAATAAAAAATAATAAAAAAAAAATCACCGGGGGCAATTGTCGCACAGCCTTCGAGATAAACCGAACAACAATCGCGACGGTATGATATTTGATGATGGTTGTTATATGGGAACGATGCACAATAACTTTTACGCCTTTGGAACGTAGTTGAAGTAAATTTACTGCGTGTATAAATATTATAGAAGGTGACATTTCAAGAGTTCCCGCTTTATTCACCATCTCTAAAAGAAATGTTGTCGTTTGAAATGTATGTTGTCTGACAACTCCTGCCACGGTTATTATTTGATTACATTATATTCTATATGGAAGGTTCATAACTGTTTTACTAAATCAGGCTAAGCTTCTTAGCGCTGAAAGATACTAAAACGCGTGCAATGTCATGGCTGACAAAAAATGGTGTAATTATAGGTGGACCTAATGACCTATTTCTGATTATCCGTCGCTTATCAACAGGAATACTAAAATGATTGATAGAATACCGTCACAAGAATCATCAAGAATGACCGACATACATGTACAGTAAATCTCATCTTAATGACATAACATTAGTTATTTTTTAACATGTTCAGAGGTGACTCCAATACTATGATTCAATATCTTTGGTGATTGCTGTTGGCTCAAACGAACACAACAGGACGAGCCAAATTACTCATCATATCAAGAACGTCAAGTCAAACACTAATTTTCTTACCAGCAATATGAGAACGAACCACAAGGATTTCCTTCCCATCTTTCACGTTATGAACTTTGCACGAATTCAATACGGAAAACCTCTTGCTTTGCACGAATTCAATACGGAAAAACCAAGAGACTATGATCTAGTCTCTTGGTCTTATATATAAAATAATAAAGGGGACACCCTCGGGACAAGGAGGAGTGTCCATGACAAAAGTTTGTGTCCCCTTAATGGAGGTGTCCCAAATGAGATATTATCCACTGTATTGCTATTCATTGTCCAATTGTACAAAGACACTCTTTTTATAATCTTCTTAAAGTGTATATGACAGATATTTTTTTATTTGGCTTGATCGAATCTACATAGGATCCTGATATGAACATCGAAAAAAAAAAATTCCATATCGCTTTTCTTCACCGCGTTTTAGCCGTCTAAAGACGTGAAATTTCATTTCCGGTTAGGTAAAAAGCCGAGCGAGGTGGAGTCCTGGACCGAGTTCGGTCGTGACGTCAAAACCAGAACGCCTTTCGACAACAACGCAAAGACAGCGAGGAGTTTCGTGGCTTGTAGCCGTGTATAAACCAGATATATTTTAGTTCAAATTTTGTCTAGAACCGTCAAAACTTACACAAAGTTATGTCTACGGATGATTTTGAGTTTGGGAGCGATTCTGAGCGATCAGACGCATAATTCAGTGTTTCTTCGACTGTTGATGAAGTTGAGTGCGATGAGTTTTAATATACAGGTTTATAGAAGCAGCAACAGACAACTCAGACCCAGAAGGTCCTTACGATGAGTGGCTTCAAGGAGTACATGTATACCGCTAGCAGATAACGACAGCGGTATAATTTCTCATTCTGAAAGAACGTGAATTTCGGAGCCCGGACATGCTGGAAATGCGTGTGTATAACTACGCCGTAAAAATAACATTGTTTGTTTACACAATTGCGCTGTTTGAATCGAAATGAGTTGAAACCGATTTGTAATAAGCTTTTTAAAATTCGCTTGTAGTTCTCGTTTAGTTTATCTTGAGGTTTTTCCCTTTCGAGGACTGTTCGTGAGGGGCGAAGCGAGCAGCAACTCGCGAAGCGGCGAGCGACTTTGAAATCGAACATGGATTTTTAGCACGAAGATCGCGGCACGCTCCAAATGTAAATAGTGTCACAGAAGCGGTCACGACTAAACAAGAGGGGTTTTTTCCTTTTTTTCGCTCCTAAAGGTATTTTGTTTTGAATTTTGATTTCAGTGTCTGTTGTCCTTGCGGAAGAAGCAACAAATGTAACTGCACAATCTTCGGTAGAGGCAGACCAATGTCACCAATGTGTACAATGTGATATGCGAGTTACTATCGCGAGCCCAGCGTCGAAAAATTATTCAGAACCTGAGCGAAAACGTTACCGGACAAAAATGGTTCTGAATCACAACTCCGGTTTTCTTAATGATAAATTATTCCTCTGCCTCCCAAAGTAAACCACTGTTGACTGAGAAACTACTAGTGAGAGCTTATGAAAAGCGATTCAGGCCAATTAGTCATCACAACAGCGCATTGAATGAAAATCACGCAGCTGTTGTTTCTGACTTGTCTGGGACTCCGGGACATAATTGCTCCATGAAAAATTATTTCTAAAGATGAATAAGAAACTCTATCAAATTCAATGACCATTTTTCTTAAATATCTTTAGGAGCGAAAAGAAGGAAAAAACTTTGTTTAGTCGTGACCGCTTCTGTGACACTATTTACATTTGGAGCGTGCCGCGATCTTCGTGCTAACTCCATTCGATTTCAAACTCGCTCGCCGCTTCGCGAGTTGCTGCCCCTTCGCCCTCATGAACAGTCCTCGAAAAGAGATAACTCAAGATAAACTACAAGCGAATTTTAAAAAGCTTATTACAAATCGGTTCAAACTCATTTCGATTCAAACAGCGCAATTGTGTAAACAAACAATGTTATTTTTTACGGCGTAGTTATACACACGCATTTCCAGCATGTCCGGGCTCCGAAATTCACGTTCTTTCAGAATGAGAAATTATATCGCTGTCGTTATTGGCTAGCGGTATACATGTACTCTTGAAGCCACTCATCGTAAGGACCTTCTGGGTCTGAGTTGTCTGTTGCTGCTTCTATAAACCTGTATATTAAAACTATCGTACTCAACTTCATCAACAGTCGAAGAAACACTGAATTATGCGTCTGATCGCTCAGAATCGCTCCCAAACTCAAAATCATCCGTAGACATAACTTTGTGTAAGTTTTGACGGTTCTAGACAAAAGTTGAACTAAAATATATCTGGTTATACACGGCTACAAGCCACGAAACTCCCATTCTCGTCCCCAGAGGCCACGATCCTTTGGTCAGCACCAAGAATCGAGACCTCTGGCCGGAACCAATTTGTTGAACATGCGCCAGAGTACTCGTTCTATATTCTCAGCCAATCAGATTTGTCAGATTTGACGGTAGTCCGCGATTCGCGGACTTCCGGTTACTCTGCGCATGCTCAACAAATTGGTTCCGGCCAGAGGTCTCGATTCTTGGTGCTGACCAAAAGGATCGTGGCCTCTGGGGACGAGAATGCGAAACTCCTCGCTGTTCTTTGCGTTGTTGTCGAAGGCGTTTCTGGTTTTGACGTCACGACCGACTCGGTCCAGGACTCCACCTCGCTCGGCTTTTTACCCAACCTCGATTCCAGGCTCTCTCTCCTTTTCCTCCCTTGTCGTTGAGTAGAGAGACCCTGGTTGCGGCTGGTCACGTGACCACCCAAATTCTGGGTGGTAAAAAAATATATTCGGAGGGAGGGGTGGTAGAGTGTTAGAGTTGTTGCTGTGACAAATCTACCATGCGAAGGTGAGAGCGTTGACTCTGTGTCCAAACTCGCAGATGCAGGTCTTCAAACAACTCGCAAAGCAAGCACCAAAAAAGTTTGTACATAAGCTTTACTTGCGGTTATTCAAGCTTCTACAGGCTTTGCCAGGCCGTTTGCGAAGATCACTGCGATAATCTTTTCTTGGAAACCGCTTGCGTAATTTCTCAGAACTACACAACGACAAGGGAGGAAAGGAGAGAGAGCCTGGAATCGAGGTTGCTTTTTACCTAACCGGAAATGAAATTTCACGTCTTTAGACGGCTAAAACGCGGTGAAGAAAAGCGATATGGAATTTTTTTTTTCGATGTTCATATCAGGATCCTATGTAGATTCGATCAAGCAAATAAAAAAATATCTGTCATATACACTTTAACTCAATAATTACTCATGAGGCTATTAGCCAATCCAGGTGGTGTATTTCATCACGTGCATGAGTTTTCAAACCACGGTCAAGATCACCCCTGAAATCAGCTGAAAACACTTCCCAAATAATAAAACGTGTTTTCTTCCAGTTCTTAATTAACTATACATCAATGACAACAACATGGCAATCTTCATTTTCAAACCAAACTATTATCGTATCGTTTTTAAATGTCAACTCACATTCTTCCGCTGGTCCACTATAGCGATAAATTGTTTTTTGAAACGAGAACGAACTCAAAACATGTGCTCTGTTTGTTTACCGCAACCTAAAAGATGTATGCAGGAAAGTAGTTGTGAAAAAACACTATGGGATTCATTTGTCCACTGCTGCTAAATATATACAGCAAATGACACTAATAGTCCATTTTACAGTTGTGTGCTTAGAATCCAGGCCTTTGAACAGAAGTGAGGCTGGAGGTGACTTTGTTGTGATACAAACATTCCTTCTTTTCAAATGTGAATTATTCTGTTATTATGTAAACTAGTTTCTGATCTCTATCATCTCATGGTCACCCCTAACCTCACTTTCATACAGAGGCTTGGTTACATTTCACAGAACTGTAAAATGGTCTATTAAAAAAAAAAATAAGACGGGCATGATTTTTTGTTTTGTTTTCTGCACTATTACTATGCACGCTTGAGAAGTTCATTTGGTTATAAAAATTTGTTGGGCACGCATACGAATTCTTTCCCAAAAGACATCCGCTAATGTCAATGGTTTGGAGAGAAAAAATAGGGCCGAATTAAATAATTCAATTACGAACTTTTTACTTAATACATATAATATTCAGTCGTCACTTTATTGTCTTATACAACTCATTGTAAGCTGTATAAGTAAGTTGATATTTCCAGTGATAAAAGCGTATCAGAGATACTGATATATATGTATATCAGATAATCATTTTTAAAAGTAGTATAGTGGGGACAGAATTACCATTTTTTGCGAAGGAATCTCATTTATGTGGTGGATACATTGGCACAGAGGGGTGACATCATCTATATCATTTTCTTTCTTCTATCCCTTCCATTAAACCTCTTAAAATTTCATTGAAATTTCGGTTGTCCCGCCTTAAGTTAACTTTTCATACACTGATAAGTTCCAAATCCTGACCATTATATTTCATGCCGGAGTCTATTACCAGAAAATATAGTGCTTATTAGTATTATAGCCCCTTGACCCCAGTAGATACGAAACTTTATACCAAGAATAAGTGACTGCTGCTAGAAGAATAAGTGACAATTTAGAAGAATAAGTCACACAGGTGTAAATTTCCCACTAAGTTTCATTTCATTTGAATTTGATAACGATGAGATGGAATCATCGGTTAAAAACTTCGCTATCACTAATTTGTCTTCAACAAGGGTGCTCTTAAAATCAAATAAAGAACGTGTTGGTGCATGGTGTTGGCGACAAACAAAAAAACAATTCCCTCCGATCTAAAGGTCGCTATTTACATGCATACACGTACATCCACAGAAACTACAGAGATGTGTTCATGAATGAAATCTTTACCTTCTGGCCAGGGTTCTCCGTAAACCTCCATTCTTGTACACGACTATTCGTACCATGTCAACGGCAGAAGGCTCCGGGAAATACCGAGCGTAAATCACTGGAATGTGGTTCTTCTTTACGTCATGCCAATTAATATTTCCTTTGAGAACCTGTGAATTTAAAAGAAATTCACACTGTAAATAAGGTCGATGCAAATAAAAGTTGCTCTCTTTAAGGAATTAATTTCTGAATTGTCACTTGGCAGGACATGCTCATCACTACGGCCTTGTAGGGTAAATATTTATGTTGTTCTTGTTTCTGTTTTGTTTTCAAGGACATTGAATACAAGCTCTTTGTATAATAAACAATTCTGGTTCACTGAAATTGCACTGCAATGTAGCTCAATTTCAACCTGAAAGTATACAATAATACTCAGGCATCCTTTTTAAAGTGATACTACAAAGTATATTACCTGCCTGTTCGTTCCTTGTGTATAATCATGATAAAACTTAGTCCAGGATAATAATATCCATACCTCTGGGCTTTCTTCACACGTGACATTATCCTTAGACCACCTCACTTTGTATTCTTTCAAGTGATCATAACGTCCACTGGGATTTCCTTGTGTAGCTACAGCACAAATGCGGTAAAGTCGACCAAGATCTATCTGAAAAAGTTAATATTGACTAATCTCCAAAAATATACCATATACACCTATCTAAAAGCCTGTAAAAATGCCGGAAATCCATTTCAATTGTGCAGTTGACTTCCGATAAGTCGAGCCCTCGAAGCTCGTGCTAACTCGAACCAAAATCGATTTCCCCTGGATTTGCTACATGTATTCGTAAATACGTTTACTGTAATTTTGCCCAACTCGAACCCTAGATAACTCTACAGCTAAACCATCCCCATGAAATGTTTCATTTCCCATCGCTCTCTCTCTCTCGTGAAAGTGGGTCGGCCGATCGGTTAAAAAAAAAGGAAGAAAAGCCGAGAAACGAATTCGATCGAAATATTGACAAATTAATACATAAATAATTCCAAGCGAGCCTTGATTATATCTTCCCCGTGACTACCATTTTGCAACGAGCCGATATCACTCTATTTGAAAGGTGTTCGAAGACGTCATTACTGAGCTGATTTAGATACCAGAGTGACTTTAAGCAAAGAAAGGATATTAAACTTGGAAACACCCGAGAAAAGGGCGCAGGCAATGAAGCAGAAACTTTTTTAAACTTTTGAAAACATTGGGTCGGTCGGGCGATGGGAAACAAAACATTTTATGGAGATGGTCTAACTCGAAGTAAATTCGTTTTCCCTTTGATAATTTTTTTTTCCAATTTTACCCTCGATAACTCAAACCTTATTTGTCAGAATAGACCTTTTCACGGTTTCTGACGCCATCTTGGCTGGGGGGCAAACACGGCAAAATTTACAGTAAATGTATGGGAAAAGTTGGGAGTTCGATGCCCAATAATTTGAGGAAGATTAACATGCTGTAATTTCTATGAAAATTTACAAAGTAAAGATACCTAGCAAAATATTTTATCGATCAAATTTGGAGGATACAGCTGTGATGGGAAGCCAGAAATCGCATTTTTAGTTTTTCATACAAATGTTTCTAAATTTTCCCGCGAACGGCGGCTCGGTTTTACAGACAAATTTATGGAAAAATGAAAACCTTAATTGCGGCTTTCCTAGCGCGGTGAGGGTAAAAGGCGAAATGAGTTTGCGGAATGGCATGTGGCATGACTTGCGGAATGGAATAATTATGCGGAATAAATTACTTAAAGAAATACATTTACTGCAAATAACCGCTTTACGTAATGCTGCGGGCTCAAACATACGATCTTGTCACGTTTTCAAGATGTCGGATGTTCGGTGACAAGAAGCGTTACAAGCGTATAGGTTAAACTTAACCCATTTACAACGCCACTTTTGTGTTCGTCGTAGCCATATTTTTCGGTCAACACAAAGAAAAATTATCCTTCAAGTGATATTCTGTATTCTGGAGGTAAATTATTTTAGTTATCAGGTTGTATTTTTAGGAAGAAATCCATCACTTTTTTATTTTTTTATTGCTGCAAAGTTTACACAGGAAATGGCGTTTATATCAGTATGAAACTGCGTGGTGGAATTTGCCGAAAATGTCGGCAAGTTGCTCTTCGAATGTGCATGAATCCACTAGATAGAAGGTGCCTCTAAGCGCGACTTATCTTCTTGGCGAATTTAGTGCTCGAAGTTGGGTTATTTTTGTGAAGTGTCACGTGTGAGCACAGTCACACAGTCTATCATCAAATCCAATTTTAATTTATTGATATCTTCTGAGAGCTGCCGTTTTCCAAGAAATCATAGCACCCATATAACTGGCAAAATATAACCCATCGATCTGTTCATCTGGATCTGTCATGGATTTATGCTTATCACTCAAATAATTTTATAATTCGTGACTTTCATTTCTTGCACCGAATCGACACAGAACACTTCTTCCTCGTGAAAATACAACCTGATAACTAAAATAATTTACCTCCACAATACAGCATATCACTTAAAGGATAATTTTTCTTTGTTTTGACCGAAAAATATGGCTACCACGAACACAAAAGTGGCGAACCTATACGCTTCTTGTCACCAAACAGCCGCCATCTTGAACAATATCGTATGGTTTGAGCCCGCAGCATTACGTAAAGCGGTTATTTGTAGTTAATGTATTTCTTTAAGTCATTTATTCCGCATAATTATGCCATTCCGCAAGTCATGCCACATGCCATTCCGCAAACTCATTCCGCCTTTTACCCTCACCGTTCCTAGCGAGGCTACATTCCTCGAATTTGATCAGTAATCTCTTTTACCTGGTATCTTGAGTTTGTAATTCATAAATATTTCGGGATTCGAATTTTCCGTTAATTATTAGACATTAGATTTCCCACCTTTCCCATACACCTGTAAATTTTGCCCGTGTTTGCCCCCCAACCAAGATGGCGTCAGAAACCGTGAAAAGGTCTATTGTAATCGGACTTAAAACATTATCTAGAACACTGAATTTATTTGAATCAAGTTGACCAGCATTTGTTCGTGAAGCGTCAGGGACTACTCACAGACTATTTAATTTCAATACAAAATAACTCATCAATGTACAGTTCTTTGGTGTCCCATCATAGCATTTTTGCTAGCCTCAGTAGCTGGCCGTCTTGTTGGCGCGCTAAGGCAAAATTCGTAAGCCGCTGTCGCGAGCGGCGGAGCCGCGAGAGTCTTGGGCGGGAGGGTCTGAAAGACCGCCTGCAAGGAAAGGAAACGTAGGCTTTTTGAGTCGGTCCGCACGCCAGCGCGCGGGAAATTCGGATTGGCCAGGGCGCTGGAATGGATGGGCGGTGAAACGCGCACTGCGCTCTTGTGCGATGTTTGATGCGGAGCGAGACTGGGCCGAGCGCGCTCGAGGTCAAAACATGTCGGCAAATGAAGTTCAATAGCTGATGCAGAAAAGGGATTGCTACAAGAGAACGGTACGGGATTTCCACTTAGTTTTTGTACAATGAACATGTCAACATGTTGGTAAAGCTGTAAGCAATAAAGAATGGGTTCAATATGTAAAATCAACAATCCTTCAATGTAGTTATTATTCGATAATTTTTTTCTTTTATTTTCCCTGGCTGGTTTTCTCTTGAGTCTGTTGCTCCTTGTAAAGCCTACACTGAGCACTGTCACCTCTCAGAAAATAACATCAAACGCTAACAACTCTTACTTCCAACAATTTTTACGCAGGACCCAACAGGAAGAACGAAACGTTGCTTCAAGAAGTAAAACAGGAGCTGGCGAGATGCGAGAGGAAATCAAAAATTTGAAAGAAAACAAAACGATTTGTATAGGTGGGTAAATCGGTCACTGAACAGTAGTGGGACTAGCACCGTGATTCATGATCAACTCGACTTGTAACACTCATTTGATCTCATGAGGTGCGTTTTACTAACTATCTCAGAGATAAGATGATCTTGAGTAGCCCTTGTTTTCTCTTGAGTCTTTTTTCTTCTTGTAATCCCTACTCTGAGCACAGCCACCTCTCAAAAAATAACATCAAACGCTAACCGTGACTCTGGAGTTTTTCACGCTGACTCCAAATGTCTTTAAGTTCATACATACTTCCAATAATTTTTACGCAGGACCGAACAGGAAGATCGAAGCACTGCTTCAGGGAGTAAAAAAGGAGCTCGGCGAGATGCGAGAGGAATCAAAAGGATTGGTAAAGGTGGGTAAATGTTTCGCCTTTATCGTCCAATGTGTAGCCGGGAATTTTCAGTTAGTCGAGCCACAAAAAGGCTTTTTATGTGTATATCACTTTCTAATAATAATAATGATGGTAATAAATAATAATACAAAATAAACTGACCATGAAAGCTCAGTATACGACACTGTCGGTTTGACAAAATGTAAGATTTCAACGCAAGCATGTTTCAATGGCCCGCCCAACTCAACTGCAAGGTTCCAGAAGAAAGAATTAATAGAGAAAATCTATCTTTATCGGTTTTATTTTCTTCCTGGGCGGTCTAAATTTATTTTAAGTACAAGAAGTATGAAAAACGTCTTGCTTTACAATTTCAATTACAAGAACTGTGCCGAACTCTACAAAGCTGGAAAACGAACAAGCGGTGTTTATACCATCGACCCCGACAATGCCGGTACCTTTGATATGTTTTATGACCAAACCACAGCCGGTGGGTGATAGACAGTGTTCCAAAAGAGATTGGACGGCTCGGTTGATTTCTCCCGCAACTGGGACAACTACAAACGAGACTTCGGATATCTGAACGGTGAATTTTGGCTCGGACTGGACAAGATTCATCGCCTGACAAAAGAACGAAGCAGACTTCGAGTGGACCTTGGAGACACGACTGGAAAAACAGCCTACGCCGAGTACAACTTCTTTGGTGTGCTAGTGAGTCAAGCAACTACACGCTGAGTCTTGGAGCATACTCTGGTATGTATTTTGACACTTCCCTCTCTCCAGTTGAAGGACAGAATGAAAGTATTTTGTCCATTTGCGAAGATCAATTTTCGGCCATATTCTGACGGCTTTATCATATGAAGTTGATTTGAGTTGACCATTTTGGCAAGCCTCCCTTCTATACTCTGTTACAAAAAGCGTCGGTTTACATTTCATCACTTTCGCTTTTCGCGGAAAATAATTTATAATGGCGTCCTGGAGAGCCCCTTGGGAGATTACCTGAACATTTGATTGACGTGTGAGTATTCTCAGCCAATCCAGGGCGCTGGAATGGATGGGCGGTGAAACGACCACTGCGCTCTTGTGCGATGTTTGATGCGGAGCGAGACTGGGTCGAGCGAGTTCAAAACATGTCGGCAAATGAAGTTCAATAGCTGATGCAGAAAAGGGATTGATACAAGAGAACGGTACATGATTTCCACTTAGTTTTTGTACAATGAACATGTCAACATGTCGGTAAAGCTGTAAGCAATAAAGAATGGGTTCAATATGTAAAATCAACAACGATTTTATTTAAAATAAGTCGAGCTGCTTTGAAAACGCGTTGCTCTTTTAGTGTGGGCGCGAAAAGACAGACGTTAATTGCCTGATAAAGAATTGGTTTGATTGATCAAATGTACATGTTAGTTTATATGCCCACGTGTTGCAAATTAAACGCTGACTAATCTTGATTAGTAAAAATCTACTAGTATACTAATGCAAATGAGACCATCTGATTGGCTGAGCTACTCGTACACTATCAGCCATTAGTGTGCAGTGGCTGGAGGTCGTCTACAAAGTTTCGGAAGAAGATTTAGAGTTAATACTAGACAATTGTTATGATTTTTACTAAAACAATTAGATTATGAGCTCGAGATTTATATGATGTGATCATAGAAATCTCATAGAAATCTCGAGCTCATAATCTAATTGTTAATTAGTTGTAGTTCGCCTATACCAAAAAAATGTAGCTAGAGTAGTTAGTAAAAGTGTTTTATTTAAAATTACGTATTTTTCATTTGATTTTCCATTTTACTTACCATACATGCCCTGATATGAAACTGGATGACGTCAATGGCGGGAATGCCTGGTACCGAATCGAAATCACTTTCTGTACCATTTTGTACCCATACCGTGACTATTTCCATTACAGCGAATCTCAGATATTTTTTGGCGGGAAAACGATATGTAAGAAGGGTTTAATTTCTGCTGGATTGTACAGAACTCGTGCTGAAAGGTACGAAGATGCAGTGTTTATCTTTATACGCGTCTTTTTCCCGTTGTGAGTATAAACAATAAAACTCGTCTCGGAAATGAATCTACTCACAGCCGAATACAGTCCCAATTCGATATTTCCAAATTGACTAATTAAGGCGAGGACGGTATTTTTTTTAATCTGAATTGAAATAATATTGAAAAACGAATATAAATTTTAAGATACTGATTTCACCGGTCGGGAGGACGGTATAAAATATAAATGACAACTGTCATTTTAGTCTGGGTTCTATTAGCGTACATATTTAAACATTGAATTTATCATACATGAAATCAAATTAAATATATTAATCAATTTCTTAGACCACATTGTTAAACATGGAGCGAGCCTATGAGCAACCTCGATTCCAGGCTCTCTCTCCTTTTCCTCCCTTGTCGTTGAGTAGAGAGACCCTGGTTGCGGCTGGTCACGTGACCACCCAAATTCTGGGTGGTAAAAAATATATTCGGAGGGAGGGGTGGTAGAGTGTTAGACTTGTTGCTGTGACAAATCTACCATGAGAGGGTGAGAGCGTTGACTCTGAGTCTCAACTCGCAGGACGCAGCAGGTCTTCAAACAACTCGCAAGAAAAGAAAGCACCAAAAAAGTTTGTACATATGCTTACATGTGGTTATTCAAGCTTCTACAGGCTTTGCCAGGCCGAAGATCACTACGATAATCTTTTCTCGGAAAACTGCTTGCGTAATTCTCAGAACTGCACAACTACGACGATCGATCGGACGTTTTACAACGGAATTTTGTCCACGGAAGAAAGCCGATCATTTCAAGAATTAAGTTTACATGTAAGCTTGATCGTTAAATTGTATTCACTGCAAAAACTGCCGATGGAAAAAAATTCCTTCGTCGGGCACATGTCCCTTCTTAGAATCTTCCAAGTTTGTTGATTTTCAAGGAACCGCTTCGAGCGGTTGTTGTTGTAGATTTTTTGACACAAGAAAACTATATTATGGTCAAACTAACACAGAATCAGTTAGAGAAAATAGTAAGCTACTCTTTTATCCTAAAATTTGGACTATTTCGCACCAAATGAATTTGTAAATGAATGCCGTTGTGTTTTAATTTAGTGAGTTCGCAGTGTCAGCTGTGAACGAGCTCGCCAAGCTTATTGTTGTTTTCAAAGTTGGTTTGAGACCAAGGTGTCTGGTTTACAACCTCGTTTAGCTTTACGATCATGAACCTGTCTACTTAGTGTAAAAGTGAATCTGAAGTCGATGGTTCATCGTTATATTAAATGAGACGGTAGCTTATAAATTTTTGTGATCGCAAGACGAATTTTCCATTCTCGTAATTTTCGCGCCGCTGCTTTTGTGGCTCGAAAATATCCGTCACGTATACATTTTCATGTCATGAAGTTGTAAAGAATAAAAACAAACGTTCCATACAAATAGCCTGTTTTCACTTTTAACATAATCTTTCCGTATAAAATGCTGTTCCATTTTGAACCAAACTCGATTTGCCCCTTCGATCCCTTGGTTAGTAATTATTGTTCACCTTGACAAAAACGGCCTCAAAGACCCACCCTCCCTGCGGTATTGTTGTAACCGCATAGTCACGTGACCAGCCGCAACCAGGGTCTCTCTACTCAACGACAAGGGAGGAAAAGGAGAGAGAGCCTGGAATCGAGGTTGGCCTATGAGTCGAGGCTGAGGTGTTCAGCCTGTCAATCACAAATCCCAACGGACGACCAATGGTCTCATTTGATTGGTTATTTCACCAAGGTCTAACAGACCTTTCTCCAAAATGGCCGCCGCAATCAGTACTAGCCTGAAAGACCACCTCTTGTTTGGTAATCGTACGAAGTTTCGTTAGGCTAGGGACTAGGGGGGGGGGGGGGGGGTTGGAAAACCAGAGGGTGGGGGGGCATAAAGTAAAATCAAAGCAAGGAGAGGGGGGGGGGGGGGCTCAAGGTAAAATAAGTCACTCAAGAGAGGGGGGGGGGGGGGGCTTAACATTTTATTTCAAGTATATATTAGATTGGCGAATCCATACCTGTTTATAAAGTGGGGGACCGAAAAATTTTCCGCCCCTTCGGGCCTTCAACGGACATGAAAATAACACATATGCCCTTTTCCTTCTGCTATGGCTCTGTTGTACATTGCTACGGAGGTGATGTTTGTTCCAGACACGGATGCCCAACAATTAAACATGTAGTAGGTGTTCTTCTTTCTGTTATAAGATTTTAATCCACAGGTGCGTGTAGAGAAAATGCAGGGTACGTGTATAAAGGTGTGTGTATACTGTGAGGGGGGGGGGGGGGGGGGGGTTCGTACATAATTTCTGACTGATTAGAGGGGGTCAATAACTAAATTCTTTCCTTTAGGAGGGGGGGTATTACCTAATAGTTTCCTACATGAAGCCCATTTTCCACCCCCCCCCCCCCCTCCTGATAATTATTGTACAGTCCCTTAGGTTCTATCTGAGTCGAGAAAACGGAAGTTGAAAAACTGGAAAATTTAGAGACGTTTGTACTTCCCTAAATATTACAGTTTTCAATTTCCGTTTTCTCGACTCAGATAGAACCTAACCTAAACGAAACTTTGTACGATTACCAAACAAGAGGTGGTCTTTTCAGGTGCTGGTACTGATTTTCCACTCAGTTTAATTTTAAACATTTTGAATTTACGGCGGCCATTTTGGAGAAAGGTCTATTATGTGCAACTATTCAGTATTGTCCAAGTTGTTTGCACAATCACAAAAAGCTTGTAAATCTGAATAATTTTGAAAATCCCGCCAAAGTCACCTTCGCGAGACTCGTTCTAGTTCTCGACAAACTCAGATAAATGGAAACAGGTGGCTCTTTGATCGCAGGCTTGAGCTTTGCAGCAATTTTAGCTAGCCGCGAAATTTGAATTCTCAGGGACTTGGACTGTACTGCACATGTCGAAATGGGCGAAGGGAATTCATCGTTTGCATTCAGTTCTTCCAAACGGTGAATACATATATTTGTTTTTCGCTCAATATTTATTATTTCGCTTGTTTTATTTGACATATATCAATTAGTTGTTTGGATAAACCAACCCCAATTTTTCTCGACCTTTTGTTGTGCGACGTTTCGGCTTCCGCCACATTCCATAGAAAGCCGGAACTTTTCTTTGAGGACATAGCGGTTCGGGCAACAGACCAACAGTGCGAATTTTGTGTAAATCAAGCCGTTGCTAAGAATGACGTCAACCAAAACTTCATTGTTTTCTTCGGGAAACTTTTCAAGCTCGCAGCGTAGAAGTAGCTTTTTGGCCTGATCTTTCCCGCCGCCGAGAAAATATCTCGGCAGCGTGAAACAACAAGCGAAAAATCCGTCTGAGCTGCATTTACAAGCTACAGAGTCTTTCGGATACGGTCAGTAGTGCTACTACTGAACGGGAAGCGAAGTCGGATGAAATGTTTATCGTAATACACGAGGCGAAGCGAAATCAGACAACAACGAAAAGAACACGTCTTCGTTTTCGAGCGAAAACAACCAAGGAAAAACACATTTTTGTTATCATGCATACTAATTTTAGGTGTGAATTTCTTGCCTGACAAGTTTTTTTATTATTGTTAATAAGTTCCCATGGGACAATCCTCTTAGCAACTCGGATTAAGGTGGCTCGATGTAGTTTTTTTAGCGCTGGGGTGAGAGTTTTGAAAACAAAAATTTGATCAGAAGGCAAACTTCGATTTTTTTCATACTACACCATGACGATGACAAATGATGATAGATTTATTTTACACTGGTTTCCAAGCAACAGAGGTTACCATAGCAACGATTTCGGCATCCTATTGGTTTTAAACAAGGCTGATTTTCTCGAAATCTAGTCGAAAACATTGCATTCATTTTTTCATATTTTAAAGCATGCTAGTTTGACCACCTGTAGACGAAATTTCAAGAAATTCTGTAAGGCCGTTTTCGATTAAAACTGCACTGAACTTTTTGCGGTCGTGTTTGTGTATGTCCCAGAATTTACTTCAAAATCTTTCATTAAATTAAAGCTATATGTACCTCCCCTCTGTTGAAGGATTTTTAATGATATTAAAGACTTTGTAAGGTAAATGGATCACCTCGGATGGTTACGATTTCAAAATATTCAATTTTGAAGAACTGCGCTTAGGCACCTCAGTACACGATCGAAGCGCGTAATTTACATTTAGCGGGATACTTCTAAAATGCTCTTACAGATTTTTTTTTTTTAAATTGTTAGGTGTTAGCGTGATGGTTGCACTTGATATTCCAGTCGAAAATGCCATTAAAAAATCGTTGCAAGCGTTAGAAAATAACACCGAATTATGGGAAAGTTTCGCTCGCTACTGTCTTTCTCCGAACAGGGATTTTGTTTATCTTGTTTCTGGTCAGTTTCTCTCTTGATGCACGTGCAATGAATATTAATTTTAGTTTAAAATTTTAGTTCAGTGCAGTTTTAATCAAAAACGGCCTTACAGAATTTCTTGAAATTTCGTCTACAGGTGGTCAAACTAGCATACTTTAAAATATGAAAAAATGAATGCAATGTTTTCGACTAGATTTCGAGAAAATCAGCCTTGTTTAAAACCAATAGGATGCCGAAATCGTTGCTATGGTAGCCTCTGTTGCTTGGAAACCAGTGTAAAATAAATCTATCATCATTTGTCATCGTCATGGTGTAGTATGAAAAAAATCGAAGATTGCCTTCTGATTGAATTTTTGTTTCAAAACTCTCACCCCAGCGTTAATACTCAGAGTCCAAAAGGGCAGCACAGAGTGACGTCAGCCCAGAAAGCCCTGGTCAAACGGCACATGATAGTCGATGTCCACGATAGTGAAGCTCGCGCTCCCGTTTGACTACCAACTATCATGCACTAGCATCGACTATCATTCACTTTGAACATGTTCAAATTCTCCATGATAGTCGATGATAGTTTTTCCCATTTGACCACGCGGCGCATGACAGTTGATGATAGTTGATTATAGTTTATAGGTGATGTTAAACTGTCATCGACTATCATGCGCCGTTTCGACCAGGGCTTAACATTCCATCCCAACCTAAAGTGGTGGTGAGAGTACAAACCCTGAATGTGTGTGAATGTTCCAGCAAATAATCATACCCCCATCACGGAGGGAATTGTTCCAGAGAGGTGGGGGGTTAAAGGCCCAGGAAACCCGAAATATTTAAAGAAAATAATACTTTATTCTTTCACGAAAAGCAATTTAAAACAAACCTAGCAAAAACGTCAGCGAACACACGCATGAAAGGTTTCGCCTGCTGTTTGTTTATTTTCCACAAGATTGTAATCAGTGTGTAAAATATATCATTTTATAAGACGTTTGAATGTTGCAACAAGGAAAAACGAACATTAAAAATACATTTTTGGGCTAAAGCTATAGTTCAGTGTCCGTTCACGCTTTTAGCAGCCACTCAGAAATCGACATGGTCGATTTTTTTTCGCAATCTAGTTCATTTGAGATTATAAATTTGGTGCCTAATATAAACAATACAGTTGAACCTCTCTAATACGGACACCGAAGGGATGGAGCAAAGTGTCCGTATTAGAGAGGTGTCCGTATTATAGAGGTCATGAATATGACGTCACTTGAAATGCTCCACTGACGATAAGAAATCTCGATGATAAATGGGACCAAATGGCAAATTATAGCATGTCGATAAACTGATTGAAAACAAATGCTACTTTTATTGTATGGGCAATGGGACACTTGATTAACTTTGATCTGTAACCACAAACAGGAAATTGTATTGAATAGGAACTGTTATCACTGGAGTGTCAGTAATAAGGAGGTTAAATTTGTATGAATTTGCTCTCTGGGGCCGATATTTAGTTTCCGTTGTCCGTATATATTAGAGAGGATCCGTATTATAGAGGTTTTCTTTATAGAGAATATATGGGCATTTTGCCGGGACCAAGGGAACTGTCTGTAGTAGAGAGGTCAGAGAGGTGTCCGTATTAGAGAGGTGTCCGTAAGGAGAGGTTTGACTGTACATACAGCTGTTTCGAGAAAGGTTGTCGGAAAAAGCGCACGCGACAATCCCGAAAGGTATTGTGGGTAGTTTTAAGTTCACGGTTCCTTGACTTCAGCGTTTCAGGAAAATCTGAGAAAATGGCAAGAGACGCCATGGACGTATGTTTGCGAGTGCTAAAAGAAAGAAACAAAAGTAGGCATCGCGGGTTTGATGTATTTATTTGACTTATGAAAATTCATTGATCATATCCCAGATTACCTTTCGGGATTGTCGCGTGCGCTTTTTTCCGACAACCTTTCTCGAAACAGCTGTATATAGCTGGGCAAGTTGTGTTGTCTTCACGGAATATATGATTTTATTTATGCAAGATACCGATGAGGTTAGGATTCCTAACATCTTCAAAAACTAGCTGAAATTTGCTCAAAATATTAAAACCAGAAATGACAAGTTCTTATCTCTTGGTCTTATCTATTTCCGATTTTCCTTCAGCTTGAAAGACCCGAGGATTTCAACTAGAGTTGAGTTATTTGTGGAACGTTAACACCGATCTTTAAAACTACACTGCAAACAAATACTTATTACATGTGAATATTTTCAACAACTGTGTGTTCTACGCTTCTCTTTTCCCCAAAAGTAAAGTTAGCGTACCGTAACGTATGATGCAATAAAAGAAAACGCAAGCGCCGGTCACGCACGCTTATTATTGTTTTGATGTCGCTCAGTCGAAATGGTTTTTATCTGATTCAAAGTAATGGTTTTTTTTATCAGTTCTGTTTCATGATTTATTATCAAAACACTCGGTTCTGAATGTTCACGGCTCGATTCAGAAATTATTTGTTTACCACTTGTCAACAAAGGTACAGAACCGTGTGAAGTAATAATTTCACGTCGGGAAACAGTCATTTATACCGCCAGACTTCACACCGCCAGCTCACTCTCAGTTCTTCAGAAAAATATTACGAAGAAATTATTCATCTTATTAGTTCATAGCGCTATAAAAGAGTTTTCATTCACTGGGCACAAATAGACTTGCAAATGTTCAATGCGTGACAGACATAATGTTACTGCGTGACACAATAAAATTGGAAACTTTCGCTCGCATGACTCATGTTTAAAAAAATTAAACTTTGCTTTGTTTTCCAACTCCGTGTCTTTAGACGTGTTATCTTCGAAGTTTTCCGTGTCAAGGCAAGAAAGATTTGCGATACCCGGATGATAGAAAATGACGTGAAATTTGACTACGGCAGTTTCTGAATTTGCATATTTTAAAATTACGCAGTGAAGACCGTACAATACAAGCGCCTTTCCCTCGAAAACCGTTTTCAATGCATAGTCTATTTCACTCATAGAACCCGAAAGATTAAAAGAAAAGAATACTTTCTTCTTTCACGAAAAGCAATTTACCTTTAAATAAAACTTAAACAAGCAACAAAAAGTCTGCGAACACGCGCGCGAAAGGTTTCATCAGCGGTTTGTTTACATTCCACAAGATTGTAATCAGTTCTTTCTCGAACCCTCAGTTTCTCGAACCTCCTGATAACTCGACCCTTGTATTTGCTTGCCGCTTGTCAACAAAGGTACAGAATACTGTGAAGTAATAATTTCACGTCGGGAAACATAAAATTCCTTTAGCTTCCTTTAAAAGCATCGCGCTTGGAAATAAATAAATTAGTCATTATGAAGGTATACCGCAAAGACTTCACGCCGCCAGCTGGGTGTATGTAAAACCCGGAACACACCCGGAACACCCCGGAACACTCCCGGAACACCCCGGAACACCCCCGGAACACCCCCGGAACACAAAAAATATAATAATAATAATAAAATAATAATAAATAAATAAAATAAAAAACAAATATATTTATATAGTGGTTGAAGTAGTGAAATCGAACACGGTAAGCGGTCAAGAGCCGTTAACGAATCGACTGATACCGAACACTTCCGAAGATGCCCGAAGATTTCCGAAGATGTACCGAAGATGTCCCGAACACTTCCGAAGATTTCCGAACACTTCCGAAGATGTCCCGAAGATTTACGAAGGTATATCGAAGACTTCTGAAGATGTTCCGAAGATTTCCGCACGTTTTCAGAAGACCGAATTTTTCCGAAGCTTCTTATCTAAGAGTGAATAAGTGGCAAAGGACCGCTCAAAATTCAAATGTTTGCCAATTGGCCAACGCCACAGAGCGTGACATTGAATTTGAGGTAATCGGAGGTCATTGCCATGTGCAATTTCGTAGACAATTGGTCATTGATCAATCATGTCGTTGTTTGTTCAGTCGAACCTCCCTAAACCTGAGTATCAGGCGAATTTTTCTGCGCTCTCTTTTACTCTTCGTCTTTACGTAAGCGGACACCCTCGGGACCAGAGAAAAATTCGGGTCTTCTGAAAACGTGCGGAAATCTTCGGAACATCTTTGGAAGTCTTCGAGGACATCTTCGGAAATCTTCGGGACATCTTCGGAAGTGTTCGGGACATCTTCGGAAATCTTCGGGGCATCTTCGAAATATTCGGAAGTGTTCGGGACATCTTCGTAAGTCTTCGGAAATATTCGGGGCATTTTCGGAAGTGTTCGGTATCAGTCGATTCGTTAACGGCTCTTGACCGCTGACCATGTTCGATTTCACTACTTCAGCCACTATATAAATATATTTGTCTTTATTTTATTTATTTATTATTATTTTTATATTTTTTGTGTTCCTGGGGTATTCTGTTGGTGTTCCGGGGTGTTCCGGGGGTGTTCCGGGGGTGTTCCGGGTGTGTTCCGGGTTTTACATACACCCCCGCCAGGTCACTCTCGTCTGGATGTCTCACCGTTAGAAAATAAACTTTAATAGCTACTTAGTTCTTCAGAAAAAAATATTACGAGGAAATTATTCCACTTATTAGTTCATAGAACTATAAAAGAGTTTTCATTCACTGGGCATGAATAGACTTGCAAATGTTCAATGCGTGACAGACATAATGCTACGTGACAATCAAATTGGAAACTTTCGCTCGCATTACTCATGTTTTAAAAAAGTAAACTTTACTTGGTTTTCCAACCCCGTGTCTTTAGACATGTGTTATTTTAGAAGTTTTCCCTGTCAAGATAAGAAAGATTTGCGATACCCGGATGATCGAAAATGACGCGAAATTTGACTACGGCAGTTTCTGAATTTGCATATTTTAAAATTACGCAGTGAAGACTGACAATACAAGCCGCCTTTCCTTCGAAAAACGTTTTCAATGCATAGTCTATTTCACTCATAGAACCCGAAAGATTAAAAGAAAATAATAATTTCTTCTTTCACTAAAAGCAATTTACCTTTAAATAAAACTTAAATCAGCAAAAAAAGTCCGCGAACACGCACGTTAAAGTTTGTTTACATTCCACAAGATTGTAATCACTAATCAGTGCGTAAAATACAGTGGAACTTCGATTTCTCGAACCCTCTGTTTGTCAAACCTCCGATAACTCGAACCAAAAGCCGTTTCCCTTGCATTTGCTTCACTCAAACCCTATAATTTTACTCCCGATTTCTCGAAACTCCCGCAAACTCGAACCAATTCATGGCTTGATTAATAAATATCGATTGATTATCGATTAGTTTACACCATAGATACCATATAGACATATTGCCATATGGCCATAGTGAATGTAATCTCCCTAAACCATTCAAATACCCCAGAGTTACACTTCGTTCCACTCTGTGCTAAAAACTACATCGAGCCACCTTAATTAATGGGGTCCACTGTACCACTAGGCTGACACTCTGCTTAGCAACATGACAATTCCTTTGGTGCCAGTTTAACACTTTACGTGCCGTGGTCTATTGCGAATTATAGGGGTTGGCCGAGTGGGGGAACTACAGGAACTACGCTCATACCGATCGACGGTATTCGAAACTATTATGGCAGGACATATTGTCACATATGAACCTAGTTGTATGGCCTTGCTCACCATGAGTCCTCCATAGCTCAGTGGTAGAGCGTCCAACCGGCACCTGGAAGGTCATGGGTTCGATTCCCGTTGGGGAGCTCAGAATTTTTTTCTGAGTATTTCGACTTGAGAGCGCTTCTTCATTAAGGAACTACAGTGTAGTTCATGTAATTCCACAGGCCGGTGACCCAAGCTCTCTATCAGATTACCGTACATTGTGTTGTGCTAGGGAATAAGGTTATTGTGGGTTCGAATCATCTCAATTCATGAACTGTGTTCCCTTTTTGTGGAAAAGTCTTAACGCCGCCATCTTGCCGCCATCTTGAAGTGGGCGTAAAAAAAAATTGTCCGCGCCGATATAAGCATAAGATTTATGCTTGTGCTTATGCTTATGTCGCTGCTGTCCTCACAAGCTTGTACTTGTGTTGATGCTTATGTCGCTGGTAAAAACCAGCCTTAAGAGGTACATGTATTTGGATGGTATATTATACAAATCGACTATTGAGAGACAGCTTTGAGAGACTCCTTCACGGGCGACTGGCATGAGATACTTCATGTTAGCCTTTCCATGGCGCGTCTATGACATTCCAACCGCAATTCTCGGTGGGCATATTATCCTGCAACGTGTAGAAATGAAGTTATTGTCAACGTGTAAGTCAAATGATTTGAGATCAGTGGCCGGATTCACGAAGCCCTCCTAAACTAAGATGTATCCGAAGTATTGTTTCATCTTAAGGTTACTGTAAACCTTCGTGACCATGTTACGCAAAAGGACTCGCAAGCGCACAGTTTTAGAGTAAAGTACCCAAACCTATATATCAATTTAAAGTTTATAGAATGAAGAAACATGGAAGATAATAATTTCCCCAAGAAAATACAAATTGTAGCCGCTACGGCATTTCGAACACAATTTGACCGGTGTTCATAAACGTGAATTACCAGCGCTTCCATTTAG
This sequence comes from Desmophyllum pertusum, assembly GCA_029204205.1. Classification (NCBI taxonomy): domain Eukaryota; kingdom Metazoa; phylum Cnidaria; class Anthozoa; order Scleractinia; family Caryophylliidae; genus Desmophyllum; species Desmophyllum pertusum. The sequence continues at coordinate 33,572 of MU825969.1, read as the reverse complement.
CTGTACAAAAAATCCAGTTATTGCATGATATTAAGCAGATGTTGACTGCCAAAAGTGTGTCGGGGAATTTCTTATTTCCCTCTAGTTTTGAAATTACGGGCCCAAACGTAATTCACAGCGGAAGAAAATTATTACTTGAACTTTAAAATGCTTGGCAGTCAACATCTGCTTAATATCATGCAATAACTGGATTTTTTGTACAGCTAAATGGAAGTGCGGGTAATTCACGTTTATGAACACCAACACCGGTCAAATTGTGTTCAAATTGCCGTACCGGCTACAATTTGTATTTTCTTGGGGAAATTATTATTTTACTTGTTTCTTCATTGTATAAGCTTTAAATTGATATATAGGTTTGGCTACTTTACTTTAAAACTGTGCGCTTGCGAGGCCTTTTCCGCAACGTGGTCACGAAGGTTTACAGTAACCTTGACTTAGGAAGGCTTTCAGCCAAACCCCTCATACAGCCCTGCGGCGAGAATAAATGGAGTCTAGACCATTGCATCTGCACTTTGTAACTGTTTGTCAATTTATGTGCGTAATAAATTATGTCAAAAATAATTATAATAAGGCTCGTTGTGCGACCTACATTTTTCCAACAACATAACATTGTCTTGTCTTGCGTTAGCTTGTGCTTCATTACAAATAAATTGCAAGATAGCTTGTTCTTCCCTATCCCCAAACTTCAAAGGGAAACCCCTCTCGGTGATTTCCAAGCGCGCGCCCCACTCGATCCTGAGAAAAGTGAGGGACTACTCGTAGTCTAAAAATATATGAATTTCCGTACTCTTTTTCTACTCAAAACGACAAAACTCGTGTAGCCGATTTCGGACCAGTTAGCATAACACAACGTCTCAAAAACCATAATATTTTCTCAGGAAATGGCTTGGGCTAGGCACTTGGGGTGTGGTTAGCTTGAGCAGGGATAGCTTGTTTACAGGGCTTTGTTTTCTCGCAGATGATCGTGGATGGAGCCGAGTACGAGACCTAATATAATTGCGAGAACACTTTGATGAGCTCTTGTGCAGTCTCATCACAATAATCGTCTAGAGTGTAGATTCGTGAACATGCTGGACAAAAAGTGTACATGGCTTGCGCTGGCCATGGGTCCTAGAGGATCTACTCACTCTCGTACCCAGAGACAGCAATCCTTTTGATCAACACCAAAAATCGCGCAGCTTGCGCAGAGGATTCGTTTTTTCTTTTCTTTTCTTTCTTTTTTCTTTACTTTGTTTTACCAGCCAATCAGATTTGAGGAATAGTCGAGGCAGGCCAGAGGTCGCGATTCTTGGTGCTGACTAAAAGGATTGAAGTCTCTGGGGACGAGAATGGGGTTTACCATGACTTCAGTCTGTGACAACATGTGGAGTGCTAGGTTAAGGTAGGTAAAGCCACTCGTGCCAAACAGGCCCATGCTGCTAGAACTTATCCCGGTTTCCAGCTATGGAACTGGGTGGGAAGCTAGCCCAACACTACACCCCCCCTCCCCCCCAGGCCGTCTCCCACTGTGACAACATGATATTACCCACCAAAATTGTCATATCCTCTTTACTGATGGTGAAGTCAAAAACATCTGCATTTTCTAAAATTCTTTCCGGTTTACTTGACTTGGAATGGTGATGTAACCTTTCTGAATGCTCCAATGAATAAAAATCTGTGGAACTGTTTTCTTATACCTAAAAGAGGAGCAATAAAAAAATCACAATCAACTTTTCCAACTATTTTTAAGAGCAGACAAATGGAATGAGGTGGTGCTTACATTTATAATCAACACTGGCACTTCACAGGTGGGGGATAAATATACAATCATGTAAATGAAATGATGGATTTAGCTGTGTTCTCTGTGTTTTTTTCGGGGTTCTATGGTTTTCCTCTTTCTGAACCCAATTTGATGATGAGATCCAAGGGCCACAGGCTTGTCAGCTGCGGATCCAAGAAAATACTTATATAAAAATACTGGTTTCCTAGAGTCTGAGCGCCGAATCTATGGAAGTCGGGGAAGGGGGGGGGGACACGTTCCCCCGCAAAAGTTGATAATTTTTCACTGTCTAAAATGACATTTTCCTCAATTTTGATTCATGTAGAACATTTGACCGATTTCCGTAAAACAGTGGAAAACCGGTCTGGATCCGCGCCTGCTTGTAGCAGTCCCTCTTCCATTAATAAGATGAGAAGGAAAATAAAGTAAGAGGAAAACAAATATCATGTTTCTCACTCGGTGAAATAAGGGAAAGAGTAGTCTCCTTCGCAGCTGTTATTTGGGTCGTCACGCAACGCTTCAGGAGAAGCATTGCGTGACGACCCAAATAACAGCTGCGAAGGAGACTAGGGAAAGAGGGACTCCTCGTAGTCTAACAGGTTTGGTACTGAACTCATGAGACTATAAAAGTGTTTGATTTCTATATTTGTATTGCCTACAAAATGTATTAGTCCTGGATACCTTCTTACTCACCTACTAGCCATTTCAACTAATACTGGATCATCATTTTTTCTGGCCACGGAACAGTGGACAGTAACCCATTGGTACAATTCCCTTTTCCCTACAATAGTTCACAATGTCATCTAATCGCCAATAAGGATTGAGCTCAATTTGATTGACAGCTGGTGTTGGAAGCCCTGCTTTTTCCATCTCTTTGAGGTGATGCACACCAAAGTTGGACACTCCAGCAGACCTGTAAATGAAAACAAAATTATATACTGGAATAATAAGAGTCTCACTGAACCTTGTGAAGGAAGGGGTGGGGTAGCCTGCGAATACAGCCGACTTGCATGCGGCGCGCGTGGAAGTTGGCTGTATTCGCAGGCTAGGGTGAATTTTTTTGGGATCCAAGGACAGAGGTTTCCAGTTAAGCTGACAGTCTGAACATACAGTACAGTCAAACCTCTGCTAATGGACACATCCGTAGGCGGACACCTCTCGAAAGCGGGACACCTGGTCATGTACCCAGCTACATACAAACACTACAATTTTAACCTCCCATACGCGGACACGTCTCTTACAAAGACACTTTTTCTGTCCTGAGGGTGTCCACGTATGGGAGGTTCGACTGTATATGATTTTCTCTGGCTGGTGAATATAATAGACAACTGAAGAAATTCCCCAATCTTGTTTATCCAATTCTTAGAAGAAAGAATCACTGACAACATTTTTTATCTGGTGATTTTAAAAGTAAATTACTTGTAAACTTGATTCAGAATCACTAATGGCAGTTATAGCAAGGACCATACCCTACATGTACAAGTCAGGCACCTAGTGACACCAGGGAAAAGTGTTTGATCATTACAACAAATTCTCCTTAAAAACTATACATAATGTATAGAGAGAAGCTAGGAGAATTATTTTGCTGATCTCAGCCCTGACCAAATCAGCTGAACGCTGTCCCAGATACAATAAGGGTATACTTTTAAAAAGCATTTTTATGTTAAAGAATGGTTTTCTTTTGTGAGTCATAATTACACAGTAGTATTATAATTTATTTAAAAGTTACTATATATTACTGCCATGTTCTGTTAAGACTGGTATGCAGGTTACGTAATCATGTTACAACATTTCTCTTACGTAAATTTACTTTAGTACATTAGTTTATATGTGCTGTATTACTAAATGATATTTAGTAAAAACACTGTTTATGTCTGATCAATAAACGAGATGCCCCCTCCTATACCATGGTCTGGTTTTGTTACTTATACTAAGTTAGAAATTAGAGTGATTAGACAACAAAGGGTGGTTAAGTATTGATCCATCAAAGCACAAGTAAACCATTTCAAGCTAGCCAGCCATTTCAAAACTCCATCACAGTCGATGATCACCTTAAAACTCCTTGTTCCTTGAGCTTCAGCATGGCCTTATATGAATCAACATTCCCTCCAGGGGTAGGTGAGTGAATAAGAAACAGGTCAATGTAGCCAGTATCAAGTCTGTTAAAAGAAAGAAACACCAGATGATACACCACAGGCAGCCCATGCATTGTGAGTGGGATATGACTCTCAGTTTGAAATATGTGGTGTTATGTTACAATGTTGGCTGTTGAGAATGGAATTCAAAATAACCACAGGCACGTCAAGTTCAGCTCTATGATATGCTGTAATTGTGTCAGCTGGATTATAGCTAACAAATATTTAGGGTCTGAACATGGGGATTTTACAAATACATTCTAAGATATAGGAATATGGTAAATTTCTCAATAAAATTAAGTTACCTTGCTTCCACAGTGTTTTACTTGCAGTCTGTGTGGTTGTTTGCCGATTTATAATTAAGGTGGTTTTAGTTATTTTTTTATATTCTGTTCAGTATCCATTTGTAAAATCCCCATACAAACCCATATATTTTTAGCCATGACTGCTAATGTAAATACACTCTTTTTTTCATTCAATAAAGTGAAGTGTTGCCCTGGTGACTCACTTTTTCAAGCTTGTATTGAAAGCCTTCAGACACTCATCATATCCATGGTCATTATTCCAGAGTTTGGTGACCACAAAAATATCTTCTCGTTTTACTCCTGAATCTTTGATTCCTTGTCCAACATCAGCTTCATTTCTTCAACAGCAAGAAAATATATGTTTAGTGATACCATTACCCTTGTAACACGACACAGAAAGAGACATTTTCTATCCACGGTCAAACCAACTGTTTGAATGATTTCTCTTCTTATGTTATCTTACTCACAGTCTGTTTCTTTGACTTTCTTAGCCAAAGTGTCTCTTGGTTTTGAATTTTTGCATTAAAAGTAACAATTGGAGACAACTCTCATATACACTGTACGTACTGTATAATTTTATCTACTGTATATATAATAATTATTAACTAGTAATACGTGACTTGCAGGTCCTCGCGAAGCTTTTGTTGCCTAGTAACGGGCACGCTGCGATTTGATCTGCAAGGTTTCCAAGAATCGCTGCAAGGTTTCTGAGAATCGCCGGACGAACGCCGTGTTTTTGCTATGTCTCCGGGTTTTGGTTTCGATTGGAGTTCGCTCATCTCCCGATATCTGTAATAAATTGTAGCGCTCTTGTACTGTTTTCCCCACTTTTCTGTCCGAATGATCTGAAACCACCTCGCTTTTGTAGGTAAAATCTTCTTCGCAATATCAGATCGGCGAATTATTTTCAGACACAAGTCTTCACGTCTACAATGAAAACTAAACCATATGTTGATCGTACTTTGAGAAATTCCTGAGTCATCTTTCCTTTTCCTGTTGTTGATAACAGATTTAATAAAGCCGGTTTTTTTTTTCACAAATGACCCGTATATAAACTCGTTCGATAAACAAACTTGGAGTAAAAATTGTTATTCTTCAGCAGCCGTTCCTGTTTCTACATTTACATGTACTAAGATTTACGTCGAAGTCAATGTTATTAAGGGGGTTAAAAAAAGAACGGCCTGGATTCGAACCGAAAAAAAAGAAAAAAAGAAGAAGGACCATGTAGGATTTGAACTTTCGCCCTCAATCCCGAAGATCAGATTTAAAAGTTAGCGCCTCAAGCCATTAGGCCACGAGCGCGCCATGTGATGTCATTACTGTCAACCACGATTTCCACAAACAAACAAATAAATAAATATGATCGTAAAGGCCACACGAGAATTGCTCTCGCGTGAGCTCTTTGGGGACAGAATTATAAACCCCGCTACGCGAGGCCTTCGGCCTCGCTTCGCGAGGAATAATCACTTAATACATAACATGATTACTGTAGAGCCATATATTTGTCATCAGTACGTGGGAGATGCGTTAGCACAATGGACTCCGGGTTCGAGTGATGGCTGGGGTCATTGTTTTGTGTTCTTGGGAAATAAACTTTACTTTCACTTTGCCTCTCTCAACTCGGGAGTATTATGGGTACCAGTGAATTGTTAGGGAAACCTGACGAAATGCATGCTGGGGGGTTAAACCTAATTATGATCGACTTGCAATCCCATCCATAGGTAGTACATGTAGCAATACTGATTACTCCTAGTCAGCTTCATGCTACGGAATCAGGAATCTTAAGACACTAAGCTCCAGCAGTGTGGGCCAGTTTGGCTCGAGTGTGGCTTTACCCTCTATGTTATCTGAATGGACTGAAAGTTTTAGGGTCAAATCTGATGTTGTTTGTGTGGGGAATTTGAATTTAGTATACAAAGAGAGACTTCTGTTTCAGCCTGTGGTGTTAACCCGCTCAACTCACCAAGGAACTGAACTTAGAAGAAATGGACCATTCCAATAAATAATAATAATAATTATTGATATCCTACTCCTTACACATCATGTAGATGAGAAATATTGTCAGATAATGGCTTTTAAAATTGTTTACAAGGGGAAGGGTGGGAGAGGAATAGGGAATATTTTCTATGGGTAAAGGGAAAAATTAGCTATAGATGTGTATTTTGTTAGGAAGGTAAAGTCGCACTCACTCGGGCCAATCTGGCCCACACTGCCGGAGCTTATCCCAGTTTCCATAGCATGAAGCCGACTAGGAGTATTGCTACTCGATCCCCTGGATGGGATGGTAGTCCATCGCAGGTTACCCCCAGCATTTTGTCACCGGTACCCATTTATACTCCTGGGTGGAGAGAGGCACTGTGAGATTATTAAAGTGTCTTGCCCAAGGACACAACACAATTACCCAAGCCAGGGATTGAACCCAGACCGCTCGATCCGGATTCCAACGCGCTAACCATTAGGGCACCGCGTCTCCCACAAGGAAGGTTAGTTTTATATAAATTTACACTATTTTATGTTTATTTTTTTGTGTGTGTGACCTTTCTTGACTGTCAGGAGGGGAACTGAGGAAAATGAAAGGTAGCTCTCTCTGTTATATTCCCGGCGAGGGGGCGAGGGGGCGAGGTGGGGAGGCTCTCCCTTATATAAGCTATTTAGGTAATAACATTGTGCTGCCCCAAAGGGTATGGTTTTTGAGCCATTTTGGTCAGAAAACGTGTATTGGTGGTTTGCATCAATGCAGTGCTCGAAATTAGCGGTCGTCCGGTCGTCCGAGACGACTAAAAAGTGTTTCGGGCAACCATTTTTCAGTAAAACTAAAGGCCCGGTCGTCCGAGAAAAAACCTCCGGACAACCAAAGTATAAATCGATCAAAGTACTTACGTTTCTGTGATGTCCAACAGAATAACGAAAAGAAGTTATTAATTTGACACAGGAAAATAGCTCTAAATGTAGGGATAATCTTCAGGTAATAAATGCGCTTCAGAGAATTGTGAAAATTGAGTCAAAACTCATAATTAGGCAATAGGTCAGATAATATTTTAAGGACAACCAAGCAGTCATCAGGGCAACCAAAGTCAGGGGTTTGGTTGTCCGGCATTTGGCATAAGGACAACTTGGATTTTTTTTTAATTTCGAGCACTGTCAATGTTACCAAGACTGTTCGCTTGCATGAACAATATCAGAAAATTAACAGCTTATAGAGCAGGCAGAAATAAACGTTCTGTCCAAATTATAGCTTTGTATCGTTTTTCATAACCGAGTTATTACGAAAATAATTTTCAGAAAATTACAGTATTTAGTATGCAGCCGCCATGTTGGTGCCCTTCTTTGGGACACCAATATGGCGGCCATAAAACTGTACACGAAGTAGAGTAGATTCTACCATCAATATCATTAGCTTTCACTTCAAAACTCTTTAGATATCACTTCTAAATTATTATCACCTATAAAAATTTTAAAATGACATAAAATACCCGTTTTTGTGACGGTTCAAAAACACGTTCATCCGGGACATCACAAATTTCAAAATGCTTTATTTTCGAAACGAAGCACTGAATCGATACCAAACTTTGCATAGAGATTAAGGTTTTGTATGTGTAGAATATGTGAAAAGAATAGCTTTGTAGAATTAAAAGTTTAGATTTTAGAATTTTGATGACGTCAGATGCAAACCAAGAATAGCTTTTGAACATTTTGGTCTCAAATTGGGTATGTTTGTGTCTGCTTGTCTGAAATTGGATTTTTGACATTTTGGCCTGAAAGAAACCAGGGAATTGTTATGGTCAGGCTTGAAATTGGGTTAAGTTAAAATCGCATATTCTGATCTGAAAACGAGTAAGGGTTTACAGCGCCTTTCAATAACACTCGAACTCTGCATGAAGTTCAAAACCCAACTTTAACAATAATTTTATTATTGCGTTTTTCTTTTTTTTCGCTGCCGTGAATCATAAAATTACGACGACAACCAACTCGAACCAACGGACCGTGAAAGAAATCTACCAATCACAATCCACAGACGTGAACTTTTGAATGGATTACTAAATGATTGATGGCAGCAAAAAACGAAACCGTTGATTGAGCAGAGTTCCCGAGAGTTCACTTGTTATTGAAAAGTGCTGTAAAGAGGCATGCGGCACACCCCCACCACAAATTTCGGGGAGTACCACCCCGCACCACCACCCCTGGGCTGTCATTCCACACTCAATTCAACCGATAAAAATCGCCTTGATTTTCATGTGATGTCAGACTGTCACTTACACTTATATTGATTTGTGATACTACATAAATCGTTCTTTGGCCAAGTTATATGTATACTTACTCGTAGAAAGCTGCAGTATCGATCATGCGATATCCATTCTGCAAAGCAAATTTCACCGCTCTTCTGCAATCGTCCCCCAAGGCCTTGTACACTCCGAGACCGAACAATGGCATTTTATGGCCATCGTTTAACGTTACTTTTGCTTGGATACATTTTCCTTCTATATTCATCGTTGCCAACCTCGTTAAGGCTCGAAATCCCGTTTTAAAATGCAGTGGTCGTATTAAATTTTGGAGAAGGCAAAATCTGACAGGCAGTTTCATTTTTCACGTCCTAGGCACTGGGGCAGTCCGCTGACATACAATTTGTCACGCAAGGAATCAAAATGGTGAGCATATTGAGCAACTCCTCTAATTGGTGGTTTGCAAGTGACGTCAGCTGGGGGTCATTAACAAAAGATTTCTAATTGGCTTCTATTGTTTGTACCCCCAACATGGCCGCCGCGTCTTTGTCATTTGAATCTCTCGGGATTGGTTGCAAACCAGCAATACAGAGTTTGTTCGTGGGGAAGCCGGTCGTTTCGCCAACGAGTGGTTTCCGCTTTGCGGATTGACCAATTTTTTTGTGTTTGCGGGTACTATTTACCGAACGCAATTTTGCTTTAACCCCAAAAGGACTCAGAGGGGGGGACGCACAAGGCCTGAGTTCAAACCACATAAAACTATATACCGTAAAAGCTCTATTTAGGCCCCCCCCCCCCCCCCCTTTGGAAGTCAGATTTTTTAATAAGCCTCTCCCCTCTATTAGGCCCCCCCTCCTTCCGTCAGGCTGATGTAAATCTGACTTTTCAGCAATATTTTCTGGCGTTTCAGTCACTTTGCCTTGAAACGTGTTCTTTAATTTCCAGAACTATCGTTGGAGGGGTGGCAAATGGTCTATAAAAAATAACGAATCTCGACAAATTTAAGCCGAGTCTCGGAATCTCAGCGCTTAAAAAAAGCGTCTCGGAATCTCGGGCTCGCCAGAAATAGGACGATCTCGGAGTCTCGAATTTTGAATCTCACAAATACAGCTTCTTGTATACTCTATTTTCTCAGAGTTTTGGATCACTGCGTCTCGGGCTCAGATTTTTGCAGCTCTAAGTCTCGGGCTCGGATTTTTAAACTAGGGTCTCGGCGTCTCGGCAAGTCTCGGATTTACCATTCGCCACCCCTCGTTGGGTATAAATGACGTTTCCTTTGTAAGACGGACATACATAACCCATTTCTTGTTCTGTTTTCAGTAGTCGTAATTAATAGTAAAGTTTGAAAAATTAATGTGAATTTTTTTGAAAATTTATGATTTGAAATAACCCCCCCCCCCCCCCCCCTTCCTGAGGCCTGAAATTAAATAAGCCCCCCGGGGGCTTAATAAAGCTTTTACGGTATTTTTGGAAAGGAGATATATTGTAGTATCATTAAGTGCAAATAAATATTCAACGTGTCATATTCCTGAATGCTTTGCTCTGTTTACTTTTAATTTTCTTTCAAGTTATTGACGTTCCGAGCGTTTAGCGCAAGCGGGGTCGGAAGGGGGGGGGGGGGGGGAGGGGGGGATGGGGTATGGAAGGGAAGGAAAGACTGAGCTTGCGCAATTGCCAGGACGCCTCAGAGTTTTTACAGGCCAGGCTAGGCCGTAAAGAAAAACACTGCCAGTTTATCCCCTAATTTTCGTATCTCCGGATAACTCGAGCTCCCGATATTTCTGAAATTCGATCGAAAATAATTTTCACTTTTCCTTCGAAAAGTTGGAAATATGTTATCACAGCCTCTCTATTTTCTCAGATCGTGGAGCCTCCTAGGCTCAGTTTCCAGCACCGAAACACCCACGGCTGGAAAACTGAGCCTAGGAGCCTCCCAGAAGCGATAAAAAAAACAAACAGGAAAATACAGGGTGAGTTATCAACACATTATTTACATATTTTCGAAGGAAAATTGAAAATAATTTTCGATCGAATTTCAGATCCAATCAAACTCTAGCCTGCGCTGCCGATCGCGCTTCGCGCTCGAACTCCACTCAGTCCCTCCCTTTCTACGCCTGTTCAAACTTACTTTGGTTCACTTTGTCTCGAAAACTCTCCCCACCCTGGCGGGTAATTTTGCGCCACTTCGGGTGGACGAGCAGGACAGTGACCGAGTGAACACCAGTCCCCTATCAACACTTTCAAAATGGCGGACAAGAGCTCGAGAAGTCCAGTCTTTATTTAATTTGAAGGCCGCACGTTTAAAAAGGCCTCTTGCCTAAAATATAGTATGTAAGGAAATGGTCTCATGGAAAGAAATATCCAGAAAATACACTGCAGGACTGTGTGCATGGAGCAAGCTTGAATGATTTCTCACGGTGAGCATAAAGAGATGGATATAGAGAGTTGAAACTGAGTTGAAGAATTCCCTCAGTTAATATGCCTAGACTAACTAATTGTGTTCGATTTTTAATTGTACACATCAACAGGAATACTCTAAATTAAGAAGCGAATGAAAAATGTTTTATATCAAATTAATACATGGTTTATAGATATATATAAAATATTATAAGCTTAAGCTTACATGTATAAGCTTAGTATGCATGCTCGCCAGCTTTCTGAATACGTGCTTATTATGTAAGCTTATATACATGTAGTCTAATTACACAACCTCGTCCCCAGGGCCATCTCCGTTTTCAAGATGGTGGGTGGGCGCGAAGAAGACCCTGGCGAAGAGCAAAATTAGCCAATCGCGAGCCCGCCGCCATTTTGAACCAATCAAAATCTCCAATATTTTTGGAGACACGTGACCTGCTCTTTGCCAGGGTCTTCTTCGCGCTCACCTGCCATCTTGAAAGCGGAGATAGCCCTGGGGACGAGGTTGGTAGTTTACACTAGAAGGTTCTTCGAAAGAAGAAAGGGAACAAAAAAGGAAAAATGTAGTATGTCTCACTGGTTCGTGTCTTGTAACTTTATTTGCTTTAGGAGGAAAACGTGGACAATAAAGAAAAGATGAGTCTTTGTTATAAGGGGAAAATAATTTTAGCTCCGATGGTTAGAGTTGGTACTCTGCCTACAAGACTGCTTGCTCTTAAATATGGTGCTGATATTGTATATGCTGAGGTAAGAGTGTAATAATTGTATATATGACTTGTACTCCATGGAGCAGTTTTCAATTCAGTGTCATAAAACCAAGACCAAAGAAATCACAACAAATGTTTATGGCATAATATGAACTTAAAGTACATACATGTAACCGGTACGGTACCGGTTACATGTATGTACTTTAAGTTACCAAGGGTGGGAAAACATGAGTAACCAAGTCCAGGGCCGTAGCTAGAAGTTTTTGAATGGGGGGGCAATGAAGCGAGTGCCGAAGGCGCGAGCCGCTAGGGGGGTCTGGGGGCATGCCCCCTCAGAAAATTTTGAAATCTAGAGGCTCGGAAATGCTATTTTGAGCATTTTCCATGAGATATTTTGTCAAAAAATCAATCTCGATTCAGTGTAAAATGACAGGTATTTTTAGTGCTTACAGCAATATTTGCGAGGTTTTGTTACCTTGATACATACCGTATATCGGCCTTAGTACACTAAACATTTTATTAGTCTATTTTGTGTGTAAAAGATGTCTCCAGTTGGATTTCCGCTCCAAAATATATTTCTCAATCAATCGTAAATGTTCAAATTAGTATGGTACCGGGCAGTCAAAATATAACTACTTACTTAGTTACCTAAGAAGTAAGAAGTTCTCGCCTCTTCGTTCCCCATCATCTTGATTAATATGCCGAGCAAAATCTGGGGAGATCGAGTACCAAGCCTTTGAAATGTTCAATCTTGTTTTTGAAAGACCCTCGGCATATATTTTTATCAAGAAGGCGGCTGTTTGAACGCGAAAAAAACATACGCAGTTTTCGTTTTTCAGAAAGCATTGCCCATTCTTGGGGGGGCAACTGCCCCCCTTGCCCCCCCGCTAGCTACGGCCCTGAAGTCGTGATTGGTTTTGGTTTGCATCTGATTGGTTAGGTTAGATTGGTTATTTTTTTTTAACCAATCACAGAGAGTACATGATGTACATGTAGTATTTAAAGTAAAACAAAGCAATTCCGGATTACTGGTACTTTTAGACACTTGATTGAAAACCGCTCTATTAAAGGGACACTGTCCTGATTTTAGCATGATTTTGGGAAGCTCAGAAACATATCTAGATCATAGGAAGTTGATCAATAATGGTTTGATTCTGTAGAATAACACTCGAAAAATGACAGGAACCCATTAGGAAGTGAGGATGATGAACGACAGCGAGGATGGAAATGGATTGCAATATGGATTTTTGAAAAAACGTCAGGATGTCAGTTTTTCAAAGTTTCAAATTTGGCTCGGAATTCTTTGAAATTTTGCAAAACATTTGTTTGCAGTATGGAATTTCTTGAAGAAATTGCTTTTTATCATCTAGTTAGAGTTTATTAAGTTCTTATTTCATAGCTTTAGGGACCATTTCATGCATTTATAACAGTTTTGAGCAAATACGCCAGGACAGTGTCCCTTTTGTCCCTTTTTAAAGGGACACTGTCCTGGCGTATTTGGTTAAAACCTTTGTGAGCTGTTTACACAATATTAGGTAAAGCCACACTTGGGCCAAACTGGACCACACTGCCAGGGCTTATCCTGGTTTCCATAGCAGGAAGCTGACTAGGAGTACAGTATTGCTACTCTCCTGGGTGGGATGCTAGTCCAACGCTAGCTAGGTTACCCCTCGGCATTTTGTCAGGTTGCCCGAACAGTTCACTGGTACCCATTTGTTCTCCTGGACGGAGAGAGGCACTGTCAGAGTAGAGTGTCTTATCCGAGAACACAATAACTGCAGCCAGCACTCAAAGCCGCATCGCTCCATATCTGGAGTCCAACTCACTTACCATTAAGCCACCACATCTCCTGCCATCTCCATTTGTATTTACTTAGATTATGTGCTAATTTTACTGAAGTCAATTTAAAAGTTGTAGAACTTTGATTTCTACATAGTTCCAAATCCAACAACTGCATAGCACTCTTTTCACTTTTAACAGTTGGAAAAGTGTTTTCATTACAAAAAGACAATAGATATTCAGTGTTTTTTTCTGATCTTTGTAGGAGATAATTGATTACAAAATTCTCAAGACCACACGCATTGAAAACAGTAAGTGACATTGTGAAAGTACAGCATGCATTAAACGTCATATTTCTTTATTCTCACATAATCAGTGCACGAGAGCCATTGCCACTGACACTAAGTATAGTTGCCACGACAACGTGACCTGACCGTTGAAAAGTAATGTTGTGTTACCTGTCACGACTGATTTGTATTTCGTATGCAAATTTTGGCCAGTTCGCAAACTTATACAAAGCCATGCTTCGATTAGTACAACCAAGTTCGCTTGCAGTTCTGTTTGCTCTTTCAATTGATAAAAGTGCTCGTATTCCGTTTTAAAGTCTAACAGTTTATAAACGTCAGTGTGGAATTGCATTTTTACAACAAGCGACGCTGCCGAAAAGAAAAGAAAAACTATAATATCAGTAAACCAAGCGGCAAACAGCGGCTACGCTTCGAATAATCATTTGACCTTTGTATGCATGGTTTTGTTTGCATTCTATTCAGAGAACTCCGGTCGAGCCATCACGTTTTAAGTTAGGCTGCTTCAGTCTGGGTTTTTGGTTCAGTTTCTGTTCTCTTCAACTGTTTGTCTGCGTTTTTGGATGCGCGTAGAGTGTGCCAATGCTTGTTGATCAGCCGTTAAAAGGCCGCTCAGGTTTTATAGCCGTTTGTGTAGGTTTTCTTTCCTGTTCAGCGATTCACGGTTTTCCGTTCAAAATTTTACATGAGCCATTCAGCCGTTCATGGCTATCCGTTCGAAATTTTTCACGAGCCGTTCAGCCGTTCATGGCTATCCATTCAAAATTTTTCATGAGCCGTTCAGCCGTTCATGGCTATCCGTTCGAAATTTTTCATGAGCCGTTCACCCGTTCAGTCTCATCCATTTTGTTTTTTTGGTGACCCGTTTCTCACCCATTCGATAGCCGTGCATTTCACCCGTTCGAACGGATAGCCGTAGTGTACGTTTTCGCGTGAGAGGTCACATATTAACTCTTAAAGGGCATTTAAGGAGGTATAATTAATTATTTGAAATAATTATTTATAGTTATTGTACATTTTTCCTTTCAGAACTTCTGGGCACAATTGACTTTGTACTTACTGATGGGACAGTTGTGTTTAGGACTTGTGAGACAGAAAAACAAAATGTTGTCTTTCAAATGGTTGGTGCATTTACATGTAGAGTATCTGTCATTATTTATATTAATAATTAATACATTACTAGTAAATTATGCTGATATATTTGTTTTTTAAGTGAATGTATCAAGGATACTACAGGTGTAAATACAGCATAAGGGGTGGCAAAATGGTAAATTCGAGACTACCGTTTTTCTCTGCGTTTTTCTCTGCGAGCCTGAGACTTTTTTGTCTTTTTAGATTGCGAGACTGGGATTGGGACTCTGAGACAACTGTGAGATGAACAGAACTGTTAAAAAAACGAGACTGCAAGACCCGTGCAATTCGACTAGCATTTTGAAAGATATATTTTTTGAAAGACCATTTGCCACCCCTAATAGAAGAAATACTGTACATATCTAATCAATGTTTTTTCTCTGAAAATTCAGGGCAATGTTTCTCTCGACTAAAATGAAGGCCACATGCAACAATTCAGTTACTTTTGAGCAAAGCAGAAATGACCAAAAAACCAAGGGACCATTGTTGCTCGCAGTCCTTCAACATTTAGAAATTAGAAACCACTACATATTGTTTGTTGTGGATGGAGTTTGCCAAGCTGCCAAGTCCTGCAGGAACTGGAAACCTGGATATTCCCAAGTATCAAAGAGTGAAATATTAATGAAAGCATCTGCATTTATCGAGCTCTGACACCCGGAGTGTCGCCATTTTGTTTTGATCTGAACGAGAGAGACTTACATGTAAAAGGAATGTATGTCAAATTAGACATCACCTGATTCCATTTATTATTTGTTATTATTATTATTGGTGGCCAGTTTGTAAATTTATATTTAAGCATTTACATGTACATGTACTTTGTGAAAAATCATTTACATGTACATGTAATACCTAGTATGTATTTTTATACTTTAGGGTACAGCAGACCCAGAAAGAGCTCTGAAAGCTGCACAACTTGTGTAAGTAATTTATTTTAATACACTAAAATAATTAATAACGTACATGTACATGTAGTATATATCATATTTAATAAAAGCCCACTCTAGCAGTAAAATTATTAAATTGGTTATTCCATAGTTTTCTTTGGAAATGGGCAAATATTTTCACTTGAATTTAATATTATAAAGTATTTCAATATTTGACATGCTAAAATAATATCATTTGAAGTGAAAGTTTTGTAATGTATTCTTTATCTTACTATAAAAGTGGAATAACGATATTATCCTCTAAATAAAAACTGTACAATAAATTAATATTTTATGGCTACAGTTGAGGATTTCCCACAATTTTCCACATTGTCAAATTTTTCAAAGATTATGCGTGGTTCAATTCCTACCATTACCATCCCCCCCCCCCCCCCCCCTGGCCGGGAACAGCCCCGGGCATTTGCCATTTTTTCTTAACTTGGTGTCCTATTCCCCACCCCCGCGCACAAAGATAGAAGCAATTCCCCACCCCCGGGACACAAACTGCACCGTTTCACAAGAACACAGAAATATTTATTACGTGAACTACAAAATAGACGTGGACTCGTATGGCTCATGCCAAGGTCAGGAAATTGAAAAATATCTCCCATTGTTTTTGTTTCTCGCCCGCGTTTCTTTGGCTTTTACTCTCCTCTCTTGCGGGTTTTTCAAATACAGGTTTTATAAACGTGGAAAAATTGCTTTCCTCCAACCAGTCGCATACAAATTGAAGGGATTCCTCAGCAAAAAAGTCCGCTAACTGGGGCATGTCGGCCCGGCGTTTGGTTCGACACCAATTTTCGCCCCACAATTCCTTGCACGACTTGATACTTCAACTATCCCCACCCCCTACCCCCGGGACAAGACTAACTTGAAAAATTCCCCACCCCGAGCCACAAGGGCTGACTTTGTCCCGGGGGTTGCCGGGGGGATGGTAATAGTAGGAATTGAACCACGCATTACTAGAACCTTTTAAGATATTTTAAAGAATGAACATTTCCAAAGATTGGCTGGACTATGTATCTGCATGGTTATTGCTGAGACACATAATATCTGAGGCATATTATGCATCGAGATAATAATGTGGAAAATAAAACAGTTCTACAAGGCAAGAGGTTTGTGATGTATGTTTTAATTGTTATCAAATTCCATTTATTTAATATAGAGAAAATGATGTAGCTGGAATTGACGTGAACATGGGATGTCCAAAGGATTATTCTGTCAAGGTAAACACATGAAAGGATTATGATGAATAAATTATAAATGAGAATTATTCCATTTTTCTGACAGTATTCCTGTGATTGCTCTCCATGCTATGTTGGATTCTGGATTGAGCAGTCCAGGTTTGAGCGCTGGCTGGGGTCATTGTGTTGTGTTCTTGGGCAAGACACCACTCTCACAATGCCTCTTGTCACCCAAGAGTAAATGGGTACCAGTGAATTGTCTGGCAACCTGACAAAAATGCTGGGGAATGACCTGTGATGGACTAACACTGTAACAGACTTTAACTTTAATCTTTAACCTATTCCATTGAAAATGGCCTTCTGAACTCACTTATCAAATTCAAGGGCTGGACAATTCAGGGTATGAGAGTACTACATGTATCAGTGGCGGATCCAGATCTGTTTATAAGGAGGGACTTAAAAAATGTTGTTTTGGCCGCAAATTTTCCGCCCCATCAGGCCTTAAATTTAGGTAGACACCCACTAAATTCTTTCTTTTCTTAAGTATTCTTGCAAATAACAGGGGCCCCTAAATCCGCCAATGGTCATGCATATGGATATCTGTAACCCTTTGAGTAAGCTGAGATAGCAGATTGTTATTAAAAAGATTCATGGTGTTCTAAATGCTGAATTGTAAGGCTCTGTCTTTGCACGCATTGCGGACCTATGACGCTAGATAATTGAAGTGTGTATTTATCATTACAGGGTGGAATGGGGGCAGCATTGTTGACTCAACCAGATAATGTTCATAAGGTGAGCAGTGAATCTAACAATGACTTGATTGTTATTATCAGCTGCACTGAAAATGTTATGCAATCATGTGAATGGCGGGATGGATGTCTGTTCTTTTTTCAACTGTTATATCAGCCAAGTGTCATCTCAGTTCCACATGAGATATACATTTACAGGTGTTAATTCCTTGCAGATCCTTACAGCACTTGTGAAGGGAGTTTCTAAGCCAGTGACATGCAAAATACGAATTTTGCCCACTGTAAGTCTGTTGGTGTTTCTTACTAATGGAAATAATACTACAGTATTGTTTTAGTTATAGAGGAAAATATATCTCTCTCTCTTCTGGAGCTTCGTTTCCCCAGAGTACATTTGGGGGAACAAGTACCAGTTGATGCGAAATAACGCCACCGAGACGGAACTGAGCCCGCGGTGTTCGTCCCCGAAAATTGCTAAGCAATGTGATGTAGCAATTGCTTTTGGAGTACTCGTGAGTGCTCGCGCTTGTTTCTGATTGGATAAAAAGATTCAGAAATGCTTCAAGTCCTCCACGAAGATTTTCCAAAACCGACAGCCGTTCCCCCGACTGAGTAAGTTATGCACCAGATGAGAGATGCCTGCTTTCTCACTGAGGCTATGAAATGAATTCCAAACCTTTGGCAATAACAGAACAGACCAAAACAATTGACATTCAAGCAAGGAAGCAAGGCATTCATAACAAACGAAGGAAAAATTACACAAACTTTCAGTGCATGATGTAAAATAGACAGTAGAATACTTTAAACAATTCACGTCCCTTCTGAAATTTACTTACTCTGACTGTTTATTGGTCCCTGAAGATTGAAGAAACAATTGCTTTTTCTGAACTGGTGGAGGGTACTGGTATTGCTGCTCTGGCAGTTCATGGAAGGTAAGATTATTTTATCTTGTGGTTTTATTGGTATAAATTATTAACCTGTTACATTCTTGCTTTCAGTTTTCTGTGAGCTGATTTTCAAATAACCTCAGTTTAACTTAACATGTTTCTAAAGTTGGATTGAGCGTTATGTAAGGTTGCAATTTACGTGTAAGTGCCTGCCGTGATGTTCCTTAGTCCGCTAGTTACCCACCGAGTTGTTTTTCTCCCATGTGTTGCGAGTCTAAGACAACAAAACGCATTTCAAAGAGTTCTTTTTACGCTACCATGTCCACAAAAGGTAGGAAGAATTCTTCCGAAGTGCTTTATTAAGGTAAGAGACTGGCACAAGAAATGCGACCGTGTGTTCAAAACCTTGCTGAAGAGTACACGATGTTTTAGGACCAGAGACTCCAAAAATCTCTCGTTTATTGTTCAACAGAGAAAAGCACGAAAGGTCACAAGATCCTGTACACACTGATGTGATTCGTGAAGTTGCAAAGGTTGTCTCCATACCATTGATTGCAAATGGCGTCTCTTCAATGGTGCAAACATTTGAAGACATTGAAAAATGTCGGCAGGAGACAGGCTGTTCGTCTGTCATGCTGGCGAGAGCAGCACAATGGAACACCTCAATTTTCAGGTAAATAAGTTACAAAGAATCTCCATTAGAGCGTTTATGTTTTCATTGTTGCTGTTTTTTTAACTGATTGGCAGTTTGGGGTCTAGTTAACTGATCCATGATGAAAAGGAGCATTCTAATTGGTTCCTCGAGCCGTACGGACCACTTACAATGGACCGCACACAAATTTATTTCGTCTATTTGATTTTTTGAAACATTTCACAAAAGAAAACCGCTTTCTATAAAGTGAAACCATTTTACGTTATATGTCTGGCTGACTATGTTTGTGAAGCTTCTACAAAATTGGCTTTAAAAATGTAAGTATAAACTAAACTTTGTAGCGCGTTTGCAAAGAAAACTTACTAAAATACAGAAGTAGCTGTTTGTTCAGTTCGGTCCGTATTGTTTGGGGAATATTGCTCTTACTTTTCTTGTTACAAGTTAAACAAAAACCCTGAAAACATCAGTTATCGACCATTATTTCCCTGATCAGTATACAGTAGTTCCATAAACCAATTAGCATACACTGAAGGTGTTTCTTGGCGATCAATCTCAAAATTCCTTCGCGTTTTTGGTCGCCCCAATCTACTGTACGATAATAAAACTTCATTTGACCTTAATCTAGACTATCTTTGTCTTCGCAGGAAAGAGGGTCGTTTACCCGCTTCACAAGTCATAGCAGAATACATAAAACTGGTAAGGAATCTATTTGAAAATGCATCATTTTCTCTGCCTCTCTATTCTCAATCTGGGAATTACTCTGGTTCACGCAGTCTTGGAAAGTCTTAGACTTGCCACAAGTCGTCTTCTTTGAGCGAAACCGAGCGATGCGCGACAACGAGCGAGGAACGGAACCAAAACCAACGAAAGGGAAAAATAATATTGGAAAGGGCTTTTAGAAAGTCAAGAAAAGTTCGTGAAAAACGATGGATTTGAAAAAATCCTTGAAAAGTCTTTGAATTATATTATGTGGCCTTGAAAAGTCTGTTTGCCCCAAGAAATCTTGGGGACACCTAAAGTTAGCAGATCAGTTTACAACATAACGGTCATCTGTCTACAGTGGCCTGTAATTTTTGTCCCGACCATGTGTCGATCCATACACTTTACTCTTAGTGAAACCTCCCTACAACGGCCCTCTGTACAACGACCAGTTAATTCTGCCGCAGGGTGGCCTGTGTGGAGAGGTTCGACCTGTGTCTCTTTCTGTTTTTGTTATAATTATTTAATTAGTATTATTTCGCTCTCTCCAGGCCGTGGACTTTGACAATAACTTTGGAAATACCAAATACTGTCTTCAACGGTTGGTGCATGAAGATACCACTTCCACAGAAGCAAGGCAGTTGCTACACACGAGTGATATGCGAGAGATCTGGTAAGTGCCACAGACATGTTGACACACAGGTCAATATAAATAGGTTATTCAGCGGAAAGTTGTAATACGGCTGGTATTTTTACGAGTCAGTTTTTATTTATTCGAGCCTTTAGGCGAGAAAAATAAACATTGACGAGTAAAAATGCCCAGCCGTATTACACAACTTTCTGCGGAATAAATTGTTTATTATACGACATAATTATTTCCTAAAATATAGGCTTTCAAAGTGTTTTCCGTAGCGCGCGGTCAGGAGGACTAAGACCCGTGTAATACGGTGCGTATTCGCACTCTAAAATGTTATGTCGTATAATTATGTCATGTATACAGGAACACTGACATACATGTACATGTAAGTTGCTGTTGGAAAGGAAAACAGTATGTTTTAATTGAAAAAATTAAACTAAAAGAAAAACGATTTACACTTAAGGTAATTCCATCGAAATAGAAGTTACACTGGGAAGTTTCTGAAACTTTCCCTAGTTGAACAATGCGATGTAATATTTCAAAATATTGAATAAAAAGAATAGGTCACCAGCCTCGCGAAAGAGATATAATCGACTATAAATACCTCCTAATTCCTTACAAAATCAACCAAAAACACGTATTTTTTCACGTTTTCAGTGATTATTAATTTTCCTGCACTGAGAATTGGTCTATACTCCTTGTATAGAAAGAAGATGATTACTAATCTTAAATATGCGAAAAAAAATGATAGGTCACCACGCTCGTTTACGAGAAAACGATCATTTACCTCTCTGGCGAGCATAGCCACAATGAAAAAGCCGCCATGTTTTTAATGTGCGCGCGCTAATTACACGCAAAATTATGCGCAGAAAGGATGCGCAGTGCAATACTAAGGAATGACCTTAAGAGGCCACCTGGTCTGTTACAAAGGAGTGTAATAGAAATCAAGTGTATTTCAATACACTCCATTTTAATCTTGCCCAGGTTTGGCAATTTGTAATCCTTTTTGGCTTCCTTGGATTGTTGTTGTTTTTTTTTTTTACAGTTTGAAGCCATTAGTTAGACCCTTAACCCTTATATAAGAACTGTTCGGAATAAATGTTATATATTGTCTCCTACCTGTTTCAGTGAAATATGGAATCTTACCCCTTATTATAATATGGCTCTTCAGAGGAGGAAAGTTCTAATGGAAACCATAGAAAATGAAGAGGTGAGACGATTACTGGCCCTTTGCAGAACCCTATGGCACGACCATGTCAATAATTAAAATAGATGGTAGTGCAAAATGGTTTCAGAAATGGAAAGAGCGTGATGAAATTAGTAAGGTTGTCAAATTTGAGACCGCTAAAGTTTAAGTGTGAGATTTTATGACGATTTGAAAGTTTGAAAAATTATGAAGACTTGTATTGAAAAAATAATGCTCGATGGCAAGCCTCACCATCCAAAAACGTTTTTCCACAATAATCTTCTTAATTTTTCAAACTTTCAAACCACCATAAAATCTCACTCTTGATCGGTGGTTTCAAAATTGGCAACCTTGCCACGTGTTATTTCATCACGCCCTTTTCATTTCTGGCACCGATGAAATTGTACGGCACAGGCCTATTAAGGGGGAGTTATACATGTAGGTGGATTTTTATGAAATTTGATGAGAGTCGAGGAAGGATTAAATTGGTAAAATAAAAAACATACACACCAACAGACAGTTGCCCCCAAAAGAGATAATGCAAGATAGAGCTAAAATGTACGAAGAACATCGTATTCAGGTGTAACTCCCCCTCGTGAATGATCTTAACAAACAATATGGAAAAAAAGAAATAGTTCGAGAATAGTGATACAACAAAACAGCGTATGATAAGACAAATCTCTCCCCCTTACTATTTGCTGCTCGTGTTTCAGTCAACTTTGTATTTTTACTCTTTTTGCAGAATAAGAAGAAGAAAAGAAAATTGTCTGATAGTACAAGTGAAATAACTGAAATGAAAGTCAAATATCTCAGGTAGAATGTTGCAGATTAGTTTGTAATCTTCTAATGGCTGCTGCCTTACAGTATCCTTCATATAAACTAAAACAAGAAGACAAAATTCGATTGAGAAAGACAAGAAAGAAAAGGCACGCCCTCAAGATGGCGGCCATTTACATTTTGTATTTTTTAAGCGACTAAATATTGTTTCGGGTTAATCAACAGTTTAGAATTTGAAGTTAGCCAACGTTTTACCGTTTGGGGTTAAAAAATGGTTTAAATTATTATGTTAAGTAACGATTTTATGATTCGTTCGTAGTAAACCGGTTAGTATTGGTCAGTTTTGACGTATGTTATGAGAGCACGTCTAGTGTTTCGGGCAGCTAGCGGCTCGATTCTGTTGTGCAAGGGAATAAGGTTATTGTGGGTTCGAATCAACTCAATTCATGAACTGTGTTCCCTTTTTTGGTGGAAAAGGTCTTAGCGCCGCCATCTTGCCGCCATCTTGAAGTGGGCGTACAAAAAAAATTACCCGGCCAGGTTACTGAAAGCCAGATTATCACACAAAGTTAAAATAAGCTTCAACTTGTCTCATTATGAGATCAGTTTTCTTTTTAAGTTCATTAAAACTTTGCCTAGCATCTGTTATTGTCCATGACTGTGTGCTCTCGAAACTAAGGGTTCTGAAATGCAGGAATAAACTGTTCTGGGGTTGCTCACATCACAGCCTTCAAACACTACTCAGTATGCTCAAAAGGAACCAACACATGAAATGATGCTTCCGTATACATGATTGTGCAACAAAGTTGAATTTCTGAGTAATCGTGACTTTTTTGTCACAACACATGACGATACAAGAACAAAACTATTTCCCCCAATGGACTGTAATTTTCCCGATGGCGGGAAAGCTGAATGGCGGGAAAGCTGAGTTGTGTTCCACCTTCGCGCAATCAATCAGCGACAGCTAAAAAATATATTGCACACTTGCACCAGCATGCCGGCTTCGAAAAGTCCTTTTTGACATTTAGCTTTTGTTTATTTGTAGAAGAATTTACACAAGCGGTGTCACACCTAAAACAGTTCTTCTGGATTGGACACGGTAAATATAATTATAATCTGTTGTTTTTATGCCGTATATTGCATGCTTTACAGAGGCTGAGCCGCTGAGGTTACCGAGCGTTGTATTAAACCCCTGTCTTTAAACGGCAACAAGCGGGATATTTCTCGTTTTCTTTCCGCTTTGTTAATTCCACCACTTACAAGACATACATGTACAACAGGCGTAGTTCTCTAAAAACACACACATGATTGTAAACACACACCCAAACACTAACTTTGTTCCTGCAATTACTGGATGCGACAACAAACGGTCAACTGCATGATGAACAAAGTTCATTTGAGTAATATATATAGTTGTCCGAGTTGCCAAATACTAAATGCATGCAGTTTGTAGCTTTGTTGTTTCAAACAAAATCAAAGTACATGTAATGTTTCTGTTCTTTTCTCCTCTTCAGACGGAACGGTATCAAGCAACCCACATATGAAACGGTCAGTCACTTAAATTCCCAACGTATTGAAGGCATCTCGACAATTGATGTTATGTGGTTTGTGCTTTGTTTAGTTGGTGTCCCATAGTCTGAATATGAAATTAGCTAAGCTCGACAAACAAAAATTAACGAAAAATGCCCTCTATCTAAACCAATCAGAATTCTGTAATTTTCCCCTGTATGTTATTAGAAACTGTTTATTCGAACTTTCCGGCCGACATACACTCTTCTTCTGCGTGCACGTTGCGTTGCCTAGCAACCTCGTTTGACTCTCACCTTCTGAAGTGCAAGTATTCAATAAAGGAATTGAAATATATTCTCATACATGTTCATGTCTAGCCTGCCCACGCGCGTTTTAATTTCGCATTCGTTTTCTTTCGCTTGTCGCCGTGACCACAAACGGAGAGCCTGGGACGGGCTAGTTCATGCCCGTCAAACGTGTCTCTTTACTTTTTGCAGATTGAAAGGGAAGAAGACAGATGGTTTAAAAGTATTGCACTCGTGGACGACAGGAAGTATGCTTCGACGGAATGGTAGGATGTTTGTTTCATATGGCGATGATCTCATTCTCTTTCGTTGTTTGTTTCATATGTTCATAATCGAGAGTTGTGACTGAAAATAACCAGTGTGATAAATAACGTTATTTTTACGTGATTCGGTTATCACAATTGTCCTTGGATGGTGCAGAGAAAATATTGTGCAATTGTGATTATATCACGTAAATAATCCGATATTTACTTGGACACAAGAGAGGGTGAATATAACAGACTCGAAATGATGATGACTCTGGGACTGAAATGAGGAGAAAGTATTTGAAATATAACAAGAATTTTAGAAGAAAATATAACCGGGCTTTTTTTTTATCAAGCAAGAAAGCAGTTTTACCTGCTTTCTTGCTTGAAATCTATCAGATTAGTCACGGCAGTCACGCTGAAGTCTGATGTATAGTGCCTACTATCAATTTTCTTGCCTCTGAGCAGTCTTTGAAGATCATTCCTCAATATAAAGCCAGAGTTGAATAAGAGGAACCATCAATCGCAGACGTTCCGCGTTGCACCATCATCATTCGCAGCTATTAATTCTAGTCACAGTTCGACAAATTGCGTGAGTCAAAATGTGATATTGTGACGTAATGGTTGTTATTTATAAATCTTCTGCGTACAAGTAAGTGAAATGCTGCACCAACACGACAAAGTAATGTATTTCACACTAAATAAACAGCAGAGTATTCATGTTCAAATCAAAAGAAATAGCTTGATATGAAATTTGACCTAACGACGACCCTGGTTTCACAGACGTTGCGAAATCTTTTCAAGTCACGGTTAGACGTGACTTATGTGACCGCATGACGTAATCGTCCTTATTTATAAATCTGCATTTCTCAGCAAGTTTCTGTTTTTCTCAGAAAATATACGGAAAAGATATGTATTTCACACAAAATGACAATTATTTAACAGGACAATATTCATAAAATATCATTTAGGCAAAGGATGGCCCTGGCGAAATGTAACGTAGCTTGATAAAAAAATTGATCTAATGGCGCTTCCAGTGTATGTGATGTACGTACGCAACTCACAGACAAGTCAAGTCACGCTTCGACGTACGTGACCCTATGACGCAATCGTCCAAATATAAATCTGCACGTCTCAGCAAGTTTCTGTTTACATAAATATGCGAGTCTGAGCAAGTTTCTGTTTTCCTTTACGGAAAAGAAATGTATTTCACACAAAACAAACAGGACAATATTCATGACCCTGGCGAAATGTAACGTAGCTTGATAAAAAATTTGATCTAATGGCGCTTCTAGTGTATGTGATGTACGTACGCAACTCACAGACAATCTCTTCAAGTCACGATTCGACGTGACCCTATGACGTAATCGCCCAAATATAAATCTGTGCGTCTCAGCAAGTTTCTGTTTACATAAATCTGCGAGTCTGAGCAAGTTTCTGTTTTCCTTTACGGAAAAGAAATGTATTTCACACAAAACAAACAGGACAATAGTCATGACCCTGGCGAAATGTAACGTAGCATTGATAAAAAATTTGATCTAATGGCGCTCCTAGTGTGTCCACCCAGTAGTGAGTACAATTATTTAATATTTTGACGAGTCAAACTCACCGACGTTGCGAAATCTGTAGGCCGCTCCAATGTGTTTACGCGGTCCTAAATTAATATTTATTTGGACCAGTCCAACTTTCACATAGGCTCGATTTCCGCCGCTCTCTCAAGTCCGGGCTTTGTTCTTCCCCGAGAAAATCTTTCACAAGGCGAATATATATTTATACTCTCCCTAGCTCTCCTCCTAGCACTTTGGCGGAGTAGAGGTATAAGGTGAATCACGACAAAAAAAAAAAACTGAAGCTATTTTACTAACCGGGCTGGGCCCTAGGCCCACGCCCGGTTAACAAGGATCATGCTTCTTTCAAATGATCCCTCACGTGACTGTATTCTGATCGATGGTCATTTACACAAACAGTATGTACATGTATGACGTATTAAATCACTTCACGCTTAGCACCAAGTGTTCAACTACTGTTTTCGGGTTATATAACTTGATTCATGAACTTTGTTAAAGCACTGTTCCCTTAGCTTAAAGAACCGGTTGGTAAATCTGGTGAATACATTTTTGCTCTGTTTTATTCTTTAAATAATCAGCTGTGTGTTTTGAGATAGAGCGGGTTTCAATTGAGTGTCGTGAAACCAAAACCAAAGCGATTACAACGACCAATCACAACAAACGAAAACAACACAATTAACCATTGGGAACTCAAAGCAAATACATGTAACCTGCGCCAAGTTAGGGAAAACCGTGGTTTTGCATCTAATTGGTTGAGAAGGTGGCGTGAGTTTTTTAACCCTATCATAGAGGTAACATAGCTCTAATTCATAATTTGAGCATATGGATTAAAGGCCTATAAAGTCAAAGCAATGCCTCAATGTCCTTCTGTTCTATTTCGTTGGGGTTCGGAAGTAATATATATCAAATACTTGAGGCAGTGTCTTATCCGATTTCCAAACAATGAGAAGAGAGTTGAAAATACGACACTAAGGAGTAAACGGAGAAATAAAGTCCTAAAATTGTATGCTAATAGCTGTTATTACAGTTGAGCCCGCATTCAAATATTCTTTTGTTTTTAAAAAGTATGCAAACGAGTTAGACTCGATTTCCGCCGCTCTCTCGAGTCCGGTCTTCGTTCTGGCTCATTTTCCCGAACAGCGGCTGGTAATCGAGCCTACAAATGAGGCTAATGGGCCAATACAATGCCAGATTGACCCTTTCGCCTCGTTTGCATGTCAAACCGCTGACATCTGTAATAACTGCTATTAAGACCTGACAGCCAAGCCTCACTCATGGTTATGATTTCCTTTGTTTGAACATGATCAATTTTCCAATGAAACTTTGTTGCTCTGTATTCTTGGCTGAATATTCTTCTCACCCAACGCACGAGATGTTGGTGATTTTACTCCTGCGCTATAGTAATATCACTGTTGTTATTGTGTTACTTCAGGGAATCCAGTAAGAAAGCTGCTGAACAAGGCGCTGCTATCGTTTGTTTACAATCACTGGGTGTCCACGACGGACGTTCAAAGGCGGAAACCACGTGAGATCGGGGAGAGGTCTCTCCGGATTGCTCCGAATCCTGGGATATGAATACAAGCGAGCCAATAAGAAATCGAAATTTTGTCTTCGCCCAGCACTGATCATGCTAGGCTGAAATATCAATCTTGATTGACAGTTCTTGCAACCCAGATAAAGTCAACCACTCGTCACTTCCCAAACTGGCTCAGCAACACTAGGAAGAAAGAAACGTACAGTACTTCAATTGAAGAAAGCCAGTGGACGAAGGGAATGAGATACTGTTGGAAGTTTATAGCGACAATGACGATCAATAAGGTCCTCCTTTTATTTGTGAAAAACATGTGGATTCCCGAGGAGAGAGGGGAAAAGAGGGCCTGATACAATATTACTGTGGCGGGGAGATGGGGGCCAGAACCCGAGAGTAAAGGGTAAAGGAAGCGTTCAGCCAGTACTCTATTTAATTTCCGTTTCAATTCTGTTTTAACTTGTTATTTTATCTTGAGTACAAATAAAGGTTGAACATTGTTGTTGTTGTTGTTGTTGTTGTTGGAAGTCTACGGGAGGCGGGAAAAAAGAGGGCTGGGTCCCAGGGTTTTCCCGAAAATGTGAAGTAGATTGAAGGAAACTTTTCGGAATTAGACGGCAGTAGTAAAGGTGGGGGGGGGGGGGGGGGGGTTGGGGGCCTCCCACAGAAAACATTGAGATTTTAGGCTCTGAAAAGTTCGTTTTGGTGGATTCTGGAGATGGTTTTGCTCCTGGTTTTGCTATGGATACTAGAGAAAGCAAAAAACCCTAAGGGTCTGATAGAGGGGTCCGAACTCGGGAACTAGGCGAACAGGGAAGTTTCTATGAAATTCACTGCCGCTGGCGTGCGCTGTAGAGGACTGGATCTAGTTTAGTCTAGAACGCAAAATAACTGTAGCAAAAAAAAAAAAAAAAAAAAAAAAAAAACTGGCGCAAACAGTCAGAGATACGCCACCGAAGCGTCATTAATAAAGCAGTTAATTTGTTAAAATTTAGTTTTATGGTCCTCAGGGCTAACACGCGCGCAAAGATAAAAGGAATAAGCCAAAAAGCAACCTCATCCCCACGTATTTTCCTTTCAAAAGTGGAGAGCTTTGTTAGCCAGACGTGAGAAATTGGTCCGTATGCGCGAGATGGAAGTTTTTAGACCCGTAAGCGTGAGACTCGCCGCGCATAATGCGTTGGAGTTGGAAGGTATACGATGATAAAATAATAATAAGCGCGGGACAGCTGTTTGAGCCTTGATGATGGTTATCAGAAATAAAGATCTGAGATGACATGAGCGCACTCCAGAATATGAGTTTATTTGTTTAACAGGAAGACATCTGGTTTCAGTTTTGTATTTCTTAAATATGTGTTGGTTAATACAGCTTCCAACGCGTTTCTTATGCTTATCTTTTGGATGAAACTATGACAAAGATTATTTCTCTCGTTTTACTTCTTTTGGTGGAAAAAATATCTACAGCCTGTAAGTGATCATTTTACATAATACTTGTAGTGATTTAGCTGTTACGAGGATTCTATAGTGCGAATTATAGCTGTGCTTTCATTTTGCGGCACCGCATGAAGTTATCGAATTATTTATCGTTAAAATGCCTACGAAATAAATGTGTTTGTTGATCCAATGACTATACTAATAATTTGCTAGCTCTGTGTTGATCTCTTATTCCTTGGTTGGATTGCAAACGTTCTTACGTCACAACCCTAAAAAGCGATCCGTTTGGCACCTTTGGCCGCGCGGTAAATTGAACCACTTTTGAGCGTCTCGAAATACCTGAGTACAAAATGAAGCTACCGGCCAATAAACATTTGAATTCTGACTGGTAAGAACTTAAAATTTTAACTTTGTGAAATAATAAAAAAAATCATCTCATACGAACTTATAAGTTGTCTAAGTTATCGAACTGTTTACACGAAAAATACCGCACCGTGTAGGCGCTTTTGGTAGCATGATTATCACTGTTATTATCCTCTATGTAAATGACTATTGTGTATGACATAATGATAGCTATATAGAGAGTTTCTCTCGAGCTTTCTTTGTTTGGATTAAAACCGTTTCCAAAGTTGGAAAGTATATTTTGTTTTGAATTTTAAGCAGGTGAATTAGAAACTGAACCTACATGAATAACTCAATAGCGTCATATTATTATCTTTGGTTCCTTGCCACAAAAATATAGTGACAATTAATCATTTCAGCATTCCCAGGGTTGGCATTTTGAAAGTGCTCAAATATTAATTTATTGCATTGAACTATTTTATCCTGCCTGCATCCTACTACTGTGGTTTAACTGAGGCAGAGAACAGTCTTACAACTGGATTTTCTATTACGGTATTTCTCGTTTCCTTTTCGGATGAAAAATTATGGATAATTTGTATCTCATTTTGCTTATTTTGATTATAACCGTTTCCAAAGTTGGAAAGGATATTTTGTTTTCGATCCTATATCCACCGGGTGATAAATAGAGGTTATTCAGCGGAAAGTTGTGTAATACGGCTGGGTATTTTTACGAGTCAGTTTTTATTTTTTCGAGCCTTTAGGCGAGAAAAAATAAACACTGACGAGTAAAAATACCCAGCCGTATTACACAACTTTCCGCTGAATAAATTGTTTATTATACGACATAATATATTTCCTAAAATATAGGCTTTCAACCGTGTTTTCCGTAGCGCGCGGTCAGGGGGACTGAGACCCGTGTAATACGGTCTCATATCTGCTCTCGTCTTTGTGCGTATTCGCACTCCAAAATGCCATGTCGTGTAATAAATGTTAATACAGTTATGTGTTAAGTTTGTTTTATTTTTATTTTTTTAAACGCGAAACTAATTAATACACCTCCGTTCATAAACGACAACAGGCGTCAGTTTATATGCGCTTCAGTAGTTCATGTCGCTTTTCTTTTTGTTGTTGCCGCAACCTATGAGTTTGAAGCAACAGGAAGAACTTTACTTGGTTTTCATAATTTCAATTTTCACCTCAGTTCGCAGATCGCAGCGATCGTTGCGATCGACGATCGCATCGTTGAGACCTCAGGTTTTCCATATGATCGCAGCGATCACAAGAGTGGTTTCCATATAAAAACTGCACGATCGCAAGGATCGCAGAGATAAAAATGTTTCTATCTCTGCGATCGCAATCGCAAGGGTCGCATCGATAGCAACGTTTTATGGTTTCCATATGATCGCAAGGATCGCAGAACACTTTTTTTGCGATCGTTTGCGATAGTTGCGATTATATGGAAACTTAAAGCCTGGTTTCCCCATCGCAAGGATCGCAGCGATCGCTGCGAGACCTCAGGTTTCCATTTGAGTAGGAGGATAACTTCAAGCGGCTTATATAATTTATTATTTTATTTTATTTCAATGAAAACATTATTAGCATATTAAATAAAAATTCAACTGAAAAATAATGTCTTTAATTTTAAAAAATTCGCATCTTGATAGAAGAAAAGGAATTTTAAAGTCTTTGCAATTACAGGATATAAAATAGAGTTCAAGTACAGTAGACTCCCCAGGGCCGTAGCTAGCGGGGGGGGCAAGGGGGGCAGTTGCCCCCCCCCCCAAGAATGGGTAATGCTTTCTGAAAAACGAAAACTGCGTATGTTTTTTTCGCGCTCAAACAGCCGCCTTCTTGATCAAAATATATGCCGAGAGTCTTTCAAAAACAATACTGAACATTTCAAAGGCTTGGTACTCGATCTCCCCAGATTTTGCTCGGCATATTAATCAAGATGATGGGGAACGAAGAGGCGAGAACTTCTTACTTCTTAGGTAACTAAGTAAGTAGTTATATTTTGACTGCCCGGTACCATACTAATTTGAACATTTACGATTGATTGAGAAATATATTTTGGAGCGGAAATCCAACTGGAGACATCTTTTACACACGAAATAGACTAATAAAATGTTTAGTGTACTAAGGCCGATATAAAGGTAACAAAACCTCGGAAATATTGCTGTAAGCACTAAAAATACCTGTCATTTTACACTGAATCGAGATTGATTTTTTTTGACAAAATATCTCATGGAAAATGCTCAAAATAGCATTTCTGAGCCTCTAGATTTCAAATTTTCTGAGGGGGCATGCCCCCAGACCCCTCTAGCGGTTCGCGCCTTCGGCACTCGCTTCATTGCCCCCCCATTCAAAAAATTCTAGCTACGGCCCTGCTCCCGCTATCTCGAACTCTCAAGGGGAACGGAAAATTGTTCGAGATAGCGGGGGTTGTGTCAAATTTCGTAATTTTCAACAAAACTTAACTAGTATACAATTATCGACCTGTCGGTGCTTGCAGAGTCTGCTCTATAGGTCTCTTTTATGTCTCTATACAATATTAGCAATAAATACTGTTTGTCAGTGTTTCTTTTTTCTCATTCGACGAACAATACATGCTTTATTGTAAAGGAAAAAAACGGCGTATTTTATACAAAGTCCAGTATAGGTCTAACTGTAACAATTTTTATCCTACTTCGAGTGTTTTAAGAAACAAAAGCAAACGGCTTTCTGACAACGAATACTGAATATTAACCTACAGTACTTCACATCGGGCGGTCAAAATAAAGATTGAAAAAACAAATCTTAAGGTTCTGCTGGTGCTTTGACTTTTAGTGAAACTGTTCTTTATAGGAGAAGAGAGTTGACGTGTGCATAACCGCAACTTTTGTCGATAAACTACTGTACGATGAAAGAACGTCTATTACTTCGGAGTTCGCTCTTGGTGGGTCACTCAACATCATAATCGGCTGCAGTTTGAGATAAGAGGTGTTAATTTAGGTCACGGGGAGTCGCACTTTGTTCGAGATAGCGGGGGATTCGAGATAACCGAGATCGAGATAGGCAATAGTAAATGACTGAAAAAACAGTAAGAAAAACCAAGGGGAACGGGTTACAGTTCGAGATAGCGGGGGATTCGAGATAGCCGGGTTCGAGATAGCGGGAGTCTACTGTAGTTAAAACGATAAAACTCAACCAGTCGTTTCGGTCTTTAATATGTATAAAATAATGAACTGAGGCGACGCGAGCATTAGTTTAGCTGCAACGCCGTAAAAACAGCTGGTAACGGACAGCAAATAAAATAAAAAAAGACAACAGAAAAACACAAAGAGCGGGCAAAAGATGCAGCAGTTTAATTGCCTGTCTCAGAAACCGTCATCATTTTCCAACGTAGAATCCAGCTTATAAGCTGTGGTTATATATCACTTCAGAATGGTTTTTGCCTAGTCTTACCACCGGCGGTCTTTTCTCCCACGCAATACCGTAAATTTCGGATAATAAGCCCAAGATGTATATAACGCACGCGCAGAGCCTTTGTACATCCGTATTGGGAAAATATTGGTCGAGTTCTTTTTTTGCAAGTTTATGGACCGAGCCGAAGGCGAGGTCCATAAACTTGCAAAAAAAGAACGAGATCAATATTTCCCAATACGGACTGAGCAAGCCGAGTTCAATAAAGTTTTTATTATAATGGCTTTTTAAAAACTTGCTGATAAATTAATGCAACCATTCTCGGCTAACGCGCGCGCGCCAAAGCTAAGCATATTCTTGCATTTTTCAGGCCACTTTGCGAAAAGTTTAACCGAAATTGTCCGCCAGACATGAGGAAACATGTTTCTACTTAATAGAAAACAATTTTCTTTTGTTCAATGTTTTATAAAACGAATTCGGTGAAATGAGTTCGTGAGCGGTCCATCTTAGCGGTCCGTATTGCAAAATACGGACCGCTCAGGGAACCAATCAGAATGTTCCTTTTCGTCGTGGACCAGTTTGCCATATAATAAATCCATTTACCGCCGAAAATTGACCGGCCGGTTCTTACGCGGACTGCCTCTTAAGCCTTTAATTTGTTTGGCGACGTTCTCGTTGCCATTGTGATTTGGTGTCCCTAATGAGCGACACGAGAAAACCCAGCGAACTGATCTAGCAACACCAACGAGAACGGCTCCAAACAAAAGGCTTAATAAGTAGTACCTCACGCTA
>MU825968.1:29858-69803 GCA_029204205.1 Desmophyllum pertusum | reverse complement strand
TTATAGCCAACACAAGTGCGACCTACGTTTTTTGGACGAACAACTTGTCCAACAAGGTAAAGAAACAAAGAAGCAGTTGTCCTGTGATTGGTTTGCATCGCAAGTGCAATACATTTTGCCAAAACAATCACAAAACAAGTGCGACCTACTTGTTCTGACTGGGCCAAATTTTGTCAAAACGGACAAAACTTCAAAGGGGCCGTAGTCCTGCCCTGGAGCTGGACAAACCACATTCCCACGCACCTGGTGACTCCTGATAATGCTCTTCTGATTTACCATTGTGTTGACTTCTCTGAAGAATAACAAATTTGCATTTTGCAGCGCGTGTTCCCATATATTTGATTCAAATTTATCGCGGCCTCCAGCACTGAGTGCAAGTACAATATGGTTTATGCCAACAAAACTGGATTTACAATATGCAATGTTTTATTATGTTTCTGTGCATTTTCTGTGATAATCGTCACGAGCCAGCTTTATGATTAATGAGTTTGTAAAGGACAAATCTGTTCTCCTCAAAGCCCAGAATTTGATCATTTCACGTCGTTGTTTTGCAGAAGACAGCTGAGAATGTACCCCGATGTTTTTTAGCACGTGCAAAGCTATTGTACTAATAACTAAACCTTTTGTGATTTTACAAAATGTCTCTGACAACATGTCCCGACAAATTTTTTGGAAAATGTTGGGACATTTCAAACTTGTCTGCAAGTGCGACCCGGGCCATACTAGGAAACATTGTTGCGGAAACATTGTTGCGGAGACAAATGTTTTCCCAGTTTAGCCGCGTGGGAAACATATGTTGCGGAAACAAATTTTGCTGCTCGGAAACAAGAAATGTTTTTTGCCTCAGGTCAAAAACATTTTGCTTCCTTGACACAAATTTTGCGTCCGCAACATATGTTTTCCCAGTTTAGCCACCATGAAAGCAATGTTGACTAGTTTCCAGTGCTGCTCATTAAAAATGTTGCGTAGCCCTGGGGACGAGAATATGCAAAAATTCTTCCCCAGACTTCTTCGGAAGTCAGTTTATTATTATGCGCATGCGTACCCTTTGTTTTCCGAAACAATGTTTCCTCGTTTAGCCACCGGTGCAGCAAAACATTTTGTTTGCTTCCCGCTAGGTTTAGCCAGCCCGGAAACATAACAAGAAACAATGTTTTCCGCAACAATGTTTCCGCAACAATGTTTCCTAGTTTAGCCAGGCCTTTATACGTGCTCTGGCAACGAAGGAGTCAATAGCGCTTCTTGTTGTCGGACGTTTTGAGAGCCGAAAATTCTGAAGAAGAAAAGGGGAACCTTCCAAACAGAGGTATTTCTAAAGAAAACTCGCTTGGTTAGGGAGTAAGTGGCGTATGATATTTCTGTTGAGCGACAGAGAATGACGAGAAATAAATTTCCTGCAATGAACCCACATGGTTTCAGTTGAAGCAGAGGCTTACTATCCTCTGTTTGTGTGGTCACAGGTCTCTGCGATATTCAAATTTCTTAGTACAATAGAATTGCTATTGTGAACATTAATCTTCCTATGATCGGTATTTATCGCTGTCTATATTTAATAAAATAAAGTCAAAACATTCGGACGGCGGTTTGACTTTGCTTTGATGTGGTTTTTAAAGCGATTTGAGGCGCCAGAGAGCAGTTTTAGGACTTCAAAGTATTCGACTCGCTTCTAGAGAATAGCGAAAGCCGTTCAATTACTACTAAAAACAGACATTCAACGTTAATTTTGTAAAAGTAAATCCACTGTGTTATATGCAATCGAATTACTTGAAAGAATATTAAATATTCAGTCACCATTTGTTGTGTCAGTTGATGTTATGATAATTAATATTAATAAGTCACGAGCAGTGACTTTATATCTGATAAAACACCGCATACTTATTAGGGGTGTTTTTATCACATATGATGTCATTACACGTGACGTATTATCGATCATTTGATTGGTTCGTGGGCTTATGAATTATTAATGAGTTTTTGAAATAATAATGGTACATATAATGGTAAGCTATAGTTTGCCTTAAATGAGAACATGTTGCTTGAGTTGGTTTTGGCCTTTTTTTGCCATATTTTTCCTAAACGCACTTACAGTGAATTTAGTTATTAGATATTTCTTTTAATGTGTGATTGATTTTCATGTGTTTTAGGCTTAAATATACCACTGGGTGTGTTATATGGCCATCTAGCTGAGGTGAGATATTTCTTGATGATTATTTAGGTTGTGTTTAAAGTGTGTACTTCCTCAGACCTAAATGCCCCTACATTTATTGACTTAATAAAATTGAATTTTTATTGTGTGAGCTTACATCGGAAGAGAAAGCCAGCTGTAACTCACAGCGCCATATCCAAGCTCATATGCGTACGCAGTGCGGACCCAGTTTTTTGTAAGTAAGATACTGAGTTGTTTTTTCTCCCTTAATGAAAATTTAAGTTTTTTTTCTAGCAATTGTACATACTTTGGTCAACTTGAGACCACCAGTAGTTGGTTTAAAAAACTTAGCATGCATGTTAAGCTTTTTTCCCACACAACGCTTAAATAACCTTTTGGATTTAATTTTTCAGGAAGAACCTGTTGAACCATCAAGTGATATAGAGTTCGTTTTAGATAGCTCTGAGGAGAACTACAAAGAGCCACATTCACCAGGTAAAAACTGGTGTCAAACAATAACCTTTTTTGTGACCTGTATTTGGTGAGGTTCTAAAACTTTTACACAAGTTGTGCCCATTTGTTCCAATTTATAGTTTTTTCAAGGAAACGACCCCGTGATAGTCGCAGTGATGAAGAGTATAAAGATCCACATGTAACCATGAAGAAAAACTCCAGGAAAAAACAAAGGCCGTCATATTAGAAACAGACAGTGAAGGGGAGGAAGATGATAGTGCAAGTGTTGGGGCAAATTGTGACTCTAGCAGGAGAGAAAAGATTAAAAGTACAGAGCTAGAGGTTGAAACAAAGAAGATGAAGGTAAAGCTGGTGATTGCCTTATTGCTTGTTAGTTTATTTATTCTAATTTTTACTTGAGTCATTACGTTAACTGAGCCAAATCCATTACCGTATTTACTCGAAAGAGCGCCGCCCTCGAATTAGCGCCGCCCCCGAATAAGCGCCGCACCTGAGAGCAAAAATATTAATAAGCGTCGCCCTCGAATAAGCGCCGCACCCCTCAACAACAACGTGGCGCTTATTCGGAACTTGAGTTCTAGAGCGGCGCTTATTCGAAGAGTGTCAACGTTAAAATGTACAAACGATATGGTTCATTTTAAACCAACCGACCCAGATGGAGCTCATTGATTCCGGTCGCGTAGGAGACAGTAATATAGACACTTGAAACTAACTTTTACTACGTTTTTGCTGTCGTTTTTACAAACAAAAAGGTTAGCTATGTTTTTTTCGCAAATGTTTTTTTAGAAGTTTTAAATAAGTGCCGCCCCCGATTAAGCGCCGCCCTCGAATAAGCGCCGCATCAAAGAGTCAAAAAATTTAATAAGCGCCGCGGCGCTTTTTCGAGTAAATACGGTAGTAAGGCTTGTCGATGCCAGATGGACCTAATTGAGAGCCGTTTACGTGATTTTAAAGTAGATATAAGTGTTAAACCAGTGTTATATTCAGAGCCACGCATGTGAAAAATGTCCGATTCATTGGTTTTGGTATTACTTCTTATTGGTTCAGAAAATGGTGTTAGTTCTTGTAACCAATTATTGAGCACAGAAAAAAGCAAAACCAAGGAAAGCAAGAATTGCCTCAATGCTCAGTAAAAAGCCGCTCTTTAGATACAGGCACTGCTCATTTCAGAAATATAAGTTTTCAATCTTTTTAAATTTAAATGGCCAAAATCATCAATACAGCTACATGTGAGATTTACAAAAATTCTTTATACATGTCACAAGTCACATGTTAAAATTGACTTTGGATAATAAATAAGTTAATGTAAAGTCTGTACTTGAGCCAAACTAGCGCACACCTGCCGGAGGTTATCACCAGGTCTAAAACTTTTACACAAGTTGTTCCCATTTGTTCCAATTTATAGCTGTTGCAAGGAAACGACCCCATGATGGTCGCAGTGATGAGTGTAAAGGTCTCCATGTAACCACGAAGAAAAACTCTTGGAAAAGAACAAAGGCCGTCATATTAAAGAAGGAGAGTAAAAGGGAGCAAGACGATGGTGCAAGTGTAAAGTTGGAGGTTGAAACAAAAGAAGACGAAGAAGGTAAGGCTGTGATTGCCTTATTG
This sequence comes from Desmophyllum pertusum, assembly GCA_029204205.1. Taxonomy (NCBI): domain Eukaryota; kingdom Metazoa; phylum Cnidaria; class Anthozoa; order Scleractinia; family Caryophylliidae; genus Desmophyllum; species Desmophyllum pertusum. The sequence continues at coordinate 65,578 of MU825968.1, read as the reverse complement.
CTTGTTAGGTTCTGAAAGTTTATTTTAATTGTTTATTTATTCTAATTTGCACTCTCGGAGTACATACATACATAAATATTTTTGAGTGTCGGGTATTTAGCTAAAAAGCTAATTGGGGACACTATAACAGAACTATAAAATACTTACAAACTAGATAAATAAATAAATAAGTAGTTCAAAATTTAGATATAATGTGAATAGGTTAAAAATAAGTATTAAATAAGTATAGATTCTTACAATATATTAACTGAGCCAGGCTTCTCGACACTAGAGAGACCATAACGAGAGTGGTTTACGTATGTGATTTCAAAGTAGATAAAGGTGTTAAACCCAGCTTTATTAAAAGAAAAGCGCTTGTGAAAAGTGTTATTTCTTCTTGGTTCGGAAAATCCTCAAGAATATAAGTTTTCAACCTGTTTAAATAGATATGCTGCATGCGAGATTGTCAGAAATTTTCCATTTTATTTGTGAATGACTTTGAATAATAAGTGAAGAAATTATCTTATTAACGAATGTGTAATCGAAGTATACTGTGCCTTGGATGGAGATATTTGTAATAAGGCAAAGCTGTATTGTAAATGAGAATCTCAACCCAAATCATAGCATACTTTGGTGTGTTTCTATTCTTAGCGTACTTAATTTCATTGTTTTGCAGTTGTTATTTCCTGCTCAAAGAAGGGTAAATACAATGCTAGGATATATGACAAAAGGCATTCCTGCTTTTATTGTGACAAGTTATGTGCAAAAATTGCTCGGCATTATGAACATCACCATGAACACGAGGCAGAGGTAGCTGAAGCATTTGCTTATCCACGAGGCTCAAAAGATCGTAGGAAAGCCCTTGAAAAGTTGCGACTGCGAGGCAATTTTCATCATAACTTGCGTGTATTGGAATGTAAAAGTGGAGAGCTCATTGTCATGAGAAGACCAGGAGAAGATGAGGACTGTTCTCAAGATGACTATCTGCCTTGCACTCACTGCCTGGGCTTTGTAAAGAGAAACGATCTTTGGAGGCATAATAAAGCCTGCACCTTCAAGAGCGGTGACAAGGATGATAAGACTGATGAGGAGGATGGTGATTACATGAAATGCCAAAAACTTCAGGCCAAGAGCAAATTATTAGTTTTACCATCAATATGCCCCGGGAAGAGCTCACCCTTCCAAGAAGTTGTGGCTTCCATGAGGTCAGACCATATAACTCTTGTCGCTCGAAACGATTCCATTATATCTGCTTTTGGCGCCATGATGGTAGAAAAGTTAGGAACTAGGAGATCTCATGACATTTCGCAAAATATGCGAAACGTTGCACGTCTGCTAATATCTTTGAGAGAGGCAGAACACAATGAAAATGCCCAGCTGTCACAGTTCCTTCGTCCTGACAAGTTTGACGTTGTTGTGCAATGTGTCATGGACATTTCGAAGTTTGATGTAAAGATGGGTGAAAAACAGGTTGGTACACCATCTTTAGCATTGCATGTTGGCCACTCGTTGAAGAAATGCGTCGGAATTGTTCGTGGAAAAGCACTCCGTGAGAAAGATAAAGGTCTCCTTGAAGATGTTGAGCACTTTGAGAAACTCATGGAAGCTGAGTGGAATTACCGTATCAGCCATCATTCTTTGACAACACTGAATGATAGGAGGCATAATCAACCAGATCTTCTCCCATCACAAGTGACCTTCAGAAGTTAAAGGAGTACATTACCGCCAAGATCATTTCACTCACTTCACAGTTGCAAGCTACAAGCAGACCAGCCCTACGCACCTGGCGAGAGTTAAGTGAATTGGTGCTTAACAGACTGATACTCTTCAACAAACGGAGAGGGGGAGAGACAGCAAGACTTCGTGTGGAAACCTACACCAGTCGCCCTGATTGGCACAAAAGCACAAATCAAGACGTCGTTGCATCTCTCAGTGACATGGAACAGCAGTTATTCAAGAGGTACTGTAATAAATTATTCCAGACGTAACAAATCAATGATCAGTGTAATCGATAGGTAATCAATGAGTAATCAACTGATTAGTCATTGAGTATCACCGATAATCATGAGTCGAAACAAAAAATTAGTGGCCGATCGATTACTCATCGATATCATTGATTATTAGTATGCTTATGCTGCGTTTTATGTCAAGCGAAAGACATACTAATATTATTTTTATGCCCATAGTTACATGTGTGTTAGACAAAATTGCAACGCTCGTTAATACTTCTTGAGACACTTCCTGAAATTGCGTGAAAAATACAGTAAGCCACAAGTGCAGGGTACGGCGTGACAGTTGCGTGACAAGTTACATCTTTGTTGCATGTTCTGTCTGTATTGTTGTGTTGGAGTGTTTAATGTGCTTAAGTAACTATTTAGACATTTATACCCCACAAAACATTTTCTAAGCAGCACATGTTCGCAGAAAACAGAAAAAGCCGCCATTTTGGATTTATGCAAATTAGGTTTTTAGCAAACGCCAAATTTGTCGTTTTCCCCCACGTACATTTTTCTACATTTTTGATATGTGGTTTAGGTTCATATTATAAGTCCGTTGGCGCAAAATTAGTTTCTATTGCAATTTATTCTAGCAGCATATTTTTGCAGAAAACATTTTGAATTTATGCAAATTAGCTTTTTTTTTAGCAAAGTAGCAAATTTGTCATTTTCCCCACGTACATTTTTCTACATTTTTGATATGTTGTTTAGGGTCATATTTCAAGTTTTTTGGCGCAAAAATAGTTTCTGTTGCAATTTGTTCAAGGTCTAATCACATAATGACTGGACTAATAGTTAGACGCTTTCACTTTCAATCCAAGATGGCCGCCAAATCGACTTTTCAGCCTCCCGTAACTATGGCACCAGAAGGTCTGCAATCTCTAAACTTAGCAGGACATTGTTATTTGACGAGTTATATCGATCGCATGTTTGAAACTGCACGATTTTTCGCTGAGTCAGCAGTTTTTAGGAAAAGACCACATTTGACAGCTGTCAATCACATTGAAGGGAGTCACGTGACCATGGCAGTACTTAGTGGTAATCAAAATGTAGAGTCGGCCATGGACTATAATCGTGCCAAATATGAACTGAATCGGTTAGTTGATTACTGATTTTATTGTTTTTTCTATCCTACAATTTTTTCCAGACTGGATATGGTAGAAATTAAGGGAAAAAGAGGTCGCAAGGTGCCTATACTCTTAACAAAGGACGTCAAGAAAGCGATCGATGTCTTGGTGGAAAAGCGAAGTGAAGTAGGTGTTAATCCAGACAACCCCTACCTATTTGCAGCAACTGGGAACGGTTCCTTAGGTCATCTTAGACCTTGGGAATGTATGAAAAAGGTCGCCACAAATGAAGATTTGCAGTTGGAAAAACCAGAAGCTGTGACAAGTACCAGGCTTCGAAAGTACGTAGCTACGGTATCCCAAATTCTAGACCTTCAAGAAAACGAGCTAGATTGGCTAGCTCGCCATCTTGGCCACGATATCCAAGTTCACAGGGAGTATTATCGATTACATGAATCCACCATTGAGCTAGCGAAGGTTGGCAAAATCCTTACTACAGTTGACGAGGGAAAAACCACACAGTGGGCCGGGAAATCCCTTGATGAAATTGACCTGAACACAGACATTGGTCCAGTTGCGGGTACGTTTAAGGTGATCGAAATACCAGTAGGGAACTGGAAGAAAACAAACAAATGGTTTTATTCTTTTCAAATTATTAGGAAGCAATCTGATCAATTGAAAATTCCGCTCGATGTCCTCACTGAATAATTGATCTGATTAAGGGCACGAAATTGACGCTCGCAGACTCAAAACAAAACCTACTACAAATGTGTTAACTGAGAGTTGGAGGGTCCCTTTAAAGAAATACTTCAGAAAAGAGTAAATTATACGCAATTTTAGTGGGCGTGTAAAAGTCGTATATAATTCTCATCTCGAATGATGATGGAAGCACTTCACGATACGTGCTATGAAAGGGATAAAGACAAGCAAGTGAATTATTTTTAGTGCAGTAGCTGTAGTTAAGCTTTGCTTCTTTAGTAAGCATCGTAATGCATTACACTGTATTATGCTTTTTGAGTCATTCTTGCCTGTTCCACCACTAGCAACTTATCCTGTTATTGTTATCGTTGTTCCCTTTTTAAGATGACGGGGAGTCTGGAACAGAAGACGATAGTGGAAGTGATAGTGATACTGAGCTACCGAGTCCGAGTGTCAACGTCAGGAATCAACGACAAAAGGGAATGGTAAGTTGATAAAAAATTCTGTTTCACGTTTTTGAGTGTTGATTTTACATGTAATTGCCGTTTAAGAAATTAAACTCAGTTCAAGGCACTTGCCTGTTGCATATTTTCTTTTTACATTCTATACTACGAGCAGTCCCTCTTTCTCTCTGTTCTCCCGCTAGAGTTATGCTGAGCAATTGTTTTTAAGAAACTTTATATCTAGTGTTTAAAGAACAAAATTTTTATTAAATTCAGAAAAACGCGTGCCAATTGATATGAATATTTGAAAATGGTGTTATGAGGGTTATTTTTACCAGTAAATCTAGGGATTTAATGTTTATTTCTGTATTTTGATTTTTGTACATTTTGTGATTCGCGTACAGTGTAGATAGTACAAGATTCTAATACAGTGTTGTAAATCAGGGTTTTTAGAATTCTATTTAAGTTCGTATTTAATGGTGAACAAGATACATACATGTATTCTCGACTGGTATGGTTTCAGTGCGAAGCAGATGTTCTTTTAATATCTATCTTTTTTTCTAGGTGATCAACTTTCTCATAAGACTTGTTTGTTTTGTTTTCCAAATATGTTTAATTATTAGAATAGTGATTATTTATAGTTTCTGACCTTGTTGACCTAGAACTCGTTTTTCGTTACTTTCTTTCAAAACAGAATTTAAATAGTTCGTTTTAGATACCTTTTTACGACTCATACTGGAACCATACCGATTCTATACTTCGAAAATAATTTAAAGGTTAATTGTTCCATAGTTTGAATAGGTGTTAGTAACAAAGTGTGAACTTTTCTAAGTAACTCCTTGCGATGTACTCTGAATACTAAATGAGCACCTAGAGTTAATTCATGGATTAAGGTGGTACTTGACCTCCGGCCCTTCTTGTAGGTTTTACCTGTTTACCCTCGCTTCTTGTTGGTCTGTAGTCTTGACTAAGTTGCACTGAAAAAGCTAAATGTTTTTCTGTGGAAATGTACCTTGTAATTTTTATATTTCCCACGTTGTTTTGTTTGGGCCAAATACTTAGGGAAAATTAGTAAAAAATTGCTTGAAAAGAAGATTTCGTCAACAATAGCCTGGTCGAAGGAAAATATGCAAAACAGTCTTCTGCGCAGGCGCACTCGTCCGTAAAGTGGTCTGCGCATGAGATTACGTAAGCATCATCTATGTGATGAGTTGACTTTGATGGAACTTTGACAGTTTCCAGGCTGGTCCAGATAAAAGCAACGTGAGCAGTGATCAGTTGTCAGTTGTTGTAAGTTGAGCTATAGTGAAGAACAAGCAACAAACCGAAAACAGTTGCAGACAAGAACTGTATTGAAGACACTGAGTGGAAGTTTGATAAATTGTTGTTGGAATAGAGAGAGGTCTATTCCAACACTAGTGATCTCTTGTTACTCTGGTTACTTCATCTTTAAAGAATTGTTTAGTGTTGTTGCTGCTTTTACAATATTTTCCGCTCTTCTAACAGGAGAGACCAAGCACCTCAAGCAAATCAAATGAAACATCAGTATCAAAAACATCAGCATCAGCATCAGCATCAAATGGTATGTTAGTTAACATTTCTTGTCACACGCTTAAATGTTTACTTTAAGTTATTTTAAGACCCTGTTTGGTGGTTCAGCCGAGATTTGAACTCGCGACCTCACGCTCTGCATGTTGCCCCTCTACCAGCTGGCTTAACTGAGTTAATAGGATTATTTTCTTTATTTTCTTTTAACAGCTAAGACTAAAAAGACTAAACAGGCTAAAGCAACAGAGAACAGTGGTACGTAGCTAACATTGCTGTATATACATGTATGCATTTTGTTGTTTGACGAAGAATTCTCATTTCCTTTGACCATGTTAGTTTGACAGTAAAAGTTATTTTAAGACCCTGTTTGGTGGTTCAGCCGAGATTTGAACTCGCGACCTCACGCTCTGCATGTTGCCCCTCTACCAGCTGGCTTAACTGAGTTAATAGGATTATTTTCTTTATTTTCTTTTAACAGCTAAGACTAAAAAGACTAAACAGGCTAAAGCAACAGAGAACAGTGGTACGTAGCTAACATTGCTGTATATACATGTATGCATTTTGTTGTTTGACGAAGAATTCTCATTTCCTTTGACCATGTTAGTTTGACAGTTTTTAACAGCTACGTCTCTTCTCCCTAGGGCAAAAAACCCCTAGCACAAACATTCACTGCGCTACTTTGGACCAGTTTTATGGTCAAAACTAAGCACTGAAATAAAAAACTTGCCATGTGTCAACACTTTCAAAAAGCGATTCGAAAAATGGACATAAACAGTCAGTTGTTCAAAAATAACACTTACTGCTGCAACCTCTGTACTGCATAATTTTTATTTTATTATTGTTCATTCACGTATTTGTTTATTGACTATATTTATATAGAATTCTTACCTTTTACCTTTTATTGTACATATATTTTAGTTAAATTAATTTTAGTAATTTTAGTATAGTGTCCACAATTGTATCATCCTTTTTTATTGCCACAGTTAGTGTTAGCATTGATATGACTGTGTACATATACTCAGGTCCTACTGCTACCCTAAGAAAGAAAAAGTCTCACATTGCCTGGACGAAGGAAGAGAAAGACGCAGTTTTCAAGTACCTTGGAGAGTTCGTTAAAAGGAAGATTGTACCAGGAAAACGTGAATGTGAAAACTGCATAAAACAAAGTGGAGGACTGCTGGCCAATAGAGATTGGAAGGTTGTGAAAGATTGTGTGAGGAACGTCCTTTCACGTGCAAAAACATTGCAAGAAAAAAACACCTAGATAAACTCTAAAGAGATTGGCCAGTTGTGAAAATATGTGTGAAGAATATTTTTTCACGAACAAAAGCATTGCAAGGAAAAAATACCTAGAGGTTATTGGAATTTGCTACGTTTCCTTACGTTACATTAGGCTAAGTTGAGCCACCTTTTGAGAAGGAAATAATAATAATAGGGAAACGTAAATGTGAGAACTGTATAAAAAGAAAGTGAGGAGTGTTGGCCAGTAGAAATTGGACAGTTATGAAAAATTGAGTGAAGAATTGTTTTTCACGTTCAGCAGTATTATAAGAAACAAAACACACCTGAAGTTTATCGGAACTTTTTACGTTTCCTGTACGTTTGGAGCAACATTTTGAAAAGAAAGAATGATTACTATTATTAAGATTTAACCAGGGAAACATGAATGTGAGAACTGTATAAAACAAAAGCGACTGAGGAGTGCTGGTCAGTAGAGAATGTACAGTTGTGAAAAATTGTTTGAAGATTTTTTTTTTTCACGAGCAAAAGCATTGCAAGAAAAAAACACCCAGGGCCGAATATTTAAACAAGGTTTAGACAGGGTTTAACAAAACCGTGGCCTAACTTGAATTTAAACTGGCCAACCTCAATGTTTTAACGTGATTTACAGTAAACCCTGTTTAGAAGGTGCATAACACAGACTAAAGACAGAATTAGCTTCTAAGATAAACCTGCTCATTAGAAGATATAGACCCATTAAATTCTCTTAAACCATGGCCTAACTTAGACTTCGTTTAAATATTTGGCCCTAGGCTAGAGTTTATCGCAACTTGTCACGTTTCCTGTACGTTACATTCGGCTAAGTGGAGCAACCTTCTGTGAAGGAAGAAATATATTATTAAGAATTTGATTCTGGTTCTGTAAGTGTAGAATAAGAAGCATTTTTTTTATCGTTATTGTAGACCTTTAGTTTTGACACTTAAACGTTTGTTTAGATTAGATTCAACTCAGCTCCTTATGTAGTTAGTCACCGAGTTCTTCGTAATACCTATGAGATTAAACTTACTGAATTCAAAAAGTTAAAGTATTTCACAAGCAAAAGCATTGCAATAGAAAAACACCTAGGGCCGAATATTTAAACGAAGTCTAAGTTAGGCCGTGGTTTAAGAGAATTTCATGAGTCTAAATCTTCTTATAAGCAGGTCTGTCTTAGTAGCTAATTCTTGTTTTAGTCTGTGTTATACACCTTCTAAATAGGGGTTACTATAAATGACGTTAACACATTGAGGATGACCAGTTTAAAGTCGAGTTAGCCCACGGTTTTGTTAAACTCTGTCTAAACCTTGTTTAAATATTCGACCCCTAGAGTTTATCGGAACTTGTCACGTTTCCTGTACGTTACATTCGGCTAAGTGGAGCAACCTTCTGTGAAGGAAGAAAGATATTAAGAATTTGGTTCTGGTTCTGTAAGTGTAGAATAAGAGGCATTGTTATCGTTATTGTTAACCTTTAGTTTTGACACATAAACGTTTGTTCAGATTAGATTCAACTGGAGGGGTACTCCCCGAAAATTTTGGTGGGTATGTGCGGCGCGGTTCTTGAGACCCTTACCCTATTTCTGATCAAAATATGTCTTTCCCTATCGAATTTTGGGTTAGGTCTGAAGTAGGGTACCCTATTTCAGACCAGCGCAGCTATCCAGTAACTGCTTTGGTTTGCACAAAAAATTGAGAGGGGCTTCGAATTCCCAATGCTAATCAAACCGCACTTCTCAAGAGATGAACAATAATAAAAAGGAGCTTCTTCTAAAAACATACCAAATTCCAGACCAAAGTGCACAAACCTTGCCCTATTTCAGACCAAAACACATGCAAAACCATACCCTTTTAATAGCGCCGAACATACCAAGAAAGCTCATATAAGGGAGTTCCCCCCACCCCCCTCCCGGGAGTTCTTCGTAAACCCCGTGAGATTAATGTTGCTGGATTCAAATAGTCAAAGTATTTCACGAGCAAAAGCATTGCAAGACAAAACCACCTAGCCTTTATCGGAACTTGTTTCGTTTCCTGTAAGTTATATTCGGCTAAGTGGAGCAAACAACTTTATTGTGGTTCTGGTTCTGTAAGTGTAGAATAAGAAGCATTTTTTTATCGTTATTGTTAACCTTTAGTTTTGACACTTAAACGTTTGTTTAGATTAGATTCAACTCAGCTCCTTATGTAGTTAGTCACCGAGTTCTTCGTAATACCTATGAGATTAAACTTACTGAATTCAAAAAGTTAAAGTATTTCACAAGCAAAAGCATTGCAATAGAAACACCTAGAGTTTATCGCAACTTGTCACGTTTCCTGTACGTTACATTCGGCTAAGTGGAGCAACCTTCTGTGAAGGAAGAAATATATTAAGAGTTTGGTTCTGGTTCTGTAAGTGTAGAATAAGAGGCATTTTTATCGTTATTGTAGACCTTAGTTTTAACTGAATTCAAATAGTCAAAGTAATTTCAGTAATGTGAACTTTAGTGGTTAAATAGCACATTAAACCAAGTTATAAAATATTTACTTTGCCTTTTGTTACTTGTGAAATTATAAACGACAACTGTTTCCATTTGTATTAGCGTTTCAAGAGGAAAATTGAAATTCACTTGGCCTGTTACCGTAAAGTCTCGAGTAAGCGCCCCTCTTATCGTCCAAAATTGGTATTTTCGTCCAATTTTTGTATTTTGACTCGCCCCTCAGGCTCGCCAAAATACTGCAAGACTCGTAAAAATGTACAGCGATACCACACACTAAAATGTCCAAAATGATTATTCGTATTATATTGTATTGCATTGTATTGTGCCTTATTCTAAAGCTTATTAATTCTCTAAGCAATGTAAAATGGTATTAAAAATACCCGTGGTCCCAACAATTTGACATTTTTAGAAGTCCCCAGAAGTACATTGAGTATTTGTCCCCCACAGCGAAGTATTGAGATTGGCACTGGGGAACTGAGTTGGGTGCCTCACGTTTGCACCAAAATTCAAAACGTTTTCTTCGATGAGTCGTCTGCAATCTTTTATATCTTGTCATTTGCTCAGTTATGGAATGCTTTATTCGCCAGTGCAACTTGCTCAATCTAAAAGATAGCGTAGGGTGAGTACTAAAAATCATTTCTCTCTTGTAAGAGTTTGTTTACCGTGTGCGCGCGCCAAGTTATAAAATCACGTATTGAGATGTTTTTGAACAAGTTTGGTCAACGTTTTCGGTGCAAAATTCGATTATTTTCCCATTTTATTGCTACTTTATTGAAACTTCATGAGACATAATTCTGAATTGCTTTTGTTTCCATAACCAATTTACCGGCGAATAAAGTCCGACTTTCTTCGAAAAGATAAATGCTTTCGCGTCAATTTCGCGTTCAACTACTCGTGTACAACACCATGACAACACGTCGCGTATAGTGGGAATTTCTATTTCAATCAGAACATTAACTGATCTTAATTTTCCTTTTAATTTGTCCAAAATTGTTTGAATCGCGATAGAGACGACATTACGGCTTTATAATGACGGCGTTGGGAGAAAATCTATTCCGTTTTGGGTTCCGTCTTTTCGCGACTACGCCCAATACGGAATATATTTTCTCCCAACTAGTCGTCATTATAAAGCAGTAATGTCGTCTCAAAATCGAATTTTATATAATAGTTTATAGTATTGAGTGTTTATGGGATTATAACGATTCTTGATAACCTGTTTTTGGCAGAACACGAAAGAGCTCAACTCATTTTTCACACAATTTGATCTTAGCTAAATAAAAAAAATTGGGGTCCCAACAATGTAGAACTTCATAAGCAGTCCCCACAAGTACATTGAGTATTAGTCCCCACAGTGAAGGGTTGACAATTTGTTTGATATAATGGGTCTTGATATTTGCTTGTTGGGAGTACATTAAAATGCACCCACTTTTTTGTGCCAGCTATACTGGAAGTAGGTGTCCTCATAATGCAGGTGTCGATACATGGTCCCCACAAGTAACCCTTGTTAAGTATGTATGTATGTATGTATGTATGTATGTATGTATGTATGTATGTATGTATGTATGTATGTATGTATGTAAATATGTATGGAAATACATGCAAAAGACTGAATGCAGAAATGGCATATGTCTTTATATTGTCTTCATTTTCCCGTGGAGCGTAGACTGCGAGCAGTCTCTATTTTTCGCTAAATTCCGTGAGGCGCGGTTATCATTTGATTAAGCTGCCCTGCATGACGAGCTTCCAGTAATGAAAGGCTTTAGTTTCCCAGCGCTGTCTCCGCTGTTCGTATTTGTTCTTTGGGGAGGCTGGCTTCACTGCCCCACGGTTGCTAATGGCCATGGTGAGTAAACTGTCTTTACTAGTCCTGTCCCTTATCTAAGTTAAAGGCTTTATTCAGAACGGCTAATTTATTTTCAACCGGTTGATAAATTGTAAGCAATGTTGAAATAATTGCGGAGAAAATGCCTTTGCTGTAAAAATGACAAACGTTTGGTTCGTTTAACAAATGAAAACTAGTGTGGCATATATTTGAGCTTTGTACTTTATGTATTAAACAAAGCTGCTCCCAGTCTTTGATGATTTGAAAAAAATTATGCTAGATTCTCTCCTGGATAACAATGCCTTCGAGCAGCTTTTCAATCGAATCATGGGCCCAATCTTCGTCACTATATATAACCCGATAAAAGTTCTAAACTAAAAACTGCGAGAAAGATGTTAATCTGTCAGTGACACTTACAAACCACTCGGAAACATTGTTTCGAGTTCTCCCAACAGGAGCTGAGTCGAACCTATGAACTTTTGCACACCGGTCGGATGCTTCACCACTGTGCTACAGTGCTTCTTTTAGAAAAAAAATTCACACTGATCATTATTCGCAAAGTGCAACACTAAAATGTTTTGGGATTGTGCTACAGAGACAACAAATTAATACATATTTCGTGGGATTTCGAACTTTCTAAACTGAGTCAAAAAACCCTTTATGCCACTTCGTGTATTGCGTACTGCAAGATGGAATGAGACTCAAAGATTCGGCGTTATGCGTTAGGTTATTCGTGGGGGAAAGTATTTTATTATTGTGCTGTTTTTGAAAGAGGTTTGATAAGGTTTGTTTTGCAGCAGAGCGGTCGTGTTTTTGTGCTATTGGTCAGATTATTGTTGTCTGTGTTCAGTCATCCTTATGCGGGCTTAAAACATGGTATTTTCAAAGATACCGCAGCTGTAGCAGGCTGGCGCTTCGTGTAATTTTAATTGTGGCCGGAAAAGAGCTCTTGTTAAAACAAAAGTAGCAGTAACTGGTGAGATCTATGTGAGCGTTCCGTTTAAAGGGCATTTCAGGGTTTGGTTTTCTGTCCGTTTCAGAAATAATTTCCATTTAAGTTGACTCGATCAGGTTTTTGAGTGACGATTCCTTTAAACTTTTGTGGACGCAGCGCGGCCATGTGGTTTAGGGCGCTGATCCCGGGTTCAATTCCTCCATCCTGTCACTAGCTGGACTTTTTCTCGATATCCCGACTCCTAGGTGACGCTTGTAAAATAGCCAACTGGTCTGCCTCCTGCCAGTTGGGATTCTTAACCGTGTTATGTTCATTTACAATATTTGTTTCTGTATTTGTTTACATTGGCCCTGAAAAGCCCCATCAGGGAGTGGCAGTTAATGTATATTTATTTATTTATTTATTTATTTATTTATTTAACTTTGAGCAACTTGTGTACAACCATAAACAATCCGACAGAAACTCAATTGCCACAGCTGTACTACAGAACAATTAAAGTTTCAGATGAAGTAAGTTGTATCGAGATCGGAGTTACCATAGCAACGATATCGACATCATCATCAAGGGGTAATTTTGGAAATGCCCTCTGGATCTTCGACCTGACATACTTGTCTTAAGGTCTAAAATCATAAGAATTTCTATGGAAGCGTTTTCGAGAAAATTTTGGGTGAAGTTTTAAAGATGCGAATACAACAAAAACAAAACTATTTTGAAATGTTATTGAAAAGTATGTCCACAAGGCTTGATGAAATAACATCTTGGTCTTAAATTGATTTTATACCATCTAACTAGCTTGAGTAAAATCTCGACCCATTGAAGTTTTCAAAACAGACAAATTATTATACTGGACAAAGTTCTGAACGAAATTATGTATAACATACAAATATTCAGCCGAATGGGGCAAATGTTTTTTATAAAGGTACGAATTTAAAATGCAACACAAATTATCATAAGGTATCTTCGTAAATGTAATGTTGATGAGGAATAGATTATATTAATTGTCTTTGTTTGTAGGTCTTGGATGCCGCAGTCTTATTTTTCGCAAACCACCAACCGATGGATTCGCTCTGCAAGGTCACGTGATTAAAAACATTTCTTTAAATATGGGCATAGAACTAAGTGGTGATTGTAGAATTCTATGCAGCATGGAAAATACGTGTGTGTCGATCAATATTGGCCCGCCAGAACAAAATGATGTCAGGCTTTGCCAACTGAGTGATTCTGACCACAGGCGACACCCTGAAGATCTGAAACTGCGTGAAGGATTTCTTTATTGGGCTACTAAGGTGAGTAACTACATTCGATGGCATTTTGAGGTTTGGCTCGGTTTACGATAGCTTAGTAAACTTCTAAATAATATAAAAGGGAAAATGAAAAGGTGTTCTTTATTATTATTAGAACCCATGTTCCAGTGACCAGCCATGTCTTAATGATGCGACCTGCTTGAATGGATTTACAGACAAGGGATATATTTGCATCTGTCAAGCTGGTTATAAAGGAGAATATTGCGAAAAAGGTGAGGCCAATGAAGAGGCGGCATATTCAGTACCATCGGCATGCGTATTGTCAGGCAAAAGTGTTGTTGACATTCGAGCCTCAACAAATGTCACGCAAGTCAACGCCTGAATTAGCTATCAGGCCAACTTTACTTTACAACTTACTTCATTGAAAATCTCTGACAATATATTAGCACCATAATTATGTGAATTGTAATGAATTTCGGGGGATTTTTTGCGGGAAATATCGGTCGTTGTGGGATCTATGTTTTTACAAATTGTATGAGAGGGGGACCGGGAGAGGTGGATAATTTTTGCAGGAATATTTTTTTCCGAACTTTTGTATAATCAAATATCTAAAGATCTTGCAACATTGGATTCCTGGCCATTCCCGAGATGGATTGTGCAGAATTTTTCATTCTTCTCCGGATAGCACCACTGGATTTTATTTAAACAACCTTCCCCGCCAACAGGGATGGGGTGGGGGGGGGGGGGGGGGGGTGAGTCTCTCTCAAAAAATTAATAGTCCATCGCTTATGAGATGTTAGTTCATTCTCATTCCCAGATCCTCCGTTTCTTTTGGTCACGTGGTTGGCGAAACGGAGGCTCTGGTCTCAGCCATTACCGGATGTCTGAAAGTTCCGGACATCCATTCATTAATTCGTGTCGTGCATTCATTTTTTATCAGCCAATAAAAAAAATTCCTTGTGACCACGGCTGCTCGTTTCCGGCGCAAAGAGAAAAAAAGAGGAGCTCTGGGAACGAGGATGATGTTTCCTAAGTATGAAAAGGCGCGAGCTAGTATTTAAGTAATGTCCTTCAGAAGTGCCTTTTTACGCATGGGTGGGAGAGCTATATCTAGGACTTGCCTAGTTCCTAGGCTTCTATATTTCGCCGTGGTCAATCCGTTTCGGGTTACGTGGTTCGAGCAAAAAAGTGAGTCTCGGATATGTCACAGAAATTAATTGACCGCGAAGGCCTGGGAGAAAGCCGTAGGCAAATCTAGGCCCAGGCCATTGCACACGCGTTGCAGCATTGGTCGCTTGAGTAGCTTCAGCGTATCATCCAGCGCCATTGCACACACGTCGTGCTGATCGTACACGAGAGGATGCTGCATGGAGCTAGATTATTTTGACAGCCTCCTTTGCCTGACTAAAATTAGTCTCCTCCTGCCATTCCTGGACATCCATCTCATCAGGGTCCCTTTGGCGAGAGAAGAAGGAGGCGACCCGCGAGGCGGCGAGGGATTCGGATGCTTGAAAAAAAACGTACACTATCGATATCAGTGCCATGGACTCGTTGCATTTCCCGCTCAACAATCTCGGCGTCAAGCTTGCGGCCCGTCGTTTGGCCAATGCGGAATTTGGCCAATAGGTATGACTTTTGCTTGTTGCTAAATCGATACACCTTCTTGGCTGTTGGTGTTTCCGTGGATAGCGGCGAGGCAACAGGGAATTATTCATGTCCCCAAGACGGCTGCTTACAAGTACCTTATTCTCACTTAATAATTTTCGCGAATTATTTTCGCGAGTAAATAGAAGGCCTTCGGAGCGCGCGCATAGTGAACAGTGCGTATTAGCACGTATTACCTTCCCTCAAAACCCCAATACGTCACCAAGAGGCCACTGTTTTTTCCAAAAGAGGGATGACCAGGGATGGGTCAGTCAGGGCAGCCAAGAATGTGTGTGTGCAATGCGCTGAAGCTACTAAAGCTACCGCTGCTGCAATGCGTGTGCGAAGGCCTGGGCCTAGATAGAGCTCTCCCACCCGTGCGTAAAAAGGCTCCAAACATGGCACTTCTGAGGGACATTACTAGAAAGTGCACGTGCCGAAAGTAAATGATCGAGAACTGTCATTATTTCTTGCCTTTTCCTACTTAGCAAACATATCTCATAAGCGATGGACCATTGTAATTTTTAAGAGAGGAGAAGGGGAAAGGGGGGGGGGGGGGTGGGGGGTGGGGGAGGTGTAGGTTGTTACAAATAACCCCGTATTGCTATCCGAAGAATGAAAAATGCTGCACAATCCATCTCGGGAATTGCCAGAAATGCAATGTTGCAAGATCTTTACATAGCTGTTTATAAATAGTTCGGGAAAAAATATTCCTGCAAAAATTCAACCTCGTTCCCAGGGTCTCTCTTCTTCGATCGCGTTTGGCTGGAAGAAGAGAGACCCTGGGAACGAGGTTGGCAAAAATTATCCACTTCTCCCCCCTCTCATAATTTGCAAAAACATGAAGAATGAGAAGAATGAAAAATTCTGCACACTCCATCTCGGGAATGGCCAGGAATCCAATGTTGCAAGATCTTTAGATATTTGATTATACAAAAGTTCGGAAAAAATATTCCTGCAAAAATTATCCACCTCTCCCGGTCCCCTCTCATACAATTTGTAAAAACATAGATCCCACAACGACCGATATTTCCCGCAAAAAATCCCCCGAAATTCATTACAATTCACATAATTATGGTGCTAATATATTGTCAGAGTTTTTCAATGAAGTAAGTTGTAAAGTAAAGTTGGCCTGATAGCTAATTCAGGCGTTGACTTGCGTGACATTTGTTGAGGCTCGAATGTCAACAACACTTTTGCCTGACAATACGCATGCCGATGGTACTGAATATGCCGCCAGAAAATGGATTCAGATTTTCCCTGATGTTTATAACAGAAAGCTTGGAATTGTGGAAGCTAATATGTAGCACTGAGGTGGACGTATGGCTTTTGGGTATGTTTCTTGTGGCTTATACTTCGTGCAATAATTAGCGCTAAATGATGTGTATTTGTTTGGTGTCGGATAGTTTCGCTTCTTGTTTTTCAATTATTTAGACGCCATTTGTTTTGAAATTACTACCAGACTACAACACTGACATTTTGGTCTTCTGCTAGATATTCGCTCCAGTGATACATTGCCGAACCTTTGAACTGTTCTTGACATCCTGACCTCTCGAGAGACCAATCGACGAACAATCGTTTGTTTACTTGTAACTACTGTACATTGCGAATACTAGCCGATGGTAAAATTAGAGAGATTTCTATCTCAAATTTGACTTTCAATATCTTCTAAAGCCTCTGAATGCGTTTGCTACATGCTATTAGATATTTTTGCCAGCTTCACGCTGCAAATTGCCAAGATTGAAATTAATTTTAGAATTTATGGGCCAAATTGAAGTTGATTAACCTCTAATTCGTCTCTAAATCTTGCGTCATTTGGCACGAACACATTACATAGATTTTGGATTTTTTCGAAGGGAAGCGTTTCGAGTTCGACCCTGAAAGTTTGCATGGTAAAAGTTCAATAATCATATGTTAGGGCTGTGAAATAAACGTTTCGAAAAATGAGGTACCAGATGGATTTTTATGGTGTTAAACATTAACGATATTCTGCCGCCATTTTTAGCGGTCTTCGGAGGTGTTTTAAAATGGCCTGCAAAATTACAATATCAACGTACTTGAAAATTGTTACAAGTGAACAATGCATAGGAATAGTTGTTCCGACTTTGTGTGAAGTTTGGCGTCAATTGGATTTATTTGAACGCTTCGGTGTTGCTTCGTACTTGCACCTTATTTTTGTCATTTGATGAAGCGAAAAACCGCATTTTGACCGCACTTTCAAATTTTCGCAATTTTCTGAAAATTAAAAAATCGCTGGAACTTTTAAATATGATTTTTGAAAATAGTTCACCCAAGGGTATCTTTGGGCAAAATATCAGCGATTCGCCAAATTGGTCGTTGACGGACCATTCTCGATCCCAACAGGCAGTCACTCTTAACTTTCACATACGATAGAACTGTTAGGGAAACCTAACAAGAAACTGGGGAGATGGGGGAACTGCGGGACATACTCCTGTACGTACGGGTTCATACTATGGAATCCTGGATAGGCTCCTGCAGTGTGAGCCAGTTTTTCCTAAAACCGCCATTTAACAAGGATTATTTTATTTATTTAATCATCATTCAAATGATAATGGTAGCGATATATAGTAACAATACTCATTGTTATGAAGCACAAATATAATAAATTGCCTTATTTAGATATAGACCTGTGTACCACCAACGCCAACAACTGTCATGTTAGTGCTACCTGTATTAACACCAAGGGATCATATTACTGCAGTTGTAAAGATGGATTCCATGGAGATGGAAACATTTGCACTGGTAACTATAAAAAAACGTCTTTATTGTCTGTTGTCCTTTGTTTTGTGTATAGAGACTTTGTCCGTTGTTTTGTATCTAGGGTCTTTTTTTTTTTGTCCAGTGTATGTTTCCTTTGTTTTGTGTCTTGTGTCTGTTGTCCTTTGTTTTGTGTCAAGGGTCTGCAGTCAATTTTTTGTGTTCAAGGTTTGTTTTTCTTTGTTTGGTGTCAAGAGTCTGTTGTCCTTTGTTTTGTGTCAAGAGTCTGTTGTCCATTCTTTTGTGTCCAGGGTCTGTTGTCCTTTCTTTTTTGTCTATGGTCTGTTGTCCTTTGTTTTGTGTCAAGAGTCTGTTGTCCTTTGTTTTGTGTCAAGAGTCTGTTGTCCATTGTTTTGTGTCCAGGTCTGTTGTCCTTTCTTTTTTGTCTAGGGTCTGTTGTCCTTTGTTTTGTTTCAAGGGTCTGTTGTCCATTGTTTTGTGTCTAGGGTCTGTTGTCAATTGTTTTGTGTCTAGGGTCTGTTGTCCTTTGTTTTGTGTATAGGGTCTGTTGTCCATTGTTTTGTGTCTAGTGTCTGTTGTCCATTGTTTTGTGTCTAGGGTCTGTTGTCCATTGTTTTGTGTCTAGTGTCTGTTGTCCATTGTTTTGTGTCTAGTGTCTGTTGTCCATTGTTTTGTGTCTAGGGTCTGTTGTCCATTGTTTTGTGTCTAGTGTCTGTTGTCCATTGTTTTGTGTCTAGTGTCTGTTGTCCATTGTTTTGTGTCTGGTGTCTGTTGTCCATTGTTTTGTGTCTAGTGTCTGTTGTTCATTGTTTTGTGTCTAGTGTCTGTTGTCCATTGTTTTGTGTCTAGGGTCTGTTGTCCATTGTTTTGTGTATAGGGTCTGTTGTCCATTGTTTTGTCTCTAGGGTCTGTTGTCCATTGTTTTGTGTCTAGTGTCTGTTGTCCATTGTTTTGTGTCTAGTGTCTGTTGTCCATTGTTTTGTGTCTAGGGTCTGTTGTCCATTGTTTTGTGTCTAGTGTCTGTTGTCCATTGTTTTGTGTCTAGTGTCTGTTGTCCATTGTTTTGTGTCTAGGGTCTGTTGTTCATTGTTTTGTGTCTAGGGTCTGTTGTCCTTTGTTTTATGTCCAGGGTCTGTTGTCCTTTGTTTTGTGTCAAGAATCTGTTGTCCTTTGTTTGCTATACAATTATGTTTTCATTTATTCCGAAGGCCTCGCATAGCGGGGTTTATAATTTTGTCCCCCAAGAGCTCGGACGGGATCAAATGTCATCTGGAGTTTACGGTCATATTTATTTATTTATTCATTCATTCGTTCATTTATTTGTTATGAAGGGCGTGGCTGAAATTACGTCACACGGTGCGCTGGTGGCCTAATGGTGTAAGGCGCTAACTTTTAAATCTGATCTTCAGGACTGAGGGTGAGGGTTCGATTCCGCCTGGGGTTCTTTTTTCCTTTTTCCTTTTTGGTTCGAGTTCTACACAGGGCCGTTCTTTTTTCTTTTTCTTTTCCTGTCCTCCGTCCCGGGAATTCCTTTTCAGTTTATAAAAAGGCTGCTGTTTTATCCTGCAATGGCAATTAACTTTAGAAAGATGTTAATCAGTCAGTGACACAAGCTACTCGAAAAAAAGAAAACTTGTTTACTCACGGTTATTAATAAACTTTTAAAATTATAGCTAAAAGCAGCTTCAAGTTACAGACAGATTATTTTTTCCTAATATCAGTGAAGAATCAAGGTGCGCATGTCGTAGCTTAGATTTAACTTTGTTTTTCTTTATTACTCAGCGTTCAAGGCCGTGTTCACAAATATCGGTGCGAGTGGAAGATTTGGTCCACATCACTTGGTAGTCACTACAGAGGTCAGGATCATGACGGTCAAGTTACACTGTCCAGCGGTATTCAACAGTGGACTGTGCCGTACACTGGTGACTACATAATAGAAGCAATAGGAGCCGCAGGGGGGTACGGTAAAGGGAGCAACACAGGTCGGTACCGAGGAAGAGGTGCACGAATGATTGGAACTTTCACCTTATTCAAAGGTGAAATAATTCAAATACTTGTTGGTCAAGAAGGAGGAATTAACATCGTCTATCCGAGCTCTGCAGGCGGTGGAGGTACATTTGTAGTGAGAGGAAGCAACACGTCTTTGATAATAGCTGGAGGCGGAGGAGGAATATCCGGCACACAGTCAAGATATGCAGGATGTGATGCCAGCACGAGTACAACAGGGAATCCTGGGTACCAGTCATGGCGAGGAGGGAGCAATGGACATGGTGCACAGATTGCTGATGATGATAAGTCAGGTAAGAGTATATAGCAATGTCACTTCACCAAAATCATTATTATAATATTTTCATGAATTGGGGGTACTATATAGTGTTGAGTATCATCATCTAATCGATCTCGCTAGATCGAAAGCAAAGGACGGGGAAACCAAGGATAAATCAAAAGGTCACTAGTTAACTACTGCATTTCTTATTTAGCCCAATTGATGTGTCGCAGCCTAGTCTATAGTCGTTCTCTCTACGATCCATCCAAAAATTAGGTCACTCTGTATTTGTCTCATTTCAGTTCGACAGAAATCCGTGAATACTCGAGTAAATTGGACGGAAATTGGACGAAACTCCAGACGGAGTTTTATTCCAAAGTAGATAGCTTGTCTAGGGTAGGGTTTAACTTTAAAACTTTACTCAGGCATCTTCAGGATTAATAGTTCGCGTCCAGCAAACTAGCTGATGACTTCTATTAAATCGACAACTTACACCGACAACGAAATTCGCAACTGTTGTTAGATTGGTATACAATCAAGTTGCTTGTAGAATTGATTCTGTTCAGATGTAGCCATTTTGAATTTTGCCGGGATTTTATGCAACGATCTTTTGCGCATGCTCGTTGTCAAGAAACCTGGAAGTCATGCCAAACCGGACGTCTATAAGTGACATAAAAAAACCGCGATAAACGTCGCATAATACTCGCATTAATTTTATTAGATAGGCCCCGGCCATTTCCGAGTTGTATTTTGCCTCTGTTTCAAAACGAGTTGATTTGCATGAAAATGAACTTGCGAGTAAAACTCATTTTTGCACCATGGCTCGTTTTGAAGCTGAAACAAAATGAACTCGAAAATGGCCATTACATTCGGATACGACTGAAAGGCGATATGCAAATAAGACCATACCTAAGAACACGTGACTTGGTCTTTCAAGACATGTACTGCATATGTCTTTGTACTTTCGGAGTCAACTCGTCAGCTTTTAAACCTCAATGTAAGACCTTTCTCAATGTTGAGAAATGGCTTGTTCAACCATAAGGATATATTATTTTCATTGGTTCTTAGCTGGCACAGCTACATTTTGGTCAACTAAACTTGGATCCGGGATCCGAAAAGAGCATGTCAGTTCATAGCTTAGGAAGTGGAAATAAGGATTCATGTCTCAAATAGAGTCAGGTTTTAAGACCCTTATGTCTGGTTTCCATATGTTCACAGCGATCGCACCGATCAGAAGAGTGGTTCCCATATGATCGTTGCGACTGCGATCGTTGCGACTGTGATCGTTGCGATCATATGGAAACCAGGCTTTAGCGGTGTAACAATCTTGTTTGTTTGTAGAAAGAAATGATGGTGAATGACCTTGTTTATATAAGGTGAACAAGTGATATTGCTAAAACATGTAATCTACCAAACCTTCATTTCATAACATCATGCTGACATTTAATAGAATCTCTTAAATATAGTAATGAGTCAAATTGTCTTTTTATGCAGGTGGTGGCGGTGGCGGTTTTTACTCCAGTGGAAGAAGTGGAAAGAACTTTGGTGGTACCATGGGATTTGGCGGAGAAGGGGGTAAGGAATTTCTTCAGGGAGGAGTGGGTGGAAGAGGTTATTTCGCAAATATTGTCGGAGGATTTGGAGGAGGTGGTGGAAAAGGATATGGTGGAGGTGGAGGAGGAGGGTACTCTGGAGGAAGTAGTGGAGATTTGAAAATGGCGCCTGTGGTGGAGGGGGAGGATCTTACAACGCTGGAAAAAAATAATCAAAATGACTGTTGTCATAAAACAGCTGGCCATGGTCAGGTGACCATTTCATTACTGTAGAAAATTCAAACCACGTGACACACAATAGTTACAATAGTAATTATTAATAGGTAAAACTGAAAATGTTCGACGACGACCCGGCACGTCATTATTATCAAATATAACGGATAGCGTGAAGTTGATTATATGCTAAATTAGTGCAAGATTTACACGTCAGTATGTAATTAGAAATACAGTAGAGTGTTAAGCGTTCATTCAGTTGTCAGGTGAATAATTTGGCGCGAATGAAGGATCCAATCGAGGGTTAAAATCGTCAACTGAAGTTTCGATCACTTCGTGTCACTTATCAAAAATCAAATGTAAGAAATAGCGTAAAGTTGATTAGTGCGAAATTAGTCCGCGTGTAATTATAAAAAGAGTGCGAATCGTTCATTGTCAGCTGAATAGTTTGGCGTGAAGTGAAGACCGACTGTAATGCTAGTTAGTCTCGATTTTTTTGTCCCTGATAAAAAGCATTTCTCCCGTGGGGGGCTCCCGTATTGAAGAGATGTGGGCTTGGTACCGCTTAGGGTGTTTAAATCTAAAATCACCACCGTTGTAGGTTATCTCGATACCAAAATATGACAGGAACTAGTTTTGTCTTAGAATTAGTACCTCTTAGGGGTGAGCCACACCCACGCAACAAGATTCTGGTACCTTTTAGGGGTTCCTTTTGACCATGGCCTTTTAAGGGAAGGTTATGTTAGGACACATTTGGGTCGACTTTGAAAATGGGGCAAATATTAAGTATTGATAAAAACTACCATGCGCAAGCCAAGAAAGGCTTAATTCTAATTAGATTGGAGAACATGATTCACTGTTGGAGTCATCAAAGAAAAAGTGCCCTTAATTGTGTCAACAATATTTGCTAATTTGTTAATTGTTGTTCTCTAAAAAGTATAAATAAACCCGGGGGGGGGCTCCCAAAAAACTGATTTGGGTGGGGGTGTGCGGCACGCTTCTTGAAACCCTTACCCTATTTAAGACCAAAATATGTGACTTTCCCTACCCTATTTCAGACCTGACCCTTAAAATTTTCAGGAAAATGTCCCCCTTTTAAAGCCAAAATGGCACAAATCTATACCCTATTTCAGACCAATAGGCAACACAAACCCTATTTCAGACCAACATGGTCAAAATCTATACCCGTTTTCAGACAAAAACGGCTCAAAAACCATACCCTTTGGGGCGGCACATACCTATACAACTTATATAAGGGAGTACCCCCCCCCCCCCCCCGGATATAAAAATAGGCATAACCAAGCACAGGTAGCCCAAGCTCTATATATGAGTGATAAATTATAAATGACCTGACCTTTGTTTCAGCTGAGCGGTAATTTGAGCTCCGCGTAACCATTGCGTAACAGCGAAATTATAAGGGTGTGTATGGGAGAAATCGTTTTCCTTTTGAATTTAAAAAATATGAACGATTTTTTGAATACAAATCACTCACCTGAACTCCTTTGCTTGTCTGTCTGTGTCCTGTTTGGTTTTTAGGTCCATTGGACACGCAAATGTGATAAAGTGTTCAAACTGTTCAAATATTTTTATTGAGTGGCGGCAGTGTTACCCTGTAATTTGATATTATATATTCATTATCTTGCGATTTTTAATCTAACAACCCGTTTACACCTTAGAATAAACATATTTAACAGCTTTTTAGTTTATGCAGCCTTTGAACAGGCTCCTTGGTGGGTAAGCCTCCTCCTACTCGGGGGATAGCCTCTTCCTCTGGGAAGAGAAAAAATTGCGCGACGAGTGTTAGGTGACGAGTGTCACGAGTTCAAAGAGCATTTGCGTAGGAGGCTTCTCAACCAACGAACTTAGTTAAACATGGCCATGGACTAAAAATGTTTTGCGCATATCACAGTTGTTTACTACGATTTAATTCATGTTCTAAATTGTGAGCTTATTGAACTTTGCATATTGAACATTTAGCTTTTAGTTTCTGCTGCTTGTGACCAGTTTTAGGTAAACATAGGTTAGTTGATGTAAACGGGATATTATTATATAAGCTTTTTCAACTTTATTGCTGAACTGCAGGGGCACCCAACGAGCAACATTGTCAGAATTTTTCAGGTTCCATAAACGAACTACCCAACAGGTATGCAACCCAAATCTCAACCCACTACACCCAGCAATTGGTCACGTGTGATATGAGGCTAATATTTTCACCTTTATGAGGTAGGGAAGGGGACTGAAACCTTTCCCCCTGATAAGTTCGGTCAACAGAGAGGCCGGGTGGTGGTATGCAATGGGAGTTACATCTATATTTTCTGACACTTTAGGTGTTTGCAAACTTACATGTATCATATTTTTCCAGCAGCCGAAGCAAAGAAAAACCGGAGCTAGGATAAAAACTTTCCTAGTACCTGGCAAAGAACCCCTAAGGAACACCTATTTTCGGAACACCTCGGTTGGGTGCCCCTGATGCTGGAAACTTAGTGTGTAGCTATCAATAAAAAAGTTGTCCAGTGCATTGTTTGATTGTGTTTTAACAAATAATGAGGCATACAATCAACTCTCTTAAGAGACACCTCTCTAAGACAGACTACCTACAATAGTTCATTCATTTTACCGCGGCTATAACTAAACTCTCTTGAGGACGCACACTTGTCTAAAACGGATAACGGATGCACTTTGAATACACGGATACACTTTGAAAAGTTAACGGATACTTTTGAAGCTTTTTTTTGTTAGAAAATACCTCAGAGTGGACATTATAAGATATCGAATCTGACATCAAATACAACTTGGGGAACTGAATCTTTGTATTAAAACTAGCAAATACCAGTGGCGGATCCAGACCTGTTTATAAGGTGGGGGACCAAAAAAGTTCCACTGAATACTTATATTAATCTCGTACTCAGATCCCACTCTGTCTGACACTGAAAAGTGAGATCTGGTAAAGTTCGAAATAACGCCAATTCTATATTGGATACTACTTAAAATATCGTCTTATTCTAATGTGTGCTGTGTTTGGCTCTCGCTATACTGAAACATTTTCGCATATTCGCGGGAACACTATACATTTTCCGTAGCCTGTCGTTAGAACAACTAAACAGTGTCAACAGTCCCTTTTCTTTAAAACGATCTCCCGCAAAGCTTCCTTTTGCGGCTTTTATAACAAAGTTTTCCAAACCTCTGTCTCGAAGAATTCTCAGAATAACTCCGTCGAATTCCAGGAATTCAGCCATGTTTATTCGATCACAACAGACCGAAGGACAACTGAGAACAACGGGAAGGCCCGTATATCGGGCCTTGAAATCGAACTTTACCAGATCTCCCTTTCGCGTGGCAGAGGGTGATCTGGGTACGAGATCGGCAAGCTGGCGGCCGGCGTTCAAACTTGGCGGGAAATTCAGGTCCAGAACTGTACTTACCCGGAAGAGAGTGCGTTTTGGCATTGAGCGACACAGAGGTTACGCGTGTCACCCCTGGTGGCGTATACTTTGGCGCTCGGCCGTTGGTTTTGACCCACTTGTTGGAACATAGCCTCGTCCCCGTGCAATGGCTGCCGTTGAAAAAATTTAGCTGTTTTCAACGTAAAACTGTGCTTCGAGAGATCGGTCTATTGACGATTGAATCACAAAGAAAGGTACGTACATCATCCGTCTTGAGATTTATTGTGATTTGAAAGCGCCGGCTGGGGAAGAAATATATTTTTAGCGAGCATTTCGAACCGGACCTCGAAAAACGGTTGCGAAATGCTCATTGAAAAATTGCTTTCCGACCTTTCCCTTCTATTAGTACACAACAGTGGCAGATTCGACCATAGGTCGAAATTCGCCCAAAGCAGCTTCCAGAAGCGATAAAAACACAGGAAAAGACAACAGGTGAGGTTTTTAAACTTTATTTCACATTATTTTTAACTTTTCGAAGGAAAAGTGAAAATTATTTTCGATCGAATTTCAGCTCCATACAAACTCTCATAATACGCTTTGGTGACCTGTGCTAATATCAATACATTGTCAAGACAAAAGTTCATGAAAATAAAGAAAATCATCAGCTAGTGCGTGATATTGACTGGTTTCTATCAATGTTAGTTACTAATATCAATGCATTGTCAAGACAAAAGTTGACGAGAATTGAGCGCGTGGAGAGAGACGTGTAACTGGACACGTAGCTTAGACTTTGCTTCTGTCTCTATGGTTGCGAGAGGCATGATGGGAAGGGAAGTGACGACAAACAAAAATAGAAGAAAACGATAAAGGTGAGAGCGAGAGGAATTGGAGAGAGCAACTGGATTGGAACGTGTCCACAAAGTACTGTTTATTTATTTTTTCTATCTGTTTTTCTATATCCCTCCCCACTGACATTATTTACAAACTACGAGTTCACGTGGATGAAGAAATTAATATGCATAAGTTAATAGCGCGATGAAAATTTACAGCCCACCAACCGAGCGAGTGAAATGTGTCCACCTAATATGCTATAACCCGTTATTACTTTCGCATTCT
Source organism: Desmophyllum pertusum (assembly GCA_029204205.1). NCBI lineage: Eukaryota > Metazoa > Cnidaria > Anthozoa > Scleractinia > Caryophylliidae > Desmophyllum > Desmophyllum pertusum. The sequence continues at coordinate 39,177 of MU825968.1, read as the reverse complement.
CGAGTTAAAAATGTGTTTAGTTTATAGCTTGATGCAAATACGAGAGAAAGTTTGGGCGAATTCGAACGTTCTGTGTAAGTTCTTTACACAAGTACTTCCGAATTCTCCCAAACTTTCTCGAGTGTTTGCATCAGCTATGTAAACAAGAAGCGGCCGTTTTCTCTTGTTTTAAATAAAGCCAACAAAATACGTCAAAGTGTTGACACAGCCTGATGCAAAACAACTGTTCAACCAATCAGAACGCTTGTTATATGATCAGATTTTTATAAAGGTTTTTGTCTCGTAAGTCCCGCAGCATGCGATGTTTATTGTTTGTACTGATTAAGCGTGCGTTCAAATTCTATTTTCTCTCCCGCTTTTCCGCGTGATATTTTCTTTTAGCTTGAATTTCAGCTGTCTCCTCTGTCGCTTACTCTCTCTCGGGACTTAAGCGACAGAGGAGACGGCTGAAATTCAGGTTAAATATATTTATTTAGCCAAATAAAGAGTTTTTGTCTGTTACATGTTCACCATGCATGACGACGCCGGAGAGACGCGCGAAAATATTTAGTGCAACACGCGGTCTGCAACTACTTTTTACAACGAATTTTTTCTCATTTTGTTGAATGTGCTATAAATATAAAATCGCACGACCCTCTCGTACAATTAGTAATTAATGGATACTCGTGATGTTTTGAAAGTTTTCAAATTGAACTCGCCGAAGCGGCTCGTTCAATTTTGAGAACTTTCAAAACATCACTTGTACCCATTAATCATTATATAAACTAAAGAGCTATGAACTAATTGATTACCACTTTCACCGTTTTGTTCATATAACAGGTGTTAGCGAGCTTGTTGCATTACAACTCACGACCTTGACGAGCCGTGTAACACACTTCAACCGACCGTACAAAGAGCCCTTGTAAATGTGCGCGGATTCTACTGTCCTGACAAGCTTCCAGGAATGAAAGGCCGTTCATTCCCAGCGCCGTCTCTCCTGTTCGTATTTGTTCTTTGGGGAGGCTGGCTTCACTGCTCCACGGTTGCGAACCAAGGTGAGTAAACTATCTTTACTAGTTCTGTACTGTCCCTTATCTATGTTAAATGTCTCAGCCCACTGGTTGATAAATTGTCGATAACAATCAAATCCTTGCGATAAAATTCCTTTATCGAATAAAGGGCAAACAGTTTGCTTAGTCTCTTCACTGTAAGCGTAACGTGGATTTATAAACTGTCCTAGCTCGCTAGACCCAAACGCGTTCGTAACATGCAACACAATGTGATCAAATGTAAAACTGTTAATTGAAAAGAAAGTTTAAACTAGGGTATTGGATGTAATCTACTGAAGACATTGCTTGGCTTTTCCAAAAAGTTAAAGTTTTATTTTTCAGGGAATGTTTTGGATCGTTATGAAACTCAGTGTCGTTCAACTATTGTGCGAACTGAATTTAATAACTGAAGTTTATTTTCGGAAATATTCAACAGCTCACAAATGTTTTACGGAGCGTTTTCTCGGCTAGAAGTTTCGAATTAAAGAAATGCTGCATCTTCGGCAGTTTCGGAGAGTAACTTCGGCCACTGACTTCAATGTTTAGCTAAATGATTCGAAAACAATAATAATAATCCCGTAACACTTTCGTTCTTTTCTCTCTTTTAAAAAACTGAATACTTTTTGCTATTACACGTTGAAAATAAAACTATACCTTTTGAACAGGAATTTTTTACTTTTCACAGCTTTTGCACATCACTCATGGAATTTCGCGTAAATGTTATCCGTGAAAATTGTATCGGCCAATTTTGCAGGATTTTTGCGAATTGTAAACCCCGTGAAATTAAAGAAATTTAGGGTATATTATTTTCAAACAACTCTTCCAAAAAAAACTGGTTTAAACAATTCACTATTCAAAGCTATAGGACTTTGTAAAATAAATTTCAGTTTTGAGGACATATAATAACTGTAATGCGTAAATAAATCATTAAAACTCCTTCTTTTCGATTCCATTTTCCATATCACTTGAACATTGCACTCATGAAAACTAATCAAACCGGGAAAAACAAAGTGATGAAAAAGTGGAAAACAAAACGTGCGGAAATTGCGGAAATGCAACCCACCCGAAAATAAAAGGCATTTAAGGGCAGCCAAATTTCAGCCAAATCGGTAGAAATCTTTGAATTTAAGATGTGCACTCGTTTGAGGCGAGCACATTTTCCATTTTAGTTAGAGAAGGCGTTGTTTGTTTGAAGATAACAGCGAACAGTATTAATGATGTATGGAATGTAATGTAATGATTTTTTCGAAGATTTCATGTTTTCTTTTATCATTAAAAAAATTGTTTTCTTTGATCTCTCTTTATCTAGAATTTGAATAACTTTTTCTTTGGGATTTTCTTAACCTCTCACAAGCTCTATTTTAAATCCGCGTGAAATATTGTGAAGGTAGCCGATAAAGCCAATAGCGGTATTATGAATATGGTATTATGATTATTTCTTTTTCAGACTCATTATAATGCTAATTCTTAACGGACTTTAAACGTTTTAGAAGTTAAAAGTTTCGAAAAGAAATAATTTATCGTTCGGTTCCAAAAACAAATTAATAATTAATAGTATCAGAAAGTATATTATGACTTGGGAAGCTTTATTCACCGAAGACCACTGTCGCCATCGTGAAACAAACAGAAAGCAATTTCAATTTCAATTAAAGAATGTTCCGTAGGAGACCAGCTAGTTTGGGATCTTTAGCTTTTGTATGTAGTCGGCTCACCGCAGGTTCGACGGTAGTTTTTTTTTTAATTGAAAAGCATGATAATAATAATAATAATAATGACTTTATTAACGTGTATTTAGGTATTTACAAAACTGTTGAACTATGCTAAAATGCTAGAATGTTTTTATAACGGCGGTGGATGTGAAACAATCCATCATTTTCTCGCTGCAAAGATACAAGAGAAACGAAAAACAGTTCGAGATAGAGAGGGATTACATTTCCGCCATTTTGTTAACAAAATGGCGGAAATGCAAATTTCAATACACCATAACTTTTGATTGGATCAACATATTTCAGATATTATTTTCAGTTTCAGGATCTTCGTGACCTGTTCTTTCAGAAACTGTCATCAAATTTTCTATAATACTTAAAAATAATTTTGGCGCCAACTATGTGACGTCATTTTCCAGCCAAAATAATTGAAATTTGAAAAACAAAAAAACATACGATTTTTCAGAATTACGAGTTCTATACTGTTCTAAAATTTCAGGTAACGTGCATCAAAGCGTGAAAAAATGAAGCTATTGCCACTTTTGGGTCACTTTATGCCCACCGTGGCGGGGTGTTCGAAATAACCGAGTTCGAGATAACGAGGTGCAACTGTGTACTTTCTAATATAGTTTACATGACTTAACTAGTTGTGCACGGATCTAGATTCGTATTTGTGTTTATTGACTGCAATATTCCGATTCAATCCGCTCGAAATACGACATCAAAATACCGGACATCTTTGTAATGCCAGTCACGACTGAATTAAAATATGGCGCAGCGAAGATGTATACCTCTCAAGTGCAAAAAACCGTTAGCTCCGAATGGTGATCCTTCGAGTGTTGGTAGGCGATGGCGGCGATGGATGAAAAGTGTTTTTTTTTCCGTATACATACGGGAAGCAAGCATCAGAGTACTTATAATCCTAATCCTTTACGGAATGTACTCGTTTTGAAATCTTTAAGTCACGAAAAAGAAGGTTCAAAAACAAATTAATAATTAATAATATCAGAAAAGTACTGTATTACAGTATGACGTCGGAGGCTTTATTCACCAAAGACCAAAATTACCCCAAACAAAGGCTGTTTAAAAATTCAGTATTGTTGTCATCGTGAAGCAAATTGAAGGCAATTTCAATTACAGTAGAACTTCCCTTTGGCGACCAACTATTTTGTGAAGCCATAGTTGTTAATGAGAATTTCGTATGCGGTCGCTAAGGAGAGGGGGTCACTTTTTAAAATAGTCGCTCACGCAGGTTCGACGGTAGTTTTTAGTGCAGAGTGCACAAAGTGCAATCTGCAGTATTGGTATGAGTTGGGAGATCTTTAAGGAAGTAAGGCTCTATGGCGTAAACTAATCGATAATCAATCGATATTAATTAATTTAAAATCAAAATACTTTCAGGGAAGGGGGACGGACGTAGAACGTGTAACATCACCTGAATACTACTACGACCCAATGCTCTCCTTGTGGTAGCTTTATCTATAACAAGCTGCCTGCATTTAACTCATTCGGTGAAGATCTGTAGTGCAAATTCGTCGATTTTTTTTACACGGAATATATACAATTTACCTTTAATTACAAAAAAATGTGAAACTATTTTGTATTCGCTATTCGCAAATCCGCGCTCTCTGCGCTCCGATCACAAAAGTTAAGCCCTGTTCGTCGGGGTCAGAATTTGGATGGATGACCGCGTGAAAGCTTCTCCTTCGTTTTCCTTTTCTTTCACACTAGTACGGTTTATTTATTTCTTCAAATTTATTTATTGGCTCAAAGAACGGAAAAAACAGACAAATGAACAAAAATGAATTAGATGAGCCTATATCATTTTAATGGAGAAATAAATCGTAAAAATCAGACATCCAAACCGTCATACTAGGCTCGATTTACGCCGCTCTCTCGAGTCCGGTCTTCGTTCCTCCACGAGCGTTTTGGCACCACAATGATGATTTAGATGAAATCCCAGATACAATTTATCACACAACTCTACTGACTGTTTTGTGTATTGTATAGTACATGCATGTTGAGCGTCCAAATGGATCTCAACAATTGCCGTATGCGGTAATTGTAGTGGCTTAGCACAAACTTTTCATGATGTCATCTCGGTTGAATCACAAAGATATCACAGTCGATCTCCAAAGCCTGGTATGTAACCCCAAATTCTGGATCCTGTACAGACTTATTTGACACTTAGGCCCAGTTCAGACGCCGTACTTCACATGAGCCGAATGGAATTCGAATTTAGGCCGACCCAAATTAATTTAGAGCGGCTGAATTGATTCAGACGCCGAGCTTAATTCAACCGAATACATTATAATAATCATGATAATTCATGCATTTGTTTCGGCTCATGTGAAGTTCGGCGTCTGAATGAAAGCCGGACCACATCCGTTATTCCCGGCTGAGTAAGGCGGGAAGAACGGCTGAGCCGATCCGAATTCATGCCACCATTCCGAATTGATTCAGACGCCGTACCTCAGTGTCAAATATGTCTGTACAGGATCCAGAATTTGGGGTTACATAATTATATAATTATGGAAATTAAGGTCGCGGAAATTAACGCTCCACTTAATTAATGTCGCGGAAATTAACGCTCACAGAGATTAACGCGACTTAACCCTATTCTGCCTGGTGGGGGGGGGGGGGGGGGGGGGGGGTGGGGGGTGGGGGCAGAAAGTGCCCGCGCTGACTTCAAATTTATTGTACTTAAAGAGCATTCAAGCAATCATAGCCAAACTTTATGAATTTTCCTAAAAATTATCTGGGAACATTTTGGTGTGTCAATATTTTGATCACGTGACTTGATGTTTCCATGGCAACCCAGTTTTGACAGGCCGTTTTAGCCAAATTTGGTATTTTCAGCTTAATTTTCTGTTTTCATGAGATTTCCGCTTTCTTCAAATAGTTTCCTAAAAATCTTTGCAATTATTGCATCCTTATATTGTTTTCGATGTTTTCAAATCAAATTTGGTGATGTTCTGTCATTTCTGAACAATTGAAAAATCCAAGATGGCGGATCCAAGATGGCGGACATTTTAAAGTATGACGTTATTTCGGCGTGATATGATATCACAATTGATTCGTAGTTGTCACTAAAATAAACATGTTTGAATGCTTTATACACCACATAAGTTTCATTTTTATAGCACAAATAACTTTTGAGATACAGATCGATTTACCCAAATTTGTTGTTTTTTTAGCTTAATTTTCAGTTTTCATTAACATTTTGCTTTTTACGATGAAATCTTTGCAAAATCTTTGCCGTTTTAGCATCTTTATATTTTTCTTGATTTTTCAAATCAAATTTGGAGATTTTCTGACATTTCTGTACAATTTAGAAATCCAAGATTTAGGATCCAAGATGGCGGATTTTTTTAACGTATGACGTCATTATGGCGTGTATGACGTCATAATTGACACGTGACTGCTACTAAAATAAAGATTTTTGGATGCTTTACACACCATGTAAGTTTCATTTTCATAGCGTCAATACTTTTCGAGATACATAGGGGGGGGGGGACTATCTGCCCCCCCCCCCCCCCCCAGGCTGAGGAACGAAAAAAAAGCCCAGGCAGAATAGGGTTAAATTAACGCGAATTTTAAAATTCGCGTTAATTTCATGGAGCGTTAATTTTCTATAATAAGGTACTATTTTTTAGCGGCTACTACACTAAAGAAAGGCACTATGTGCCAACTCGTGAATGGAAAAGTAAAGAAATTAATTAACCCTATTTTGCCTGTTTTTTTTTTTCGTTCCTGAGCCTGGGGGGGCAGATAGTGTCCCCCCTATGTATCTCGAAAAGTATTGACGCAATGAAAATGAAACTTACATGGTGTGTAAAGCATCCGAAAATCTTTATTTTAGTGGCAGTCACGTGTCAATTATGACGTCATACACGCCATAATGACGTCATACGTAAACAAAATCCGCCATCTTGGATCCTAAATCTTGGATTTCTAAATTGTTCAGAAATGTAAGAAAATCTCCAAATTTGTTTTTAAAAATCAAGAAAAATATAAAGATGCTAAAAGGGCAAAGATTTTGGAAATATTTCATCGTAAAAAACAAAAATTTCATGCTAAAAAAACAACAGATTTGGGTAAAACGATCTGTATCTCGAAAGTTATTTGTGCTATAAACATGAAACTCATGTGGTGTATAAAGCATTCAAACATGATTATGAAATAAACCACATAAGATCATTACTTTTGTCAAATAAATAATAATTTATAAATATTATAAATAAATAGATGAATAATAACACTTTTATTTTAAAAGTATCTTCGTTAAATTGATGTTGATGAGTATTATTTTTATTTGCAGGTCTCTGCCGGCGTCTCCGCTTTGTAAAACCGATTGATGGATATGCTCTGCAGGGCCACGTTATTAAAAATATAACACTATACTTGGGACCACATCTAGGTAGTGATTGTAGAAATCGATGCGTGATGGAATCCACATGTGTGTCAATCAACATGGGACCACCGACAAAAGACAAAGTTATTTGTCAACTGAGTGATGCTGACCACATGCGACACCCTGACGATCTTAAGCCGCGGGAAGGCTTCGTATATAGAGGCACTGCGGTGAGAAAGTCACACTACATCAGTTGATTTGTGACAATTATATGTCAATGTTAAAACAAAGTTTTCTCTAAAAAAGTGACGAAATGTTTATTCATAATTCTTATAGAACTCATGTTCCAGTAACCCATGTCTTCATAATGCGACCTGCCTAAATGGATTTACGGACAACGGATTTATTTGCAATTGCCAGGCTGGTTACACAGGGGAACGATGCGAAAAAGGTAAGGCCAACGAAACTACAGTGCAATGGGTGTTTTGTGTCTATAATTGTCCTGTGTCCAATGCCTTGTGTCTGTTATCCTATGTATATTGTCCTGTGTCCAGTGTCTTGTGTCTTGTGTCTGTTGTCCTGTGTCTAATGTATAGTATTGTCTTTGTCCTGTGTACAGTATCTGTTGTCCAGTTTCTAGTGTCTGTTGTCCAGTGTCAGTGTCTTGTGTCTGTTTTCTTGAGTCCAAGGTCTTGTGTCTGTTGTCCGGTGTAGTGTCTAGTGTCTATTATCATGTGTACAGTGTCTGTTGTCCTGTGTCTTGTGTCCAGTGTCTTGTGTCTGTTGTCCTGTGTCCAGTGTCTTGTGTCTGTTGTCCTGTTTCCAGTGTCTAGTGTATGTTGTCGAGTGTCCAGTGTCTTGTTTCTGTTATCTTGTGTCCAGCATCTTTTGTCTGTTTTCCTATACCCAGTGGCTTGCGTCTATTATCCTGTGTCATGTGTTTGGTGCCATGTATATATGTCCAATGTCTGTTGTGTCTAGTGTCTGATGTTCTTTGCTTGTGCCCATTTTAAATTGCTTTACACTTTCTTCTTATCCTTGTTTAGATGTAGACGAATGTACCACAGGAAGCCACAACTGTAATGTTAATGCTACCTGCAATAACACCAAGGGATCATATAACTGCATTTGTAAAACTGAATTTAATTGCAGTACGTATACTACATTTTTGTGTTTTAATTATTTTTTCATGTCTCGAGCAGGCTGTAAAACGATTCTTTATTAGTATGTTTTCAAACAGCAACGACAGATAGAACTAAAAACCAATTTTCTTCCACACCAAAAGAGCACCCCAAGGTTCTGCGAGACACTTATTTATTAGTCATAATGTCACAGACAAGCGTTACCCCTTCTACCAGGGACAACTTCTCTCCATGTAAAATGTCTGAAATAGAAATAGTCATAAGAGGTTGAATTGATGAATTGACGGACCGGAAGCTAAGTGGCACAGTTAATAACTGGTTGACATATTTTTCCGAGACTTTATGAAGAGTCAGAAGCATGGGAGGCGGGGGGATAGAAAGCCGGCACCTTTCTTTGAAGACATAGCGGTGCCGGGAAACAGACCAACGGTGCGAATCCTGAGTCAATCAAGCCGTTGCTAAGAATGACGTCAACCAAAACGTCATTGTTTTCTTCAGGGGACTTTTTCAAGCAGCTGTACGCGTGTAGCCTGCAATAACACAGCGATGGCGGATTTTTGGCCTGATCTTTCACGCCGCCTGCTTTTCTGAAGACGGAAAGTTCTAAGAACAGGCCTGGAGGACATATTTATTTTGTTAACATTTTAATTTAATGATTCTCCTGGGAATATATTTGATCATGCAAGGAGTGTATGAGTGAGCTGTTATTGCTCTTTCTCAAACTTGCGTTATGTTGCGAAAATTGAAGATGCAAATGGTTGAAGGCTGTATATATTGAAGCGTTATATAAATTCCTTCTCAGTTCATAAAAAGGGCTGCTATTTTATCCTGCAATGGCAATTAACTTGAGAAAGATGTTAATCAGTCAGTGACAGAAGCTACTCGGAAAAAAACAACTTGTTTACTCAATGTTAACGAACTTTTAAAATTATAACGAAAAACAGCTTCAAGTTACAGACTTCCTTATTTTTTCCTAATATCAGCGAGGAATCAAGGTGCGCATGTCGAAGCTTGCATTTAACTTTGTTTTCTTTATTACTCAGCATTCAATGCTGTGTTCACAAATCTCAATACAAGTGGAATATTTGG
>MU825968.1:0-29358 GCA_029204205.1 Desmophyllum pertusum | reverse complement strand
AATCTGTTTCAGTAAAATGCGAGTTTCTCTTAGGTATTACAATGCCGTTTTCATTCTTATATGGCTTGAAGTTTATTAGATTCTCTTTGGCTCACGGCCTGTATCTATGAGATACAGGCTTCTTTTACAACTGTTTTCTATCAAGATATTCGTTTTTGAACGCTACATTTTTTCTGTGTTATAATAATAATAATTATTATTCATTTTGCACCCAGTAAGCAAATGTCCCTCGTACCACAGCTCTCCGACTTGATTCATTTCAACATGTCAAACCAGGAAAAAGAACAGGGATGATATATATGCATACTTCTCTCAAGCGCAGAAGGATGATTAAACAGCTCAATATAGCTTGCATAAAGCCGTACTATCGCTGTTTCAATGCGACGGTACAAGCGGATGACCTGTTTCGTATCTCATTTCTGTCAGGACTTTTCGTTTTTTTCAAGGCGCATCAAGCCATACAATTGCTTTAGGCAATCGATCATATCGACATTGAGTATCTGACATTTTGATTTTGAACGAATCCGCTAAAAATTATGTGAGCCGCTGTTAAATAATCTCGGGGACTCACAAATTTAAGAGTGCCGTTCTAATTTTTGGGGTGCCGCTCAGAAATGAACATTGAAAAAAATCGAACATATTTGTCGTGTAAATGAAGCGGGCCGTGCCCTAAACTATCGTCCCGCGTGACAAAATTTAGGAGTGCCGGACCCAAAATAGTCTCCTACGCAGCCGTTATTTGTGTCGTCACGCAATGCTTCTCCCCACTAACGGCTGCTCAAAACCTGGATCACATTCCTTTCCTTTTGTTTTGACCGCAGTAACTTTGACACCTATCGGCAAAAACGTGACTGTTTTACCGTTTGCCGAAAACTTGCTAGATCGATCCAATTCTTGAACTAGGATGTCTGTTGTAATTATAATGAAGTTTTTTCGACATTATTCTTTCATATCATACATTTTTCTTCAGTAAAACCGTGTTTTATTTTGATGTCTGGTGTGCGTCAAATTCAAAAGGCGGCATACTAGCGTGCGTTTGACGTTTCCGACGCTGAGGTCATGATAAGACACAATCTATGATTGGTGTATTTTGGCGCGAACGAGTTCCGAAATGGCACTGCAACGTGATTGGCTTAAATCTACAAAGGAATATGGTCCAGGTTTGAGCAGCCGTTAGTGGGGAGAAGCGTTGCGTGACGACACAAATAACGGCTGGGTAGGAGACTAGACCCAAAATGAATGTCGTGTAAATGGGGCTTATAAGTAACATTCTAAAAAAAGAAACGCGTAACGTCGCATAATTCTTGCATTTATTACGATAGGCCATTTCCGAGTTGTCTTTGCCTCTGTTTCAAAGCGAGTCCTGTTGCGAAGCCATTCAAAGAAAATGAGTTTGATTTGCATGGAAATTAACGAGCCTGCGAGCAGGCTCTCTTTGGGATTCGCGCGATCGTGTGGATGTTCGAGCGCACGGAGCTTCGAGGAGTGGGCCGAGAAATGAGAGCCTGCACGTGAGGCCTGGATTCTTGAATGCCCTGCGTTCGTCCACGCAGGAACGCAGCATTCTGATTGGTCCAGAATGACAGGTCCAGATATTGTGACAAAAACCTGGTCAACATAGGGCAACGGATAAAATAATCTGTTGAATTATTATTTCTGTTCAAGAGCGTTTCGCAAGCTTTTGATCATCGCGCGAATCTAAAATGCTCGCAGGCTAGAAAATGAACTTGTGGGTAAACCTCATTTTTGCACCATGGTTCGTTTTGAAGCAGAGGTAAAAGGAACTCGAAAATGACCATTGTACATTCGGATACGACTGAAATGCGATATGCAAATAAGGCCATACCTAAGAACACGTGACTTGGTCTTTCAAGACATGTACTGCATAATTATGTCTTTTGTACTTTCGGAGTCGACTCGTCAGCATTTAAACCTCAATGTAAGACCTTTCTCTATGTTGAGAAAAGGCATGTTAAACCATAAGGATATACATTTCTCATTTGGTTCTTAGCTGGCACAGCTACATTTTGGTCAACTAAACTTGGATTCGGGATACGAAAAGAGCATGTCAGTTCATAGCTTAGAAAGTGGAAATAGGGATTGATGGCTCAAATAGAGTCAGGTTTTAAGACCCTTAGCGGTGTAACAACCTTGTTTGTTTGTAGAAAAGAAATGATGGTGGGTGGCCTTGTTTATATAAGGCCGGAACAAGTGATATTGCTAGAACAAGTAATCAACCAAAACCTTCATTTCAGAGCATCACGCTGATAGAATCTCCTAAATGTAGTTATGAGTCAATTTTTTTTTGTAGGCGGTGGCGGTGGCGGTGGCGGTTTTTACACCAGTGGAAGAAGTGGAACGAATTTCAATGGTACCGTGGGAAAAGGTGGAGAAGGAGGGATGGGATTTCTTCAGGGAGGAGTGGGTGGACGAGCCTATAATAACAAAAAATGTTGACGGAGGATTTGGAGGAGGTGGTGGAAGTAGACATGCTGGAGGTGGCGGAGGAGGGTACTCTGGAGGAAGCAGTGGAAAACATGAAGCTGACTCCTGTGGGGAGGGGGAGGATCTTACAACGCTGGAAAAAATCAGCAAAATGAATGTTGTTATAAAACAGCTGGCCATGGTCAGGTGACCATTACAGTACTGTAGGAAATTCAAACTACGTGACATGTAACGCATTAGTTACAATAGTAATTATTAAGAGGTAAACAAAAAAATGTTCTACGACCCGACACGTCATTATTATCAAATATAACGTATAGCGTGAAGCAAGAGAATATGAAGGGTAAGAGAGGTAATGTCCCATACATGGGTCATTTCTATGATAATCCATCTGATGCTATTTTTAGATCATTATCGTTACCAGTGCACCTCGTATAACTGGTCTTCGCGCGCGTTGCGTCGGGTGTTTCGTGCAGTGCTTACATGAAGGCGAACTGAGTGAGAACACTCCAGGAGCGGTTTCGGTTTGTGGAAGCAAATTCGAAACGGAGAAAGGAAGAGACAAGTTTCTGTGAAGGAGAATGTTCTAGTGAAGTATTTTTTTACTGAAGGTAAGATAATTCAAGCTTATAGATCCTTTATAGGTTCGAGAATAGCATAAACTTACCGTGTAAGCTTGTGGACTTTATAAGCTTAATAAGCTTATAGTTTTTATAATTAAACGACTTCTAAATAAACTTTACTTTTATTGTTGCCCACAGCTCCTATTTTTCTGAACAGTATACCAAAAAGATCTCCTAGACTTCCGCAGTAAAGAAAGCGAAAAACTCCACACACTATTGATGCGAAAACTGGAGAAGAAATCCTCAGCTTTGAATTTTGTGGAAGCGTACGAACGAAGACAATCGGACCTTGAATAATTTTCTTGGCCAAAACGATTGATTGAGTTTTCAGTGTTTTCAGTTGGGAATTCACTCTGAAATAGAACTTGTTGCATCTGGAAGCATCTGGCATCTGCCCGGCTTTATGTCGTTATCGTCAGCAGTTGAAAAGCAGTATTCAGAGCAACATGAGGACATATAAATTATGGAGCAAATAATATACCTGCAATTTTCTTAGAAGAGATTTAATAAAACGTGGGGATATTGTTGTGGCGGTGGACATTTCTGGTTTGCTTCATGAGAAAATCTTATCCAGCCAAAGGCAGAGAAGAATAAACTTCTCTGACCTGAGAGTTATTTCTGTTATGCACATCTTGTTCTTGTTGACTACCTTCCCTCGATCCATGCCACCTCTAATTTGTCACATAGTAAATCTATATTTTCAACCCACTTGTATTGCGGTCCAAAATATTTTGCAAAATTATATTTTAAACATCCACAAATGGATCATGATGACAGATCCTGAGGATATTCATTTATTTGTGTATCTATTAACATTTTGTAGGATAATTAATACTGTTTATCCTCTCTTAATAGTCACATTATGAAAATTTAATTATCTGTCATAATATCCCAATGGAATTATTTTTGTATGCATAATCATGACGTTATTACTAAAGCCTATTTCACAGATAATGGACCCAATGATCCACCTTAATCTAGGGATAAATATACATTCCAGACTCTGATATCCTGTAAGTTTAATATTTTGAATGGTCGGTTCAAGTGAAATAATAATTTAAAACATAAACATAATATCCAGTCTTGAGCACTGCAATGAAATTTATTTATTTACATTGTATATACTTTGATAACCTGTATATAAGATTTAAAAAAAATTTGAATGGTGTGTTCAGTGAAACTGTTCACAAGTGAAATAATATTTTAATCATACAAATAATATCCAATCTTAGCACTGCAATTAAATTAATTTATTTACATTGTCCATACTCTGATATCCTGTAAGTTTGTAGGGATATATATATATAACATTTTGAATGGTGTGTTCAGTGAAACTGTTCATAAGTGAAATAATAATTCAATCATAAACATAATATCCAGTATTAGCACTGCAATGAAATTAATTTACTTACACTGTACAGACTCTGATATCCTGTTTTAGGGATATAAGATTTTGAAAATAATTTTTGAATGGTGTATTCAGTGAATCTGTTCACAAGTAAAATAATAATTTGAATGGTGTGTTTAGTGAAACAGTTTATAAGTGAAATAATATAAGTTAATCATCAACATAACATCCAGTCTTGAACACTGTACTGAAATTAATTTATTTACACTGTACAGACTGATATCCGGTACGTTTTTAGGGATATATATATAACATTTTGAAAGGGCAATTTTGAATGGTGTGTTCAGTGGAACTGTTCACATATTAAAATGAAATAATAATTTAATCATAAACATAATATCCAGTCTTAGCACTGCACTGCAAAGTGAAATTATACTGTACAGACTCTGATAAGTTTTAGGGATATATAAGATTTTAAAAAGACAATTTTGAATGGTGTGTTCAGTAAAACAGTTCACAAGTGAAATGATATAAATTTAATCATCAAGTCTTGAGCACTGCAATGAAAATTAATTTATTTGCACTGTACAGACTCTGATATCCTGTAAGTTTTAGGGATATAAGATTTTGAAATTGCTTTATTTAATTCTCAAGATGATGTACATGCTTGCTCACATATGAATGTATTGACATAATGTGGATAAACTATAATGCTTAGTCAAAATGCAAATTGTAATAAGCAAGCAATCATTTACTTTTGGTTGCTCTCGGCTTGAACTCTTCCCACCTGGTTTGTCAGCCGTCAGTTTAAATGTGGAAGCCCTAGGCTTTCATTTATGGGAGGAATCTTTATTTTTACCTCCCCGTCATCGGAAGATGTGCTATAGTCAGGACAAATAATATTATCTGACATTTCTCCTTCCCCTTCGTCTAGTTCACTATCGTCACTTTCTAACGTAGAACTCAGCAGTTCATCTTCGTGACGTTCTTTTAATATCAGCCATGTCGGAGAATTCTTTTGAGAACGTTTTCCCATTGCTTTTGTGGCTGAAACAACTTTACCATACTGAGATTCATCGACAAAACGGATCTCCGCATCTTCCGCCATTTTGTTTTCGCAAAAGAAACGTGTACTCCACGCGCGATCGCGCGGCTATCCACGCAGAAAAAGAGAGAAGATATCACGTGTCATAAATAGGTTAATTTGATTGGCTATTGACTAACGCGTAGCTGATCTAAAAATAGCATCAGATGGATTATCATAGAAATGACCCATGTATGGGACATTACCTCTCTTACCCTTCATATTCTCTTGCGTGAAGTTGATTATATGCTATGTAATTAGAAATACAGTAGAGTGTTTACCGTTTGTTCAGTTGTCAGGTGAATAGTTTGGCGAGAACGAAGGATCCGACTGAGGGTTAAAATCGTCGACTAAAATTTATATCACTTCGTGTCACTTATCAAAAATCAAATGTAACAAATAGCGTAAAGTTGATTAGTGCGAAATTAGTCCGCGTGTAATTATAAAAAGAGTGCGAAGCGTTCATTGTCAGCTGAATAGTTTGGCGTGAAGTGAAGACCGACTGTAATGCTAGTTAGTCTCGATTTTT
The DNA here is from genome assembly GCA_029204205.1 of Desmophyllum pertusum. Classification (NCBI taxonomy): domain Eukaryota; kingdom Metazoa; phylum Cnidaria; class Anthozoa; order Scleractinia; family Caryophylliidae; genus Desmophyllum; species Desmophyllum pertusum. The sequence continues at coordinate 23,329 of MU825968.1, read as the reverse complement.
GTCCCTGATAAAAAGCATTTCTCCCGTGGGGGGCTCCCGTATTGAAGAGATGTGGTGATCATACCTTTTAGCGGTTAAAATTCGTGGCTTGGTACCGCTTAGGGTGTTTAAATCTAAAATCACCACCGTTGTAGGTTATCTCGATACCAAAATATGACAGGAACTAGTTTTGTCTTAGAATTAGTACCTCTTAGGGGTGATCCACACCCACGCAACAAGATTCTGGTACCTTTTAGGGGTTCCTTTTGACCATGGCCTTTTAAGGGAAGGCTATGTTAGGACACATTTGGGTCGACTTTGAAAATGGGGCAAATATTAAGTATTGATAAAAAGTACCATGTTACAATTAAGGTGATGCTATTTTTATGCCGAACTCCAAAGATAATGCAGAGTAAAATTTAGTAATATTATGAATATACAAATTCCCCTTACTGGTCTCTATAGACTTCTTATAGTACCAGTTGGGAGAAGTTGTTTGTATATGAAGACAATTTACTGTTGAGTTAATCGGCGCAAGCCAAGAAAGGGTTAATTCTAATTAGATTGGAGAAACATGATTCACTGTTGGACTCATCAAAGAAAAAGTGCCCTTAATTGTGTCAACAATATTTGCTAATTTGTTAATTGTTGTTCTCTAAAAAGTATAAATAAACCCGGGGGGGCTCCCAAAAAACTGATTTGGGTGGGGGTGTGCGGCACGCTTCTTGAAACCCTTACCATATTTCAGACCAAAATATGTGACTTTCCCTACCCTATTTCAGGACCTGACCCTTAAAATTTTCAGGAAAATGTCCCCCTTTTAAAGCCAAAATGGCACAAATCTATACCCTATTTCAGACCAATAGGCAAAACAAACCCTATTTCAGACCAACATGGTCAAAATCTATACCCGTTTTCAGACAAAAACGGCTCAAAAACCATACCCTTTGGGGCGGCACATACCTATATAACTTATATAAGGGAGTACCCCCCCCCCCCCCCCCCGGATATAAAAATAGGCATAACCAAGCACAGGTAGCCCAAGCTCTATATATGAGTGATAAATTATAAATGACCTGACCTTTGTTTCAGCTGAGCGGTAATTTGAGCGCCACGTAACCATTGCGTAACAGCGAAATTATAAGGGTTTGTATGGGAGAAATCGTTTTCCTTTTGAATTTAAAAAATATGAACGATTTTTGAATACAAATCACTCACCTGAACTCCTTTGCTTGTCTGTCTGTGTCCTGTTTGGTTTTAAGGTCCATTGGAAGCGATTTTAGGGGGGGGGGGGTCACACTTTCTCCCTTAACGGACAACTTTTTGGGGTCCCAACTGAAAATTAACTACATTCCCTCGAATATAACGAGCATTGGAATTTGATGCAAAAGAGTATACACACGTTTTAGAACAACTTTGTTGTATTTTTAGAAAATGCTCTTTTTAAGACCGGTTATATTGAGCGTTTGCAAGCGAATTTTTTTGTTAAATCGGGGTTCCGATATATGTATAATATATGTTCCACTGATGTATTTGTGTTCGGTGTGAGGGAAAAACTCGTCTCTTCCCGCAGTCAATTGGGTCGTCACGCAACGCTTTTTTCCGTGAAGCGTCGCGTGACAATGTACCCAAGAGACTATGAGTAATAATCCATGTTAGAAGCCTTGCAAAGGAATTGTGTTGATTACCATTTACAGAATGTACATCCACTTTGTCGTGGATAGGTTAAGAGGCGTGCATCAATTTAACATGTGTGTTCCGAGCACATTTACTAATTTTGTTCGATTATATTGCTATATTTACAATTTGATATACAGTAAAATGCTGTTGCCATTCACGAATTTTTTTATTGATTTTGAAAACGTTTGTCATCTTTGTTGGTTTTCTAAACTTTTCAGCCAATCAAACAGCCAACAACTGCACGTGCAGTCATGCAGTCTATATGAGCATGTGTGGCTACTTTGGTTTCTCTCAGATTGGACACGCAATGTGATAAAGTATTCAAACTGTTCAAAGATTTTTATTGAGTGGCGGCAGTGTTACCCTGTAATTTGATATTCAGGGGCACCCAACGAATCTGTTCCTCACTTTATCTGTTCCCCAGCGGAATACTTGCTGGCTAGCAAAATATTTCGGTCTATTTTTTCTCCTGAAAATTTTCACTGAATAATTACTATTTTGCGCTGGCTGACTTGAGTAGATCGGAAAGAGACTGGATCGAGAAAAAAACCCGGACATATACAAAACAATAAACAGCAAAATAATATTAACACAAACTTCGAATGGTTTTCCATCGATGTTTAATTAATTCCCAAGCCCCTTTTGGTTACTTATTATTATTTTAAATTGCTGGCTGGGAAACAGACATTTTTATCCAGCTGGCTGGGAATTTCCCCATATGTGTCATGCTGGGAAAGATGAACAGATGTATTTTTCCGGCAACGCAGAAGAACACCTGGAAATGCTTTTATATCATTTATTTTCATTTATCCGGGTAAAATAATGCATTTTACCAAAAAATGTTCGTTGGGTGCCCCTGGATATTATATATTCATTATCTTGCGATTTTTAATCTAACAACCCGTTTACACCTAATATTAAACATATTTAAAAGCTATTTAGTTTATGTAGCCTTTGAACAGGCTCCTTGGTGGATAAGCCTCCTCCTACTCGGGGGATAGCCTCTTCCTCAGGGAAGAGAAAAATTGCGCGACGAGTGTTGCGTGACGAGTGTCACGAGTTCAAAGAGCATTTGCGTAGGAGGCTTCTCAACCAACGAACTTAGTTAAACATGGCCATGGACTAAAATGTTTTGCGCATATCACAGTTGTTTACTACGATTTAATTCATGTTCTAAATTGTGAGCTTATTGAACTTTGCATATTGAACATTTAGCTTTTAGTTTCTGCTGCTTGTGAACAGTTTTAGGTAAACATAGGTTAGTTGATGTAAACGGGATATTATTATATAAGCTTTTTCAACTTTATTGCTGAACAGCAGGGGCACCCAACGAGCAACATTGTCAGAATGTTTCAGCTTCCATAAACGAACTACCCAACAGGTATGCAACCCAAATCTCAACCCACTACACCCAGCAATTGGTCACGTGTGATATGAGGCTAATATTTTCACCTTTATGAGGTAGGGAAGGGGACTGAAACCTTTCCCCCTGATAAGTTCGGTCAACAGAGGGGTCGAGTGGTGGTATGCAAAGGGATATTTTCCAGCAGCCGAAGCAAAGGAAAACCGGAGCTAGGATAAAAACTTTCCTAGTACCTGGCAAAGAACCCCTAAGGAACACCTATTTTGCGGAACACCTCGGTTGGGTGCCCCTGATACTGGAAACTTAGTGTGCAGCTATCAATAAAAAAGTTGTCCAGTACATTGTTTGATTGTGTTTTAACAAATACATAATGAGGCATACAATCAACTCTCAACACTCTCTCTTTTAAAACAGACACCTCTCTAAAACGGACACACTACATGTACCGTAGTTTAGTCATCAGTTACTATAACCAAACTCTCTGTAAGACGGTCTCCTTATCTAAAATGGACAACGGATACACTTTGAAACAGTTAACGAAGCTTTTTTTGAAAATATTTCAGAAGCGGGACATTTATAAGGATGGCGAATCTGACAGCAAATACGACTTGGGGAAGCAATATTTATATTAAAACTAGCAAATATTTATATCCTGAGTTCGCTTTCAACCTGCGAAACATTGAACAATTGACACCTGGCAATACGGTGGAGCCGCTATGAAAAACAAACCTTTCCTGCTTCGTCCCTAATATGTGCAAGTAATGTGAGGCAGGTACCCGCATTACGAACGCGTGTTTGTTTAGCTATATCAGCGGCCATCCCGAGGGGGCGACTCCGGGAACCCCGGGGCATTTATCACAGCAGCCTTGACAAATACATGCCAAAAGCCTCTCGGGTGGGGCAAAAAAATCGTGACAAATACCCCGGCCCACCAAAGGACAACCTGGGCAACATATTATAAAGTCTTTAAAAGTTGTTTTCCCCTGATTACTTGCAAAGAAGAAAAACGCATAACTCCAGCATAAAAAAAAAAATTGGAAAACAATCACTTGAATGAGAAAGTTTGCGCGATGACAGACATGACAAATTCTCTATTTCAGAGGAATCAATAACACAAGACTAAAAAACACCAAATAAAAAGGGCTAATATAATTACACTACGTTTCATCAGTGAAGCTTATCTCTGACCAAATATGAAAAAGACGAAACTACACAGGCTGAAAGATGATACTGACATTGACAAAAGTCTAATGTCTGAAATTTAAAGAGAGACATGAGTTATGTTGCTATTTCACCATTAGAAAAAAAATTGGAGTGTTGTAAACCTAATTCCATTTACTCGTTCATACACACAATTTAAATGTAAAATATCTGAAATATGAAAAACAAGTATCTGGAAATAATATGTGACGTTACTTAAAAGTTTTCTTCTTGTGAAAAAAAGTTATGAGAATAAAGAAGGCTTTGTCTTGTTACTTGTGACAAAATACAACAACATTATTGTTTCAAGAAAGAAAACTAAATTTGCCAACTTATCCTGTTTTTAAATGCGCCGCCAAACGTGCAAATCCCGTAGGTATGTCCCCGGGGTATTTTGATAAAAACGCAAAAGTGCTCTAATGCCCCGCGTGTGGGGCATGTTTTTGCCCGTGGGTCGCCCCCTCGGGATGGACGCTGATACCCGCATAACGTCAAGTGGTTGTAACTGCTAAAAACGAGACCTTTCCAACTCGTTGAGAATAAAGAAAATTATCAGCTGGTGCGGGATATTGATGTGCCACCAAATTCTCAGATCCTACATTTTAAAGAAATGTATGGCACCCGGTAAGGAGAATTAACTGTTTGAACTAGGACGGTACTTTGAAATCAAGAAAGGCTTACCTATAAGGACGAGTTCACCAGTTTGACCTGGAACTAGCATGCTGTAAAGGCTCATGGGTATATCATTAAAAACAGCTTCGTGTGATTGTCACATGATAATGTTCCATTGCAAGTAATGACCCAGTGCACCCCGTTTAACATGACGTTTGTTATCACACTGGGAAAACGTGGTATTCGTGCTTTCCATTATTCTTTATTTCACACGTCAATCTTTAAATAAATAAAAAAAGATGGGAAAAATATATTTTAAGCCAAGAGATCATAGTCTCTTGTTGAGATATATTGTCTCTGTTGCATTAAAGTGAGACTATGCACGCTTGAAATTAATGTTTAACTATATAAGTTGCTGTCAACCAGATTCAACATGAAAACATATGGGTAAAACCACAAGACCAATTAGTCTGTTGACGTTTGCATTATTCCAAAATCGTTAATTTTACTCTATAGGTTTACAATTTTTTTCTGTTTTAAATCATCTGCATAACTGAAAGGTAACTGTTGGTAATTCACGGTTACCAATTAGCATACGTCGGCCTATTTCCTTGCTTCACGCCGAAGCACTAATAAAGAAGCAAAGTAAGATCTCTATATAAGGTACCTGCCCAGGCAAAAACTTTGAATTTTCAAAAGCGCTCATAATTTGTATACATGAAGTAAATTACACCTAATTTCTCAAAATGCATTTATTTGCATGATATTCCTACGCTAAGTTGAATAAAATCGCTTCAAAAGTTGCAATATTTACCGGAAATTGAGCTGTGTATTTCACTTCCGTTACTAAGAAAAGTGTCCGTAGGTGGCGAAGTCCATCATGACCCATCATGGAAGCTTTAGCAGTCCCGGCAAAACGAAAGCAATTAAGAGAAACACGTAGAATAGAACAATTCATGGACGCATCCTACAGTAAAATTTCTGTGTAAGAATGACCAAAATAGAAAGGACGAACTTTGTATCTTGCAATAATTGACAGCGCGGCGCAGCATGACAAAAATCGCAAGAGAACATACAACAACATCCTTCACGGCTGCGGTCAAAATAGTCTGATCATTTGCCCACAAGAGTCAAATTAATTAGGCTAAACCTATTTGACAATAGAACTGAGCAAAAGCAAGCTTTTATGTGCCATTGAGTAGATGCAATAAAGCGTAAAAACCGACTAAACACTAACTAAACAGACATCTACAAAGGAATCAAATTCAACTTCAAACCAAAAGCCACGGGAGCCGTTTTATTCTTAGCTATGATTTTTAATGGATCATTCACATCGAAAGATTAGCATGTAACCGAGACATATAATGGGTATAAATTAAAAGTCAAGTTCATCAGTCTGTATCGTATTGAACACAACCAACGTACTGGACCCGTTCAATTTAGGAACTTAACGAAACAAACCGTCGATATTATCATATCATCTTCAGTCTGGTGTAATTTTGCTGCATGGTTAACAGTTATAGTGTGCAAGTGAGTTTCGCAATGCAACCACTTGAATACAGTAGCACCGATGCCATCAAAAGTACGGAGAAACAAAGCGTGACCTTTTACCGCAACATCACAATAATCTTGTCGGTAGTTTCATTTGTTCTACTGATAATTTCAATCGTATTTATCATACTGTACGCCACCAAGAAAACCTCTCACAATTGTTCAGGAACGTCTGATGCACTTAAAGGTAAGCTGACTTTCCATGCGATTATAATCGGGTAGCAAAATACCTGCAGGAGTTTAATTATAACATTTCCTTCAGAAGGTTGGGCAGAGTTTACCAACATTACTTGAATGAGCCCAAAATTTCCATCACAAGTTTCAAGTCTGTTGCTGAATATGGCCACATCACATCATATAATAATGTCTGCAAGACTGAGTGCAAATAAACAACCCTTGTTCATTGCCTAAACTAAGGGCCTTTTTACATAGAAGGAGGGTGACCCGGGTACCCGGGTCACCCTCCTAGCCGGGCTACTCTGGGAGGGCCAACTTTTCATACATTTCTTTACAAAGCACACTGAAGTGTTTACATGATAGACATGGTAACCCGCCTACCCCGGTCACCCTGTCGACTTGCCAGGGTCACCCTCCTAGGCGGGCTATCTCTGTTGACTTGAAAACCCGCTAAAATGGCGGAACAAGCGATAAAAACAGCAAACTCGCCGCTATAGTCTTACTTCTTGCTGCCATGTTTGCTATGTAGTGCCCCCCTATGCAGATATTGTCCCCCCCCCCCCCCCCTATGTATCTCGAAAGTTATTTGTGCTATAAAATGAAACTTATGTGGTGTATAAAGCACTCAAACATGTTTATTTTAGTGACAATCACGAATCAATTGTGATATCATATCACGCCAAAATAACGTGGATCCGCCATCTTGGATTTTTAAATTGTTCAGAAATGTCGAAAAATCACCAAATTGATTTGAAAACATCGAAAACAATATAATGTTGCAATAATTTCAAAGATTTTGGAGGAAACTATTCGTAGAACGCGGAAATCTCATGAAAATTAAGCTGAAAATACCAAATTTGGCTAAAACGGCCTGTCAAAACTTGGTTGTCATGGAAACATCAAGTCGCGTGATCAAAATATTGACACACCAAAATGTTCCCAGATAATGTTTAGGAAAAGTCATAAAGTTTGGCTATGATTGCTTGAATGCTCTTTAAGTACGATCAATTTGAAGTCAGCGCGGGCACTTCCTTCCCTCGGTTTCATCGATATAAGCTGATATACACTTTGCCGCATTCACATGGAATCTTGTATACAACACCGTTGAAATGGATCAAGGGCATCTTTAGGTCGCACTAAGTGTGACCTAAGTGTTGTGTCAGATTTGAAGACGCCTTGCCTCGCCAATAGGTTATTCTCGAAATTTATGCGTCGTCAACTGATGCTGGTAACTACTCTTTCAGGAGATGGCTCCGCTCGTGCAGTTCTTGAGACCCCGCTAAGCTGCATCACATACTGATGATAAACATCTTCATCTATTTCTAAGGCCCGGGTCGCACTTGCGGACAAGTTTTGCAATGTCCCAACATTTAAAAAAAAAAAATTGTTGGGACATGTTGTCCGAGACATCTTGTAGAGTAACAAAAGGTTTAGCTACTAGCACAATAGCTTTGCACGTGATATAAACCTCTTGGGACAAAGAAGAAAAGCGGCCAGAGCTGTTATTCAACTCGACATTACCGTATGACCGTCAAAACTAGAACCATACAAATAATCGGGATGCTATTGTTTCAGTTACATGCTTTTGTCTGTTTTCGCGCCGTATTTTGGAAGTCTATAAAATATACTTTTTTATCTTTTGTTGTGTATATTTGTTCGTTTCTAATTTATTTCTTCTTATCACTTTTTGTTGAAATCCACCAAGTTAATAGTTTATAATTTTTTACTGAATTCGGCACCAAAATAGGTTAGGCTCCCATTTTGACGTAACGCCTCGATAATAGCATGACACAAATGTTTTGGGAAAACCAATTGGACATACTTCGTGATCCAAAGAAGTTAGCCGCCCTATAAAATAATATAAGCGTTTAAAAATAGTCCGTGAAGATCACAATCGTCGCGCTTGAGCGCGGATAGCAATGGACGCCACTGGAGGCGGAAGTAAATTTGAATCAAATATATGGAACACGTGCTGCACAATTCAAATTTTGTCATTCTCAGAGAAAAACACAATGGTTAATCAAGAAAGCATTGTTATCTGGAGTCACCCGGTGCGTGGGAAAGTGGTTTGTCCAGCTCCAGGGCAGGACTACGGAGCCTTTGAAGTTTTGACCGTTTTGGCAAAATTTGACGGACTCGCAACAAGTAGGTCCCACTTGTTTTGCGATTATTGTCGCAAACACATTTCAAAACATGTCACACGTGCGACGCGGGCCAATCATAGGACTACGGCTCCTTTGTTATTTTTTTGGACAAGTTGTTCGTCCTGAAAACATAGGTCGCACTCGTATTTGCTATAATTGACGCTTAAATTGAAGAAATCCACCAAAGTTACCAAACATATATACAAAGAAGTCATTGCGTGCTGTACTTAGTGGTTGGTTGAATGTAGAGTGAGCAAAACTGATACATTGAACTGTTATAAAATGTCATTTGTCCTGTGTCCAGTGTCTTGTGTCTGTTCTCCTGTGTCCAGTGTCCAGTATATTGTGCCAGTTAAACCTGTCTCTCATGTCTTGTGTCTGTTGTCTTGTCTCCAGAGTATTGTATCTGTTGTCCTTTGTCCAGTGTCTTGTCTATGTTGTCCTGTGTCTGTTGTCCACCCTATTTAACTGACAAGTTTTCCAAAGTTAAGTCAAGTAAACCATACAATATTAGCAACAGTGAATTAAATATCATTTTCCCGCTACCAAAACTGATTACTCGAAAAAAGCTTCACTTATTCTGGTCTTAAATTGTGGAATACCTTACCTAATTTCATAAGGGAAGCTAATTCTCTAGCTACCTTTAAAACAAGAATGGAAGATTTTGCCTACTTCTCAACGAAAGCTTATCCCGCTAAGTTTTAAACTATATCAATATAGTTAATGTACATTGTACATATTTAGTATTTCAGTAATATCTACTTCTCGGCTCTCATCAAGACCAATTTGTAACTAGATGGAATTCCGAGGATAAATACATTTTCAATTCTGTTCAGTTCTGTTTTCCAGTTTCTTGTTCTGTTGTCATGTGTCTTGTGTCCGTTGTTCTTTGTCTTGCATCTGCTGTTCTGTGTCCAGAGTCTTGTGTCTATTATCCTGTGTCCAGTGTATTGTGTCTCTTGTCCAGTGTCTTGTGTCTATTGTCTTGTGTCCAGTGTATTGTGTCTATTGTGCTGTGTAGTGTCAGTGTTTTGTATCCAGTGTCTTGTATCCAGTGTATTGTGTCCAGTGTCTTGTGTCCAGTGTCTTGTGTCCAGTGTCTTGTGTTCAGTGTCTTGTGTCCAGTGTCTTGTCTCTGTTAACCTGTGTCTTGTGTCTGTTGTCTTATGTCAAAAGACTTGTGTATGTTGTCCTGTGTCTATTGTCTTGTATTCTGTTGTCCTGGGTCCAGTGTCTAGTGTCTAGTGATGGTTGTCCAGTGTCCAGTATCTACTGGCCGTTGTCCTGTGTCCAGTGCCTTGTGTCTGTTTTTCTGTTTCCAGTGTCTTGTGTCTGTTTTCCTGTGTCTGATAAAACTGATTACTTGAAAAAGAGCTTCACTTATGCTGGTCCTAAATTGTGGAATACCTTGCCAAATGTAATAAGGGAAGCTAATTATTTAGCTACCTTTGGCTTTTTGCTTACTTATCAATGTCTTAAACTGTATCAATTTCATTACTTAATATACATTGTGCATATTTAATATTTTAGTAATACACCTAATTGCAATAACGCTGTCATATAAAAATGAAAATGAAAAAAAGCCAAATAGGAATTAATTAGGTTAATCATCAAAGCTTGCAGCATTCTCAGAGAATTCACGCGTCTATAGCTGTATATTAATCGTGTAATTAAGATAAATTGAAGACTTACTTGTATTTTGAGGACGTTTCTTCGACATGAATGTTGTTTGTATGCCTAATTAATTCCTATTTGCTTTTTTCATTTTTCTTTTTTCTATGACAACGTTATTGCAATTAGGTGTATCTACTACTCGGCTTTCATGAAAACCAATGTAAATTGATGAAATTCCGAGTACAAAAAAAATTCAGTTGAGTTCAGTACATTTCAGTTCAGTTCTGTTTTCCAGTGTCTAGTGTCTTGTGTCTATTGTCCTGTGTCCAATATCCAGTTTTTATTGGCTTGTGTCCAGTGACTTGTGTCTGTTGTCGTGTGTTCAGTGGCTTGTGTCTGTTGTCTTGTGTCCAGAGTCCCGTGTGTGAAGCCCTGTGTCCAGTGTCTAGTTTCTTGTGGCTGTTGTTTTGTGTCTAATGTCTTGTGTCTTTTCTCCTGTGTCCAGTGTTTGCTGTGTTCTGACCAGTGTCTTGTGTCTGTTGTTGTGTCCATTGTCTTGTGTCTTTTGTCCTGTGTGCAGTGAGTTTGTGTCTGTTGACCTGAATCCAGTATCTAGTGTCTGTTGTCCAGTGTTCATGGACTTGTGTCTGTTGCCTTGTGTCCAGAGTCCTTTGTGTGTTGTCCTGTGTCCAGTGTCACGAAATCCCGATTTTGCGTGGTTTTGAGTGGTTTTCCCTGACCGCCGTTCTTAAGTCTTTTAAATTGCTTTAAATGTTGTCTTTTTTGTCTCCCGTCTTGGACTGTTTTTTTCTATCTGTCTTGGCGATCATGTGTCAGATTGTCTTTATATTGTGTCCTTTGTCATGTGTCTAGTGTATAGTATCCGTTAGCGTTTCTCTCATGTCTGTTGTCCTAGTGTCTAGTGTCTGTTATTTTGTGTCTTGTTTCTAGTGCCTGTTGTTCTTTATTTTATATCGATCCTGTATCTAGTGTCTGAAGTACGTTGTCTTATTTCTAGTTTCATTTATTTTGCTTTTGTTGTTTATTTTCTTGTGTCCATTGTCTTGAGCCGTCGGTCTGTTGTCCTTTGTCACCGGCTTGTGTCTTTTTTATGTTGCCAGTTATCTTGTTCCTTGTGTCTAGTGTATTTTGTCCTTTGTCTTGTGTCCTTTGTCTTGTGTCTTGTGTCTTGTGTCTTGTGTCTTGTGTCTTGTGTCTTGTGTCTTGTGTCTTGTGTCTTGTGTCTTGTGTCTTGTGTCTTGTGTCTTGTGTCTTGTGTCTTGTGTCTTGTGTCTTGTGTCTTGTGTCTTGTGTCTTGTGTCTTGTGTCTTGTGTTTTGGGTCTTGTGTCTTTTTAAATGCATTGAACACCTTGTCCTTATCCTTGTTTAGATGTAGACGAATGTACCTCCGTAGCACACAATTGTGATGTTAACGCCATCTGCAATAACACCAAAGGATCTTATAGCTGCAGTTGCAAAGATGGATTTCAGGGCGATGGAAACAGATGCAATGGTACATAGATATAAATTATTTTTATATATTATATTGGTAACTCTAAAATAAAAATCAATGTGTTTAATTATTTTCTGGTTGTTATTATATCGATCCTGTATCTAGTGTCTGAAGTACGTTGTCTTATTTCTAGTTTCATTTATCTTGCGTTTGTTGTTTATTTTCTTGTGTCCATTGTCTTGAGCCGTCGGTCTGTTGTCCTTTGTCACCGGCTTGTGTCTTTTTTATGTTGCCAGTTATCTTGTTCCTTGTGTCTAGTGTATTTGTCCTTTGTCCTGTGTCTTGTGTCTTGTGTCTTGTGTCTTGTGTCTTGTGTCTTGTGTCTTGTGTCTTGTGTCTTGTGTCTTGTGTCTTGTGTCTTGTGTCTTGTGTCTTGTGTCTTGTGTCTTGTGTCTTGTGTCTTGTGTCTTGTGTCTTGTGTCTTGTGTCTTGTGTCTTGTGTCTTGTGTCTTGTGTCTTGTGTCTTGTGTCTTGTGTCTTGTGTCTTGTGTCTTGTGTCTTGTGTCTTGTGTCTTGTGTCTTGTGTCCTGTGTCCTGTGTCCTGTGTCCTGTGTCCTGTGTCCTGTGTCCTGTGTCCTGTGTCCTGTGTCCTGTGTCCTGTGTCCTGTGTCCTGTGTCCTGTGTCCTGTGTCCTGTGTCCTGTGTCCTGTGTCCTGTGTCCTGTGTCCTGTGTCCTGTGTCCTGTGTCCTGTGTCCTGTGTCCTGTGTCCTGTGTCCTGTGTCCTGTGTCCTGTGTCCTGTGTCCTGTGTCCTGTGTCCTGTGTCCTGTGTCCTGTGTCCTGTGTCCTGTGTCCTGTGTCCTGTGTCCTGTGTCCTGTGTCCTGTGTCCTGTGTCCTGTGTCCTGTGTCCTGTGTCCTGTGTCCTGTGTCCTGTGTCCTGTGTCCTGTGTCCTGTGTCCTGTGTCCTGTGTCCTGTGTCCTGTGTCCTGTGTCCTGTGTCCTGTGTCCTGTGTCTTGTGTCTTGTGCCTTGTGTCTTGTGTCTTGTGTCTTGTGTCTTGTGTCTTGTGTCTTGTGTCTTGTGTCTTGTGTCTTGTGTCTTGTGTCTTGTGTCTTGTGTCTTGTGTCTTGTGTCTTGTGTCTTGTGTCTAGTGTCTAGTGTCTAGTGTCTAGTGTCTAGTGTCTAGTGTCTAGTGTCTAGTGTCTAGTGTCTAGTGTCTAGTGTCTAGTGTCTTGTGTCTTGTGTCTTGTGTCTTGTGTCTTGTGTCTTGTGTCTTGTGTCGTTTTAAATGCATTGAACACCTTGTCCTTATCCTTGTTTAAATGTAGACGAATGTACCTCCGTAGCACACAATTGTGATGTTAACGCCATCTGCAAAAACACCAAAGGATCTTATAACTGCAGTTGCAAAGATGGATTTCAGGGCGATGGAAACAGATGCAATGGTACATAGATATAAATTATTTTTATCTATTATATTGGTAACTCTAAAATAAAAATCAATGTGTTTAATTATTTTCTGGTTGTTATTATCATTGTTTCTTATGGGTTTCGTTAACTAATAATGAAACAACGTGTAATTATTCGTTTAAAATAAATTATGTTTACTTATTTATTTATTTATTTATTTATCTACGTATTTATTTAATTATGAAATCATCATTCATACGATAATAATAGCGTTATATACTAGTAACCAGATACATTGTTATGAAGCTTATTTTTATCTATTTTATTCATTAGATAATTTAAATCAAATATCCGTCTATTATTGTTTTTCTTGTTGCTTGTTATAGTAAACTAACGAGACATTAATTACATTAATGACGAGACAGTAATATTCATCCCGGAATCATAATCGAAACTATAATGATTAGAATGAAAGCCTGTGTTCAGACAGGAGTGTTGTTCTTTGTCTTGTGTCTTTGCAAATGCTTTCGATCAGGTGTCATGTTAAACAAATTAAGCGAAGAATGTATTCCGCCAGTTAAATGCCTTGATTTGTTGATATATGTAAGCTTACTTATACTTGATACGATCTCTATGATAGTTAAGGCTCAGTTTAAAGCTTTCCGAAGCCTCCAAGCCTATAACCAAATGGTTAGTGTATTCATGCCCAGTAATAAAGGTTTAGTAAATTACGATCGCAGCGAATAAACGATCTACATGTGTAAGATCAGAATGAGAGAATACAAGTACAGACACATTGCAGGCACATTGTTATGAAGCTTACGCAAATATAGTACATTTCCTTGTTTAGATAAAGACGAGTGTGCCACAGGAACCCACAACTGTCATGTTAATGCTATTTGCAATAACACCAAGGGATCCTACAAATGCAGCTGTAAAGATGGATTTGATGGAAATGGCCGGGAAAACTGCACTGGTAATGTCTTCAACGTTCAACTCTTAAACTTAAATTATTCATTATTTCATTTTGTGATTATTTATTCAATTATTGGAAACCAATTCAATGTAATTGAAAAATTATGTGTTTAAATAGAGTGTCTCCCTTTATTTGTCTTGTGTCCAGTGTATGTTGTTCTTAAAACAAAAGAGTGCATATGTTTCAATTTATAATACAGAATTTGACGAATGTACCAGCAATCCTTGCAAGAACAATGGAAACTGTACCAACCTTGTAAATGGATACAATTGCAGCTGCGCACCAGGTTTCGACGGAACAAATTGTGAACAAGGTAAGCTAATCCTGACTCGTCCCCAGTCGTCTCTCTTGTCTCCTCTGTTGGGAGTCGCAAGACGCGGGGGATGCTGGGAAGGAGGAAAGCGAAGAAGAGAAACGACTGGCAGATCGTGAGTCGAAAAGTTGTTCCAACAGTCGAAACGTTGCGCGAGGCCGTTTTTCTTCAATTATTTATTTTCCATGCACTCAGAGTTGTGGAATGGCGTAGTTGACGAAGTTTCAGTGATGTCTGGCCGTTAGAAAGGCATTTTGTTTACGGGTGTATTTAATAGAACATCAGCGAACCGGTCAAGACGCCTTGCTAAAGTCGAGTTACTCGCGATGTTTACAACCCTTCGACGACATAAGCTAACAAGTAGAAACGCACGCTGGACATTTGAAGAGATGAAGTATGATTTTGTATTTATTGAGAGGTATGGATCCCTAAATTAAACCTTAATTTTGTATTACAATATTGATGTGTCGTCGTGTAAGTGTGCGAGTCATTTTTCTCTGTGTGATTTGAGTGCCGCGAAATTATGCTACGTAATTTATATTCCTGGCCGGGTTTTGCAATTTTAGCTGAGCCGCTCGTTTCCAGGATAAACTGGCACGGCAAAGGCTACAACTTTTCGGCAGTAAGTTCATTGAGAGATATGAAGGCCTGAAGTGCGGATCCTTGAAAATATGAGATTTTAAATTTAGCTGTCATGATCAGTTTGACCCCTTGACCCAGATAATCACTGAATCACAACACTTCCACAGGAAACTGTAGGACACCACAGAGCGAAAGGAAACAGACGTTTGACGTAGCTTTCAGTTGAAGTTTGACTTTCTCGTGTCAATGAGAAATAAATACTTGGAAACGATCTAGTTAGTCTGAGGTCTCTGTACCAGAACTAAACGGCAATCGTCGTAGAACTGCGTAGAAGAGTTGTGTGGTGTGCAAATAAGACTTTGACTGTAAACAAAACCTCGCGATTGTTTACGGCAGAGCAGATTTTAGCTTCAAAGGGCGGCGGAAATCGTTCTCTTTTAATAGCGCCTATTTCATCAAAACGCCGCCATTGCTCTGTCCGCCATCTTGGAAACAGGATCTGCCAGTCGTATCCCGTCTTTCCTCCTTCCCATCACCCCTTGCGCTTCCCTCGGCCCAGCTAAATATTAACAGGAGACAAGAGAGACGACTGGGGACGAGTCAGGAGCTAATCGACAATGGTGAACGCGTTCCTTTAAAGGTATACAGGACTACCAGCGCAAGTGGTTTGCGAAATATCTGGTTTACGACAACTGGTTTACGACATGACTGGTTTGTGACATAACTGGTTTACGACGGTTTGTGTCGATTTATGACACAACTGGTTTGCAACATATCTGGTTTGTGACACAAATGGTTTGCGACATAACTGGTTTGTGACACAACTGGTTTACGACATAATTGGTTTGTGACACAACTGGTTTACGGCATACCGGAAAGCTTATCTGACGAAAAGAGATACTTGAACGTGCTTTTGACAAGAACAACTACAACGCTGACTTCAGTTATACCGAACTTCGGAACCTAACCGAGACGAATGGAAACCCGATACCTGTTACTACTGCGACAATACCCTACATCAAGGACATTTCTGAGACCATCGCGCGTATCCTACAGCCTTAGAATACAGCTGTTTCGAGAAAGGTTGTCGGAAAAAAGCGCACGAGGCAATCCCGAAAGGTATTGTGGGTAGTTTTAAGGTCACGGTCCCTTGACTTCAGCGTTTCAGGGAAATCTGAGAAAATGGCACAAGATGCCATGGACGATCCATGGACATCTGTTTGCGAGTTCTAAAAGAAAGCAACAAAAGTAGACATCGCGGGTTTGATGTATTCATTTAACTTATTAAAATTAATTGATCATATCCCAGATTACCTTTCGGGATTGTCGCGTGCGCTTTTTTCCAACAACCTTTCTCAAAACAGCAGTATCCACGTAGAAAAACGTTAACCCTATTCTGCCTGGGAGGGGACCGAAAGTGCCCGCGCTGATTTCATATTTATCGTACTTAAAGAGTATTCAAGCAATCATAGCCAAACTTTATTAATTTTCCTAAAAGTTACCTGGGAACATTTTGGTGTGTCAATGTTTTGATCACGTTACATGATGTTGCCACGACAACTAAGTTTTGACAGGCCGTTTTACCCAAATTTGGTGCTTTCAGCTTAATTTTCAGTTTTCATGAGATTTCCGCTTTTTACGAAGAGTTTCTTCCAAAATCTTTACATTCATTGCATTCGTTCTTGTATTGTTTTTTTTTTTTTTTTTTCAAATCAAATTTGGTGATTTTCTGACATTTCTGAAGAATTTCAAAATCGAAGATGGCGAATCCAAGATGGCGGATTTGTTAAATGCATGACGCCATTAGGGCGTATATGACGTCATAATTGACAGGTGACTGTGACTAAAATAAACATTTTTGGATGCTTTAAACACCATATAAGTTTAATTTTCATAACGTCATTACTTTTCGAGATACATAGGTGGGGAGGGGGTGTGTGTGTGTGGGGGGGGGGGGGGGGGAATTTCTGCCTTCCCCCAGGCTCACCAACGAAAAAAAAGCCCAGGCAGAATTGGGTTAACTACAGTGACGAACCTAACAAAATTCGACCTTAACATATTTCAACGAAATGAACTAAGTTTAACGAGGAGCATAAATAACAACAACTGTACAACACTTAGTAAAAAGAAATACGATTCTTATCAGCGAAGTAAACTATATCATTTATGACTTTAATATTTGTTTGCAGATATAAACGAGTGTGAGAGCAATCCTTGCCTGAACAATGGAACATGTACTGACCGTGTTAATGGATTTAACTGCAGTTGTCTCTCTGTATTTTATGGAGAACGCTGTGAAATAGGTACGAATATACATTTTCATGCCTAGGCTGAATATTCTTATTTTTCTGCCGATTTTGGGCTGAAAATATTCTTAAAACATTCTTAGATTACAAAGTGGTCCAGAGTATAGTATTTCAGTAAAATAAGATAAATAATACTGCCTGAACTATACACGTTTTTATCGTTTTGTTAACTGGTTTTGATTTAAGAAAACGGAAAGAATTCCAGATCTAAATGAAACATAATATGATTTGATTTGATTTGATTTGATTTTCTATCAACATGCAAAAAAAATCATTATTAACTAAATCTCAGCCTTGGGTACATTCTTAGCATATTCTTAAAATTTCGCCAATCTCAGCCTCAATATTCTTATAAACAAGATTATTACAAAAAAGAAAGAGTGTATTGCATTACTGACCAAACTAATGTACTGACTGCGATTTCTTCGTGCTACTTGAAGTCCCAGTTTTCGACCTTCTCGGCGGACAACTTAAGAGACCCTGACTGGAAATATGGAGAATCGCTGGCCAGGCTGGGAAAATCAAAAATTCTGATAATTGGCCTGAATGACACTTATGGGGAACTATCTTCGAAAATAATACTTAAAGTTTCTGGAAATTTATACTTTTCGAGAAAATCGAGAAAAACGAAAATACGGGTTTTGCCTCATTAATTATGCAAAAATCACACTGAAAATTGGCCAAGTTCAGTACACTTGTATTCAAACATTTCGCATTATCAGAAAATAAAATTGATTTTGCATAACAACATACCTCTTCTACTTTCTAGCAATTGGAAATGTTTTGTTTCTGGAGCGACTAGGAAAGTTGCAGGGTTCTTTAAAGTAACGACATTTCCAGCACTTTATGAGAAGGGATAAATTGCTTAATTTCAAAGGTAAAAAACGCATCTTGGTATGTCCGATATGAAATCCAAATTACCATCGTGATACAGTTTGGCCTTAGTACTTTCATAATATGAAATAAAAAATCTGGGCAATCAAGGCACACGCTGGCAAAAGCGAAAGTTTGCGACGCTCTAAACCGTTAAATTAGCATAATGCAAATTTCTAAACTGAAGTATTCGGATTGATCTGGCGTGTGAAGGTTCCATTTTGACGCTGTGATGTGAAGGAAACACAAGCAATAATTTAAAAGATGATATTAATCAACCTTCGCTGTTTGTAGGTTATACTTTAATGGTATGAAACTGAACCGCGGCCAATTATGTAATCGTAATGTAAATAAATGTCAAATCGTCGATACGTTGGCTGACAATTGCGTGACCGGAGTCACGTGAATATTGTCTGCAACTTACCTGACTAGGGTTTTCTCATTCCCTGTTTACAGATAATAAATTAGGGCTGCTAAATTGGATGAAATTGTCATAGAGAAAAATACCCAGCCGTATGGGTGCGCATATATGTAATCATCCGCCAGAGCTAGTGGCGTCCCAGGTGGGTGTACCCCAAGTATATTAGTGACGGGTTGGTGCGAAGGCCTATTGGGGGTTCGAAATTTTCCGCCGGATTTTTTTGGGAGAACAATTTGGCAGGGAATTTTTTAGTGTTGATAAAAGGTGTACCCTAGCGTTGTCAATACAATGTCAATCAACTGTAACAATTTAATTTACAACCTAAAACTACCGGCAAATGTTAAGGAGACGTTTATTCCGGATGAATTATAGGTGGACGCAAGACTATCTCGAACTATCTTGATGGGTTTTTTTTTTTTACTTTATTTTTCTTATGTGGAGAAAAAAAGGACTTTTTTCGGTTAAATGCTGTGCCATTGGACTTTTTGGGGGTCAAACTGGACTTGGGGTCTAACAATTTAGCCTTATTCTATCGGCTGATAGTGAGGGGCGAAGCCCCGAGCCAACTATCAAAGTCGACTAGAAACCGAGAGCGAGCCGTCTAATTGTTTCAGCGTAACACAGTACCCCCTGGGTGTGTCGTTCAGTGAAATTAGCTGTTACAAGTTTTAAGTATGTCGCAGTGTAGTGAAAGTAAAAAAGAAGTTTAGTCTGTGAACTCTGTGAATTTTATTGACTTTGAACTCTGTATGTCAGTGACTTTAATTTTCAGGTTAGCTGCCAATATTTGTCCATTGCAATACATTTTGTTGACACACCATTTGAATTTTTTTCGACCACAAGAGAGTTTTACTGTGACGACAATTAGGCGGGTAAATAAAGCACAGTTATTTTTCGCTTCAAAACTGAGAATCCAGAAATGTAGAGAAAATTGCCTTGTAAAGTAATGACTTGAGATTTAGCGCCCTCCTTATTTATTTAACAATAAACACCCATATTCCAATAACCGTCCATATTGCGCATGAATGCCTAGACCAATAAGCGCTCCTGTCCTGAAAGTTAAGTGGCCAGCTATCGACCATAGACTTTCTTACTGTCAGTTCCTGTTGTTTTTCATTTTCTTTCTTACTAAAAGATGTTTAGGTCAAAACAGAAATAAACGAGCTGTCTCCCTTGAGTTCCAAAAATTAATTGAGCACCACTTACCCGTACCACCGCTGGGTGCTAAATCGGATATTTACGGTATTCTAAACAGCTGAGTCAGGTCCATCTTTTCAGTCTAACATAAGAAACGAGTCTGATGTTAACTAAGTCTTATATCTACCCAAATTTAACAAAACGTACTCAATGAAAATATCTCAACACTTTGTTTCACAAAAATTCTGCTCAAAGATGACAAGGATCAGTCCGATTCGCCTGTAAATCACCGACCAGAAAGATAGAAGAAAAGAAGACGAAAGAGAAAGAAAAAAAAAGTTGACATTATGTTTTTATATCATCAACATTGGAGAGTTTTTGAACGGCAAAAACCAAAACCCCGAAATTGAGAATCAAGGTACCTTTTCATAAATCAAGCTAGATATATATATTATGCAATATCACAAACGTAAACGTTCGTGTACTTAGCCGGTAGGGGTGTTTGGCGGGGATAGCGAAGGATTTCTTATGGGTATGGATGGTACGATTTTGATATTTTGGTGATTTTTTTAGATCAAAAAGTAATACTGTTCACGATTTTGCTAGACTGGCATACAGTCCGTGAATAGTTGTTTGGCGACTGGCGTACGCGCGCAATCTAGAGCAAAGACACTAGGGTGAGTGTGAATATAGTGAATATAGCCTGCTTAGCCGGCGCAGAAAGGGGAGGGAGAGGAGGTATTGGGATTCGCACAATGTCCGGAGCGCAAGGGGAAGGAGGGAAACGGAGCTCCTTTCCCTTTTGTCCACACGCTGTGCGCTGCGCTCCCTCCCTCCCCTTTCTGAACCGGCCACGCAGGAGGCTCTCGCGTATACTCGCCAATTTGTACATTGTGCACAAAGTAACTCCATGGATATTGTACAGTATTTTCGTTAATCTTTTATGTTACTGTGTATTTGGGGGGAAATGAAAAAAGGCATGGTAATTTTTGTGAGTTTTGTCTTGGTTCATGGAATACATGACTGACTCGTCCCCGCATGACAATAATGAGGAAACGCGCGTGGCAAGCGGAGCTTGTCACGCGCGTCAACTAACAAGGGAGACGACTGGGGATGAGTCAGATTACGAGGGGATTAGTTGCAGTCTGTTGTCAAAACAATCTGACAGTAATATATTATATTGTATACTGTAAGAGTAGATTTCTACCAGATCTTCCCCGGAGATCTTTCACAACAGAGATGCAAGGGTTGTTACATTCATTACTCGTAAAAGGGGTTTAAATACACCAGACTATACCAATTTTCGAAATTGCATTGTACGCAGTTAGACAAATCTAGCCTGCGTGCAGTAGGCCCTTATGTCGAACTTTGCATAACTTTTAGCTTTCAGTTTCTGCTGCTTGTGAACAGTTTTGGTAAACATAGGTTAGTTGGTGTAAACGGGATATTATAAGCTTTTTCAACATTATTGCTGATACTGCAGGGGCACCCAACGAACAACATTGTCAGAACTTTTCAGGGTCCATAATGGCAACGAAGTAACCAACAAAATATTTGTTTTTCTTTCCATTCCCCCCTGTCAATATTTCCCAGACAGTAGGCATACAACCTAACGCTCAACCCACTATACCCAGAAGTTGGTCACGTGTGACATGAGGCCAATTTGTTCACCTCTAGTGGGGCGGTGAGGGTCGAAATATTTCCCCTAGGAAGTTAAGTCAACAGAGTGGCCGGGTACGTGAGTGTGCGGAATAGAGTCACTGCATTTAGAGGCGGTTGCCAACTTACAGGTATCATATTTTACCCTTGAACCAGGAGCATGTTACGTAGACAAGGAAAAACATATTTCCTAGCTGGCAAAGAACACCTATGTTGCGCTAAACATCTCGGTTGGGTACCCCTGTTACTGGAAACTTAGTGTGCAGCTATCAATAAAAAAAAGTTTTCCAGTAACTTGTTTGATTGTGTTTTAACAAATACATAATGAGGCATACAATCAACTCTCTCTTTAACAGACACCTCTAAGATGGACACCCTAACGTACTTCACTCATTTTACCGCTATAACTAAACGCATCCTTAATAACTCGCACTTGTCTAAAACGGATAAGTTAAGTTTGAAAAGTTAATGGACACTTTTACAGCTTGTTTTGGAAGAAAATACCTCAGAGTGGACAATATATATCGAATCTGACAGCAATAGGACTTTAGGATGCAATCAGTTGCATTACCACGAGTACTTTTTTTGTTGTTGTAAGAATGTGCATTTTCATGCCCAGGCTGAATATTCTTATTTTTCTGCCACGATTTTAGCCTTAAAAAATTCAGTAAAATAACAGAAACAATGCGACCTGAGATGTACACGTTTTGTATCGTTTTGTTAACTCAAAAGAAATAAAGTATACATAGCACATATTTACCAAACTTTTTAAAATTAAACGTCATGTGATTTTCATCAGTGTATTTTAAATGTCTATCAACATGCAAAAAAACAATTCTTAACTAAATCTCAGCCTTGGTATTCTTAGCATATTCTTAAAATTTCGCCAATCTCAGGCCTCAATATTCTTATAAAGAATGATTCTTACACAAAAAAGCGTGTAAAAACTAGCAAATAAGTATATATCCGGAGCTCGCTTTCAATCTGCAAAGGCAATTGAATATCCGACACTTGGCAATGCAGTACAGACTAAATCAAAAGTCCACTAATGGAAGGCTACAATAGTCTCCCACGCAGCCGTTATTTGGGTCGTCACGCACTCCTCCCCACCAGTGAGGAGAAGCGTTACGTGACGAGCCAAATCACGGCTGCGAAGGAGGCTAATGTAAGGCAGGTAGCTTGCGCGACATATATATTACGTCAAAAACGAGAGCTTTCCAACTTAGTAGTGGGGATGAAAGCGCGTCGTCCGTCTTTAGTGGGTACACTCTAAGACACGGACAGTTGCTGCTGGTCCCATGGTGTCCGTCTTAGAGAGAGTTGACTGTTATCCTACTTAATCTGTCAATCGCTGGGCGTTCATGTAGTGATGGTAACCACCCCCAAGTGACGCCAAACAAAAATAGAAGGAAATTGATAAAGCGGAAAAGCGAAAGCGAGGTGAATCGGAGAGAGCAAGGATTGGAACGTGTCCTGTCAAAGTACTGTTTATTTATTTTCTCTATCTATTTTTCTCTATCCCTCCCCACCGACATTATTTACAAATCGATTTAAAGCTCCTACGAGTCAATCGTGAATGAATAAATTAATATGCATAAAGTAATATAGTCCAGTTCTGGCCCCTCTCTGTCACGCAACGCTACGCTCGCGTCCAGGGTCCAGGGACAATTGTCTGCTTGTGCGAGGTACACAGGATCCCACTGCGCGTAATTTGTGTGATTATAACGTAACCATTGGAAAAATAGCAGCATCTTGTGAAAGGCATACAGATGTATAGGTCCCATTACCCTGGGTCGCCGCTTACAGTTCATGCACCCAGTTCATGGCACCCAGGGTTAAGCCGGTCCCATGTGATAATATTTCCATCCATTTGAGCTCT
>MU825967.1:0-71333 GCA_029204205.1 Desmophyllum pertusum | reverse complement strand
ACTTCTTTTGGCAAAATATATCCTTTTATTTTGAAAGAAAAGTGCAAATAACCAAATTCCGTGAAAAATCACGCATTTGAGGGCTTCCAAATTAATTGGCAACCAGTTTGCTATCCTCGCAAGCAAAAACGAATGATTTCTACGTTCCTTTAAAACACTGAAAACGTTTTGTGCAATGTCTAAATATTTGCCACAACGATTTTGGGGAAAATATTCCCGTTGTTCTTTCCATACAAAATAATTTAATTACCGAAGGCATATATTTTCACTCACGGTAAAAGTACCTTGTGAATAAAATACACTTTTCACCATGCATTGTGGATAAACCTTCAAATGAATGTAAGGCTTCTGGCGGTTTGAATTACAAAAGGGTGGCCTCGAGATTGGCTGCAAAAAAGTTCTTTGGGGTAACGGTTTTGAGAGGCGGGCGGGCGCGAGATCTTTTCAAAGTCCGTTGAAGACATGCCGGTTTATTTGGGGCCCTTTAGCGGTCAAGGCTTGTGTTGCGGGTCACGCATACTGAATTTCGTCCGCCGTGTCACATGTTTTAACCCATATGAGATTGAAATCAACCACATATCAAAAACATTGACGAAATCTTATTCTTTTTTACCTTATTTGCTGTAGAAGACTAGTTTCCACTGTTCATGTTTTAGTGTTGATTATCTTGTCGTTTCGTCGTATAATTAGTTCTGTTTATAACGTCCGCATGAACACCGCCAAACCTGTCAACGTTTCGAAAACAGTCGAACGCCAACACCCCAATCTTTGTAAACATTCGACACATTTTCATCATCACGTGACAATCTTTGTTCAACGTTTAGTCATTTGTTGAACATGTTCCCTCGGTTTTTAGTGCAGCTAAAACTAAACGATAAAGATCCACACTGGAAAGGATAGAACCACCAAAACACTGTCCGGCGCTTTTGCAGCTGTTTATACCTGGGTCGGTCTGCGCAACGCTAGTTTTCATCAGGCAAATTTCAGCGGGTGGGGGAGGGGCAAGGGTGGCGGCAGGGCGAAAAATGGCTGATAAACTACTTTTCAACTGTAAATACCAGGAGCCCATTACCAGGAGCCGCTTCCGCTGACAAATACACATGATTATGATCCAACTTCAGTAAGGTACGTTTTTAGCACTGGTCATCCTACTTTGCTGGGCAATTTTCTTCTGCAATTTGCTGCAAATTTTCTTCCTGTTCTGGACGGATGGAGGGGTCTTATAACAGGATACGCGTGTGGGCAACCCAGGAGGCCATAATCAGGGAACTACAATGAGTTGCAAAAATGGTTTGAGACACTCTCTTCAAAAACAGGATTTCATTTCAAAAGCATGGTCATCGTTTGAAGAAATAAACAAATAATTTCATTTCTCTAAAACCCCGCCCCCCCCCCCTCCCCCTTTCACGTGTTGGTTTCTATATGGTTTGAATGTATTCCCGACATTTTGACAACATTGATAAAGGGGGGGAGGGGGGTGTACAAGGTTTTATAAATTTTTTAAAAATGTCTGAAGCTGTCCTTCTTAACGAAGTAGTGTCCCCCTCAACTCTTTATGCAAACAATTGTAGCCTAGCTCCAGCTCCTGGTGGTACTAAATTTTTGTGGATTCTAATTTTTACTATTTTATTCGCGGATCCGCCCAAAAAGGTTGTCCCAAAAACGTTATTCCTGCAAAAACCTTCTTCCGCCAAAAGTTAAACAGTCCAGTTTTGAAATTATATATCTTTTCCCCGCCAACTAACTAGCGTGCCGCGTTCCTTATCGCTGCCTTGTGCGACCATTATTGTCCTCTGGCTTTTCAGTCAGTCCCCCTCTGTTCTTCATGTACTGGATGATTTCAACGCCCAACCCATTTGTAACACTGAACAAGCAGGAATCTACAGAAAGGCCTGGCCGATGTGTTCAAGAATCTTCTACAAGATTTTCAACAATGGCAACACCTTGTTCTAACTTTGTAGCACATACATAGACTGGGACAAATTCTTAGAAAGGCTGCTATTTAAAATTCTGTTGGCAAACTTGAGGAAGAGTTGGTAAATACACTTTTTGCAACGAGAGAGCCGAGCGAAAACGCGAGTCTCTCGAGGCGCAGGTATAACGCCGTGCGTAGTTTGAAGATCTTATGCAGAAAAAATCTCATTAGCCTATGAATAGGCCCTGCGGTGGGGATGGGGTGAAAGGAAAACTGCGAGCGAAAGCGAGCCCCGAGCGTAAGTGAGCCCCGAGCGAGCCGCAGCTAATTCATAGGCTAAAATCTCATATCCAACTGTGAAATGTGCCGTAAGTGATTTTCGGTATGTAAGTGAGATTTTTTTGACCATATGTAGTTGTGGTTAATTTTTAATTGTGACGTCATACGCCTTCAACTTCGGACATACCGAATCTTCGCAGACTGACCTATGACAGGAGCATATCACTCCGGAGGAGTGCTGATTAATGACAACAGCATAGTTACACCTTTGGCTATTTTTAGAATCCGTCTCCCGCGTTAAGATTTCCGTGTATTTCCGCGGACGGTAGTGAGAATTCGTAGTAACGACATTCCGCCGTTCTAGTTCTTATTCCACGTTCTTCTCGTCCATTCCTGGTTTATTTTTAATCTGAAACATGAATGACAACCTCGTCCTTGTGCTCGCAACGGGTGATTTTCGTGGCAAAAGTAATTCTAAAAATAGCTCAAGGTGTAACTACGCCTTGTCATAGGCCCAATAAAGGAGATGGAGGCTCCAGGGTGATATGCTCCTGCCTATGAATAGCCTTCTTGGATTTTTAAGGACTGGACTGGACTACATTACTTATAGACAAGATAGAACAACATGGAAGTTTGCTCAATGTATTCGGATTTCAATACCAATGGAATCAGGTTTAAAGTTATGAAATTAACCGAGGAGACTTATAAAGAAATCATTAATTAATTGATTCGGAATATTGCAACATTCTCAATTCATTTCATCCTTTACATACAAACCTTATCAACAAAAATTACTATTTCGCTCGTTGGCACTTAGCGATAGGTACAACTAGTTTAGATGAAAATTATGTACTGAAAATGAAAACATTGTTTACCAAAGCTGGATTTTGAAATCTGGCTCAAATATGGGACATGGAAACAAGGCTAAACTGTTTTCCTCTTTTTAAAGTGCTACTACGATCAAAAAATACACTTCTCCTGTTCTCTTCGGATTTCGAAACTTTAACCACCAAATAGTAAATGTGCCAAATATCAAGTCAAAATTCTCACGGGAAGTCCGATTATTTTAACTCTACTTTCCAACTTTGACTTGCCGCCATTGCTGGATTCAAAAATGTCCGAGCGCGTAAATAAGGATTGGGACGAGAGGACAATGACGTCATCCAATCAACCAATATGGCTTCTTCTGTGTACACGAAGCTGATTTCGTGTTGTATTGTATATCGACGAGGTTCTAGAGCTTTCTATCAACGTAGAACGCTTTTCTTCACACAAGAATATACATCCAACGTATTGTGTCGACTATGCTAGCAGCAGGAGTCTCAAAAGCCAGAATTTCTTCGCACAACTCGCCTACTCAGTGCTGGTTTAAAGAGCCTCATCACGCTGCTCAAATCGAAGACGAAGATAAGCTTAAGCTTATTACGGATGATATCGTCTGAGGACTTATTGATCAGCAGTTTAACTACGGGCCGGGCTGTTGGGTATGTGCTCACGGGACTACGGGAGGTTGTTTTTGTCAGCTGAATGAAACTCCTCAGAATGGACTAATATTTCAAAGCTTCGCTTGTTTACTTTGTCTGAACTGTAATTATACACATGGTATAAAGTGTTGTCATGTGCTGCTTGTTTGGATACTTGGATTTAGTTACTTCCAACAACTAGTGCAAGGTAATACTGGGAGATCAAACACAATTTATAACAATTTGTTTCCTATATTCAAATAAAATAAAAGCCTAAAGCTAGTTGTGTCTTCATGTCAAAGCTCAAGGTGCATATTTCCTTGGTTTTGATATCATCCAGTTTTGAATTGAATTTGTATCTTTGATGCTATGTTATTGTAAACTTTATTGTACTGTAAATTAACAGGGTTCATACAGTCTAGAAATGTAGAAAAGTATGGATTTCCTGACTACCTTTACAGACCTGGAAAAAGTTTGGAAAATGAAGTTTATGTCTGGAAATTTGTCGAAGCTACATTGTGTATAACAAGTTCTGTTATTCAATGAAATCTTTGTCAGGTAGCTGGAATTCCTGTTCTCGGAGTTTAATTGCATGTGTTAGGCCCAGTTCAGACGCCGTACTTCACATGAGCTGAATCAAATTCGATGAATTAAGTTCATGTGAAGTACGGTGTCTGTATCAATTCGGAACGGCTGATTGAATTCGGATCGCTCAGCCATTCTTCCGCCTGGCTCAACCGGGAATTACGGCTGTGGACTGACTTTGATTCAGACGCTGGACTTCACATGAGCCGAAACAAATGCATGAATTATTATAATGTATTTTCAATATAACAGCAATTTCCCCCTAAAAATTAAGTTCGGCTGAATTAGCTCGGCGTCTGAATCAATTCAATCGGTCTAAATTAATTTGGGTCGGCCAAAATTCGAATTCGATATGGCTCATGTGAAGTACGGCGTCTGATCAAAACATGGTTTGGAAAAAGTATGGAAAATATCTCAAATGTTGTTTACAAAAATATGCCCTTGATTAAAACAAGGCTTATATACAGGGTAGTTGTTTTTCCCCCTCCAATTATAGTCATTCTTATTTACTCAGCATCATTAGGACACTTGGGCTCAATTTGCACCCTTCTCTCAATTCCTGTCTTCAAGAGCATGCATTTGGTGGGGGGAGGGGGAAGGGGATTCATTTTCCCAGGTAGTGGAGCCTAAAAACATGGAAACCAATGCTTAATCAGCAGCAAGAGCTATCGAGAAGTCTGAAATTAGGTTCTTGTACATTTGATATGGAGAAAAACTGGTATATATTCTAGGGTACCATTAGGGCCCAAGCACTTCGGTTAGCGAAGAACTGATTGAGCCTTAAGGGTTTCTGAGGACAATACCTTCACAATCATAGGGGTCACTTAACAAGAACATTTGGATATCACAAAAACAGTGTTAACCTGATAATAACTATCAGGTATTTTAGTTGCTAAAAATTGTTTTATGATACATTGTTATGAAAGTAGTGATGACTAACACTCAATTTGCAAGTAAAACAATATTTATTTTCACTTTTGTAAGATTCAGGTTGGAATATGCACAATATGTGAATTTGGGCATGGATATCTTCAGAATTCTGTAATTTTTAGTATAGTAGGTCCACATCAGCCCTTTGGCTGCCTTTTACCTAACCTACTTATCAAATAAAGAATGTATGTCTTGCAACTTGACATGATTACCACTGTTGATAAGAACAACTGATTTAAATAATTATTGTATGCTTTCAACAAAATATAACAATAGAGTTAGTGATAAAAATGGATTTAATGAAGCTTGTCATAAATTTATTGTTTTGTGAATTATCATTACAACAGAAAAGTTACAAAAGCACAGGTTTCATTACAGTTTAGACTTTTACTCTAGTAATGTTTCATGTATTTGACTTGTTCCTTTATTTCTTGGAGCTCTCTTATTAGCACTTCCAGTGAGCAATATTTGAAGTGATCACCCCCCTCGATTAATCGCCCTCCCTCGAATAATCGCCCCCTTTTGGAGAAAAAACAATAATAATCACCCTGGCTATTATTCTATGAAATAATTTTTTATCAGGTTGCCCCAACCATTCACCTACTCCTAGAGTCAGCTAGAGGGAGCAAGGGTACTGCAAGTCCAACACAAAGTCATAAAACAATCATTGGGCAAGAATGATTTTACATGAAATTATGTCAACATTTAAAAACTGCATGGTAAATAATTTCTACAGTTTTCCAGTGCTCATTACAAGTTACTGCACAGTCATAAGTTACTTGGTTGCAATATTATTTTATTTCCCTTATGAGCTGAAAAATATTGTGCTTTGAAACACAATATCGTTTGTTTATGTCTGAATTTCTAATGTACTGGTCAAATTCATATGATTTGGCTGATCAGTATAATGTATTTTCTTGTGAACTGTACACACAAGGGGCAAGAAAGGGGAGGGTTAGAAGGTACATGACATTCAGCTGTTGACAGTGACATATGGATGCAGACTGGTTGATTTGATCGATCACGCAATGAAAAGTGCTCCGAGCCAAAAAAACCAACATTCAACTAATTTAGCGAGGGAATTTAGCAAAACCTACATTACACGTACTTCTACCATACCCCTGGACATGCCTGGAGTTCCCAAGTGTTCTAAAAATTCCTGTTTTCCGTCATCTTCATCTGAAAATAGAGCGAAGATTCGTATCTTTGATATTTGCCTTTGGTCGCTTCTCGTGGTTCCACTAGCGCGCTGCTCTTTGCTTTTTTTTTAGTGGCATAGCAAAGCTCAGAAAAAGGGCCGACATACTTCTTAATTCAATTAAATTCTGGGTCATTTACGGCGAAAGACAACGGGAATACGTTCACCAACATCGGCGCTGTTGTGTTTTCTTCCATACGACTGCAACACTTCGCTCGGAGGAACTTGATTGGATGACGTCATGAACAGACCGCTAATGGGAAAAATCGCGGGCCTCGATGTTTGCGAACTGATCAATGGCGGATGGATGTTACGACATTTAGCGAGTTTTTGGCGGGCTGGTTCTCTGCCGTGTTTGTACTTTCTGGTCAGATTTCTAGCGTGTTGTATTTATCATTACCCAAATAAATGAAATTGTCTAAAAAAAACGCGAAAGAAAATACTTAATTTTGATCGTAGTAGCACTTTAAAGGGGTACGTCACATATGGCGTATCTTTAAAAAAATTTCGCCGCTCCCAATCCGTCTTAATCTTCACCATCGCTAACCATCCTTGTTCCTGTTTGGTTTATTATTACCTCTTTGGTGTTTCTCTACCTTAGTAAACTATTATTTTGAGGCTTTCTTTAATCTGAAGGTGATGTTGCACTTCGCAAAAATGACTTAAAATATCGTAACATAGCTCCTTTAACCAGTTTGGAATCGAAATATTTTGATTCCCAAATCAGCTAACTATAATATTTTTTATTCTCAAGAACTCGGGGTTAAATAGACTCGGGGTTAAATAGACTCGGGTTAACTGGCAAATTAAATTGATGGCGAGTGCTTTTCTGAGACACGTCACATCGAAACAATTATCATCCACTACTGTACGTCCACTAACTCGAAATCCGGAAATTATTTTTGATGGCCTAGAGATAGTTGTCGACAACTATTCAGTTATCGATCATAAAAAGTAGTCGATAACAGAAAAAGCCATTGTGTGCAGCTAGTTATCGATAACTAAGGCCCAGTTCAGACGCCGTACTTCACATGAGCCGAATCAAATTCGAATTTAGGCCGACCCAAAATTAATTTAGATCGGCTGAATTAATTCAGACGCCGAGCTTAATTCAGCCGAACTTAATTTAATAGGAAAAAATTGCTGTTACATTGAAAAATACATTATAATAGTTTTATGCATTTGTTTCGGCTCATGTGAAGTTCGGCGTCTGAATCAAAGCCGTGTCCACAGCCGTTATTCTCGGCTGAGCCAGGCGGGAAGAACGGCTGAGCCGATCCGAATTCATCCAGCCGTTCCGAATTGATTCAGACGCCGTACCTCACATGAACTTAATTCATCGAATTCGATTCGGCTCATGTGAAGTACGGGCTTAGTTATCGATAACTAGCTTCGCATACTGTCTTTTTTGTTATCGACTACTTTTTATGATCGACAACTAGATAGTTGTTGACAACTATCTCTACTATCTCTCTAGTCTGTGGAGGCCCTAATAAATTCTGTTTCTTAAAACTCTTGCGTTGTGATTCTATGGATGGAGAACTTGCAAACAACTGTGCAAACAACTGCTATGCGCAGGGAATTTGCACTGCAGAAATTGAGTCATGCAAAAAATATCTGAAGGTAATTTGGGCCTCCACAGACTAGGCCAACTGTTATCGATAACTATTTAGTTGTCGATAATAAAAAGTTGTCGATAAACAAAAAAGCCAGTGTGCCAAGCTAGTAGTTATTTTTTCGGAAGAGGGTTTTTGCGGGAATACATTTTTGGGACAACCTTTTTGGGCGGATGCGGAATAAAATTAGCAAAAATTAGCATCTGCAAAAATTTAGTGCCACCTGGAGCCAGGTTCCTTGATTATGGCTCCTGGTGCCACACGGTATCCTGTTATAAGACCCCTCCATCCGTCCAGAACAGAAGAAATTGCAGCAAAGTAGGATGACGGTACTAAAACGTGCTACTGAAGTTGGATCATAATCATGTGTATTGTCAGCCGAGCGGCTCCTGGTAATGGGCTCCTGGTATTTCAGTTGAAAGTGTTATCAGCCATTTTCCGCCCTGCTGCCGCCCTCGTCCCATCCCCCACCCGCTGAAATGCTGATGAAAATAGCGTTGCGTGATGACCCAGGTATAAACTGCTGCAAAAGCGCCGACATGTTTGTGGTTCTATCCTTTCCAGTGTGATCTTATCTTTTAGTTTTAGTGGCACTAAAAACCGAGGAACATTCAACAATGACTAAACCGTTGAACAAGATGCCGTGATGATGAAATGCGTCGAATGTTTACAAAGATTGGTGTTGCGTTCGACTGTTTTCGAACGTTGACAGTTTGGCGGTGTTCATCGGACGTTATAAACAGAACTAAATATACGACGAAACGACAAGATAATCACGCTAAAATGAACAGTGGAACTGTTCTTCTACAGCAAATAAGGTAAGAATATTTCGCAATGTTTTGATATGTGGTTATTTCAATCTCATATGGGTTAAAACATGTGACACGGCGGACGAAATTATATGCGTGACCCGCACAAGCTTGACCGCTAAAGGCCAAATAACCGGATTTTCAACGGACTTTGAAAAGATCTCGCGCCGCTCTCAACCGTACCCCAAAGAAATTTTTGCAGCAATCTCGAGGCCACCCTTTGTAATTCAACCGCCAGAAGCTTAATTCATTTGAAGGTTTAGCACATGGTGAAAATGTATTTTATTCACAAGGTACTTTTACCGTGAGTGAAATATATGCCTTCGTAATTAAATTATTTTGTATAGAAAGAACAACGGAGTATTTTTCCCAAAATCGTTGTGACAAATATTTAGACATTGCACAAAACGTTTTCAGTATTTTAAAGAACGTAGAATTATTCGTTTTTGCTTGCGAGGATAGCAAACTTGTGCAATAATTTGACGCCTCAAATGGTGATTTTCAACGGAATTTGGTTATTTGCACTTTTCTTTCAAATAAAAGGATATTTTGCCAAAAAAGTATCCAGTGATTTTTGTTATACCCTAGCCTATCAAACATTAAAATAAGAGAGAAATCGAATTTTCCACCCTTGACGCGAAATTAAAATTTTGTTTGGTTATTAGTGACAGGCTCTCTTAACCTCTTTATTACGGACACTCCAGTGATAACGGTCCCGGCTATTCAACATAATTTCCTGTCTGTGGTTACAGATCAAAAAGTTAATCAATTGTCGCATACGATTAAAGTAGCATTTATTTTCAATAGGTTTATCGACATGTTATCGCCATTTATCATCGAAATTCATGACCTCTATAGAGGCGTTTTCACTCAGTCTTGTGGGAATTAAACGACAAAGGCCGTGGCAGCCATGTTTGGTGTCCCTAAGAAGAAGTTAATAAAAATTATTTTGTACGAGGACACCAATATGGCGGCTATGACGTCAAGTGAAAACACTCTATAACGTACACTTTGCTCCGTCTCCTTCGGTGTCTGTATTAGAGAAGTTCAACTGTATTTCACAATAGGAAAAGTACGGAAAGGCGGAAGCCACTAAGAAAAGGGCAGAAAAACCTGGAGTTAAATGTACGGGAAGCGGGAAAACTCCCTGTCATAGAGAACAAGAAGAAGAAGACTTTTGACAAGGGTTCTAGTA
Organism: Desmophyllum pertusum; assembly: GCA_029204205.1. Taxonomy (NCBI): domain Eukaryota; kingdom Metazoa; phylum Cnidaria; class Anthozoa; order Scleractinia; family Caryophylliidae; genus Desmophyllum; species Desmophyllum pertusum. Next base: position 61,343 of record MU825967.1, on the reverse strand, counting down.
GTAACAGTGGTGCCAGCTCCAGTCCTGTTTGTGGTGGAACAGAAACAAACGCGAGCAATAATTTAAAACAAAACTAAACGCGCATTTTATATTTCAGTCTAAAATTAAAATTCAACCCAATAAAAGACCGAGCAACCTCGCCATGCAAATTGCACGTGCAAAATGAAGTGTGATTTTTTTATAATCGCGGAACTCAATTTGAAATCATTAAATTGAACAAGTTGTCACGTTTTTAACCGGGAGTGGGCCTGGGGCCCAGTCCGGTTAGTAAAATAGCTTCTGTTTTTTTTTTGTCGTGATTCACCTTATACCTCTACTCCGCCAAAGTGCTAGGAGGAGAGCTAGGGGTGAGTATGAATATATATGAAAGTATTCGCCCTGTGAAAGATTTTCTCGGGGAAGAACGAAGCCCGGACTCGAGAGAGCGGCGGAAATCGAGCCTATGTGAAAGTTGGACTGGTCCAAATAAAATATTAATTTAGGACCGCGTAAACACATCTGAGCGGCGTACAGATTTCGCAACGTCGGTGAGTTTGACTCGTCAAAATATTAAATCATTGTACTCACTACTGGGTGGACACACTAGGAGCGCCATTAGATCATTTTTTTTTTTATCAAGGCTAACGTTACATTTCGCCAGGGTCATAATATTGTCCTGTTTGTTTTGTGTGAAATACATTTCTTTTCCGAAAAGGAAAACAGAAACTTGCCCAGACTCGCAGATTTAGGTAAACAGAAACTTGCTGAGACGTGCAGATTTATATTTGGACGATTACGTCATAGGGTCACGTCGAATCGTGACTTGAAGAGATTGACTGTGAGGTGCGTACGTACATAACATACACTGGAAGCGCCATTAGTTCAATTTTTTTATCAAGCTACGTTAGATTTCGCCAGGGTCATCCTTTGCCTAAATGATATTTTATGAATATTGTCCTGTTAAATAATTGTCATTTTGTGTGAAATACATACCTTTTCCGTATATTTTCTGAGAAAAACAGAAACTTGCTGAGAAATGCAGATTTATAAATAAGGACGATTACGTCATGGGGTCACATGAGTCACGTCTAACTGTGACTTGAAGAGATTTCGCAACGTCTGTGATAAACCAGGATCGCATTTAGGTCAAATTTCATATCAAGCTATTACTTTTGATTTGAACATGAATACTCTGCTGTTTATTTTAGTGTGAAATACATTATTTTTTCGTGTTGGTGCAGCAATTCACTTCCTTGTATGCAGAAGATTTATAAATAACAACCATTACGTTACAATATCACATTTCGACTCAAGCAATTTGTCGAACTGTGACTAGAAATAGCTGCGAATGATGATGGTGCAACGCGGAACGTCTGCGATTGATGGTTCAACAACGATTCGTACCTATGTTGTCGTGTTTTTTTCCTCTTATTCAACTTTGGCTTTATATTGAGGAATGATCTTCAAAGACTGCTCAGAGGCAAGAACATTGACAGTAGGCACTATACGCAAACATCAGACTTCAGCGTGACTGCTGTGACTAATCTGATAGATTTCAAGCAAGAAAGGCAGGTAAAACGGCTTACTTGCTTGATAAAAAAAGCCCGGTTATATTTTCTTCGAAAATTCTTGTTTGAACTTGAAAAAGGGAAGAACCGATATGGACAAAGTAGTCGTCGAATGCCAGCATTTGTGAATCGGTAACTGAGTCGCCATCGAGTTTGTTCAGCAGCGGAGTAAACATGTACAAGGTAACAATTTTATTTGTCCGCCATTGTGGTGCTGGAGAAATAGATTAATACCAGAAAATAAAGCGAACAACCTAAATTAAACAGCTATTTGACTAAGTGGAATTTGTTTCCAATTTGGATTTGTTTCCAAGGCAAACTGAAAGTCGACTTTGGAAAAGTAAATTGAAACTGGAATATTCGGGAAACACTGAGACCAGGAACGGTGAGGAACGCCGGAATACTAAAATCAGGAACACTAAAAAAAGCCAGGATTGCCGGAATACTATACCCGGAACACCCAAAAATGCTTGAAAGCCCCCCCCCCCCCCCCCCATCCCCCTAAAAAAGAGGAACGTGGGGATAGTAGTAGACTGCGAGCGGCGGAAATTTAATAATTAGGTATGGAACTTTTCAATATCCTCGTGATTAGTACACAGATATCAGTCTCTCTCCTCCGCAGAGGCTTCCTTGGGGAGAGGGAGAACAAAAAGAAAGGAGAGAAAGAACGCGCGCGGGGGACGATGGGAAGAGGGAAAGTGGCGAAGCCGCGGGAGAAAAGACCTCTCACTCTTTGGAATTGTCAGCGGAGTGCGCAAAATGAGCAGACAATACCTTTCACCCCTCCTGCCCCAGACTCTCGCAGCTTCGCCGCTCGCTTTCGCGGCAACAACAAGATTGCTAGCTCAGTGCGCAGACTAGAACCGCACCCTCGTTCCCAGGGTCTAACAACAGACCCACAACATACAAGACAATTCTCAACTTCTTTATTTTCGTATTTTTTTTCCTTGAACAAGTTCGTCGATGTTCACAAAGTAATGCAATTGACAGAAACTATCCCGAAATGCAATTTTACAACTAAACAAAACTGGACGTTAAATTTTAAACAGATAACATCATCATTTTACATAAAGAAACTGCATGATAATCGTACGATTGTCAATATGTTGGCCTAAAGACGCACACTTTTCTAAAACAGACACCATGTCGTACTTCAGTTATAGCACAAAATTCAGTCTCTTTATGCCACCTCTCTAAATCCAGTCGGGGGAAAATGCAGACTGCAGACTGCAAAAATGGAAACGTGACTGAAAAAAAAAACGATCGGTTAACGTTAGGGCGCTAACCCTAACCCTAGGGATCCATTTTTGCAGTCCGCTTTTTCCCCGACCGCTCTAAATCGAACGCTTTGAAACGGCAACGGACACTTGACAATTGCCGTTTCGTTAATAAATACTTCATGGTGGACAATATATGCTGAATATGACACAACCTTTGTAATTACAGAGCGGGCACTCGAACCATGAACGCAATGGCTTTACTTTACTTATTTTTAGCTTATTTTCTACTTTTTTTAAAAGCCAAACACTAGCCAATCACAGCCATGATTCGAAGCAACGACCGCCCGATACATTTTTCAACTTCTTTTCCGCGTTTTTATCAAAGTACCATCGCTGTAGTCTTATTTTGATAAAAACGCGGAAAAGAAGTTGAAAAATGTATCGGGCGGTCGTTGCTTCGAATCAGGTCTGTGATTGGCTACTTATAAAAAAAGTAGAAAATACAATTTAGAAAAGTAAAAAATAAGTAAAAATAAAGCCATAGGGTTCAAGTGTCCGCTCTGTAAAACTAGCAAATACTGACATTCAGAGTCAGCTGTAAAACCTGTGAACGTTTGACTGAATACAGTAGAGCCTAGTATATGCTTTACCACAGAGGACGACACAGTCAGTCGGGGGAACAGCTGCCGTTTTTGGCAAATCTTCGTTGAAGCACTCCAAGAGTTTCCGATTCTTATTATCCAGGCAAAAACTAGCACGAGCACTCACGAGTACACCGAAAGCAATTGCGCAAGCATATAGCATAAGGATACATCATGTTGCTAAGCAACGACGACCGTTGACTTAGTGCCTTCTCGGAGGCGGGATTTCGCCATCAACTGATACTTATTCCCCCGACTGGAGTACGACACACAGAGTGTGTCTTGTTTGGTAGCTAAATATATTTGCATTTTATTTACAGCATGTTAGCTCATAATATTTCATGTCTCTTAAAAAAGCAGATGTACAGACAATGTATTAGTACTTTTACCCGATTGGTAACATGACATGTATACCATGTGACCAGATTTCTCTACTGCTGCTGTTTAGCACACTCACAAATGCATTCTGCGGTTTTCGTGTTCCACTAAAGCACTCGCCACAAGGTACACATGGCGTAAATAAGGGCTTCATTCCTGTTTGATTTCTTTAATGTTACTTAACAGTTCACAGATACTGAAGCAATTGTCATGCTCCTCTTCCGTGCATGGCTTCTTTGCATCATGTGTGGCTGTATGTCCCTTTAGATGTTCTGGCCGTCTAAAGCACTTGCCACACTGGTTGCACTCAAAACGTTTCTCTCCTGTGTGTGTTATTTTATGTCGCTTTAGATCTCCTTTGCGGCTAAAGCACTTCCCACACTGGGTACAATCAAACGGCTTTTCACCAGTGTGTGTTCTTTTATGTTGCTTTAGATTTGTTGCCTGATTAAAACACTTACCACACTGGTTGCATTCAAAAGGCTTCTCACCGGTGTGTATTCTTTTATGTTGCTTTAGATTCGCTGCATCACTAAAACACTTCCCACACTGGTTACATTCAAAAGGCTTCTCGCCCGTGTGAATTCTTATATGTTTGTTTAGATCTCCTCTGAGGCTAAAGCATTTCCTACACCAGTCACACTCAAAAGGCTGTGTGCCTGTGTGCATTTGTTTATGTCTGTTTAGATTTATTGTGCGGCTAAAGCACTTGCCACACTGGTTGCACTCATAAGGCTTTTCCCCTGTGTGAATTATTTCATGTTGCTTTAGAATTCCTTTGTTTCTAAAGCACTTGCCATACCGGTTGCATCCAAACGGCTTCTCTCCTGGGTGCATCATTTTATGTTTCTTTAGACTTCCTTTGTTACTAAAGCACTCGCCACACTGGTTGCATTTCGGGGCATTGTGTAATTGTTTTAGCTGGGTATAGTTTCCCACAGTTTTAATCGCAGTGATGTTTTCTCACCTAAGGAAATAATTTTCGCGATCCATTTTCTCCCAGTAATCATAAGTACGTCCTCAGACCTTAAAACACAAAAGAAAAGTAACATTATGTTAATGATAATAAAAAACAAGTAACTCAAATGTTGCAAAATATATTGTAAAATTGTGATTATGTCGCGCAGGGCTCTAATTGCTTGTGCAGCTATTTGTATGAGGCTGTGTCACACGGCTGAGCCGTTTTTAAGATTTTCGCAAAAGCGCTCAAAGTAGAAAATTACCCGAAAAATATAATGGGAGTAACCTTTGGAAAAATACTCGTTCTCGGGATCGCAAAAATGAAAATCAACAAAACTTTCATGGCGTCAAAACAGGAGTTCAAGGCACACTTTGGCTAATTCCGAAGTAATTTTATTAAAATAGTATGTATCTTTCGGTCCTTTTACTATTATTATGCAAAAAATTAAGGTTTGAAATGTTTTTCCATTTTATTCGAAATCAAACATACGGAATTTTTTTATTCTCGTATATTTTATTTGCCATATACCATAGTTTAAGATGTTGGTATTGGTTTTTCTTGATGACGTCTGGATCGTGCAGAATTTAAGTTTAACTGATTTCAAGGTTTTCTGTTTATCGTTGCCATGGAAATATCGATTTCACTAAAAGTACATCATAGCAAACTTCAATGTAAGACTACTTATTGGTGTAAATTTCACATCGATCCGACTGAGGAAAGTCTGCCAAAAAGCTGGTTGAAAACAGTTGGTATGGCACCCGAAAAACTGTATCGAAACACCTTAACTGGTCTTAACTCGAAAAACATCGCACTTCCATTTTCAATCGAATGCAATCCAACGTCGACCATTTTTGCAATCACCGTGCCATCGAACCTAATCGAACTCGAACTCAATCAAACCTAATCAAACGTTCGATTCCGTTCGATTACTCCAATTTTTTTGTGAGAGATCGATTCTGTTCGATTACCGAACTTAATCGAACCTAATCACGCGATTAGGTTCGATTAAGTTCGATTAATCGAACGTTCGATTTGGTTCGATTAGTTACGCCGGGTTACATGTAGGAAAGGAAGCGCCCCAGAATATTTCTAAAATAAAACTAATGTTGATTTATAACAAAAATTATTGTTTAACTGATCTTTTGATTCCAGTTCCAATATAACTTAAACTTTCATAAATTTGGCATACAAAGGTCGATCGATCAATCGATAGCTTAGTCAGCTTTGAACCGAAAACAAATAAAATGTTTATTTGAATAAATATTTTGGCTGCAAAACCTTTTTGCCTGTTATTGTGTAGACCTTAAGTTTGTTCATAGTTTCCGTGTAGGAAAGCAGGCTTCATCTTAGGCTTGTGTTTATTTAGGCAAATTATATCCCTTGAGTATACTTGGTTGTGTATTTTATGAATAATTGATTGGCAAGACTCTAAGTCAAATTCCAAAGGACAGATACAGCACTGAAGGTCAACTGCCCCTTATACGCCCAGCCTCCCCCCTCCCCTTCCCCTCGGGCTTAACATTGATAGGTGCTTGCATAAATACCAGAGTCAAACCAGAAATTTAAAATAATACTAATCAATGATTATTTCAAAGTTATTGTGTTTTGGTTTGCAGTAGTAAAACCTATACCCTTTTGTCAGATTTGGGATGTTGACCAATATATTATATACAGTGGAATCCCAATTTCTCGAGCCTCCTGGAAGGGTTTTCACAGGGAAGGGCCAACAACTGCATTCAATGAATGCCATTAATATCAATCACATTCCTGAGCCTTTGAGCCATGGGAGCCTTTGATTTGTCTGGCAAGGTTTGCAAAGCAATTGATGCTACTACATTACCAAGCACTGCAAAAATATGTTATGTTTAACTGTTTAACAGCTACAAAGTTAAGGCTCTTTCAAATTTAAGACCTATCCTCGCAAGCCTCGTTTTCACGTTTGTGCAAAAATTGATTTCAAAGTCAATTTTTTTTTTACGCCATATCAAACCTTAATGGTCTGGGTTTGAGCTGTGGCCGGGTCATTGCCCTTAGGCACCCAGGCAACGTGGACTATGTAGTGGGGTGACAGGGGGGTCTGAACTTCCTGCTTCATGTACCTTGTATTATTATGTTTTACTGATGTATCTGAGTCAAGCAAAATCATAAGGTCCATATGGGCTCTACTCTTCATTCATGTTTAGATACAGTTAATTGTTACTAGGTTCTGCATCCAAAATGTATACAAAATTAGCATGATCACATTACGTGGCATATGAAATATTATTGAAATAAAATAATTAAATTGTCTACAAAAAAGGAAAAGAAAATACTTAATTTCCGTCATAGTAGGCACTTTAAATTTAGCTTTTTCACTTGAACAGTCCAAGAAACAAAAATTATGTTTCTGTTTGACATGTTGAACTTTACAATCATATCAGAGTGGAATTTTTGTGAATGAAATGTGGGGGCACTGTCAATTGCGAAAAAATAATAACTGAAACACAGCAAGGAATATTAATTTAGCTAGATTAATTAGCACTCTCCTGTACTAAATGATTTGCTTTTTCATAACTGTGGGGACCATCTGTGCATTAAAAAGTATGCATTATACACTATGACGTAATAGGTTTGCCGTGTTGTTGAGTCATAATGGAAAGTCACGTGGTGCAAAACAACCAATCAAAATATTCCAATTTGCACAGCGCATGAAAGTTGAATATTGTATAATAATAATCAACTTTATTTAATGAGGGTTTAACACATGACAGTATACAACTGAAAAACCAGTGGCCCTCCAACAAATGATAACAAAATATAAAAAGACTGAAAATATTTACAGTGAAAATTTGAATTATAAAAGAACTAGAATTAAAATTAGAATTAATTACAATATTACAAATAATATAATTTAACTATTAAAGACTATATGTGACTATATTAAAGGTCTATTAAAATGTTGAAATAATAAATTAATTAAAGAGTAAAATGCAGTGTTCCCATTAACGCACAACAGTGGCGTATCTGACACACAAAAAATAAAAAGGACGCACAGTTTTTAGCCACAGTACGTCCCAGGGACGCACATAAATCAGCGCTCAAAATTTCGAGTGTTTTCATAGTTTGGTCTACTCTTGAGATAAATAGGATTTTTCAAGATACAAAAACACACATACATTGTAAGAAACAAGGTTAAAGTTTCACTAGTTTCCTTCACCTTTTCATTACCTCTCCAAGCTGGAAAATATGAAAATTTGGCTGCAAACTCGAAAACGAAGCAAGAATCCCAATGATAATCACGCGAACGAGCGAACAACTCTCGGCTCATTGATGGTCAGCGGTCAATACTTCATGTAATATTACATAATGTGTATATCACTTAAAATGCCTTTCTCACTAGGGGACCCTTAAAAAATAGAAAGGACCCCCAGTTACTGGAACTGGGGGTCCTTGGGACTCCTGTTTTCCAAAATGAGTGGGAACACTGAAAATGATCTATTTAAGTAATCAAAGGCTGTATGAGCCAACTCGTGAATGAATAAATTAATCTATTGAATTAATAGCACAATTAAAGTTTAAGGTCGGGATACACCAGGTGACAGGCCGCAGTGACAATTCCCTGTCGCTGTGACATAATTTTGTGTCATGACAGGTTGCACCAATGGGAAAGCATCATTTATTCTCCCATGAGAGTAAATGAAGTTGTAATATTGGATTCCTTGCATAAAGTGCCTCTGTGTACACTTTGCATGTCTCTTGTCTCAGTGACATGTCTCCTAAGCAGTGCACATGATCCCAGCGACCTGTCACCAAGTGTGTCCCAACCTTTACAGGCCATCGAGCGACCATCCAAGTAGGAGGGAAACGTGACATATTGGAAAGGACACTTATTAGAACATTTCCTGTAGTTGTAAATGTCGAGTGATATCACTAAACCTATCGAACAATTCTTGCTTGTTACATGTACAGTAATATTTAATAGCCAAAGAGCACAAAGAAAACAATAGTTACTGTGTACAGTGTAATAGTACATGTACCTAATCCGTGAATTAAATTGTTATTGAGATAGTAAATTCAGTTTGTCATGAGTGTGGGGCAAAGAAAAAATCTGAGTCCCGACAAGAATTGAACCCATGACCATCCGCACACCGGTTGGCTACTCTAACCAATGGGCTACAGGGTGACTCGTGGAGAGCTACATGTAGGCCATTTACTAGGTTCATATGTGACACGTGTCCAGCATACTACTAGGATCAGCAATATACAGTAAATATTTATTGTTATTATAGATTTCAACAGATAGCTGCCATGTCTGGATGAGCTATATAAATAAAATAAGAAAAAGACAATAAACAGCCAAATTTTCATTGTGATTCACAGCGCTTTTAATGGGACTATTTTCTGTGTTATCAAGTCCAGTGGAATGCTGATTATTATAATGCAGTACATACAAATGCAGACCTCCTAGCCAATTCTGGCTGAGTAAAACAGGGGCACATATATTAAGTGCAAAATTTGATAGTCAAAAGTTGGAAATGTAAGGATGCATTATATATATGTAAATGTGTCAGAGAGTGAGTAAGTTCATTTTACATGTAGTTATCAAGTAATGCATACATGTACATAACAAATTCAGTCTTTTGTGTGTTTCAATCTTGATGATATACTGGATTAGCAGTGTTTTCATTTAATTGTGGCTGCAACATTACGCCTGATGACTACATGTACATTTGTACCTGCAATTAAGTGATCATATCACCAAAATTGTTATTGACTCTTAATGGGTCAAGTTCAACGTCTTTTTCCTACTCTACACTGTAGCAGAATGAGTTTATTTCCTCAGTTAAGCTTCCAAGCAGGTAGTGGGTTTAGTTGAATTTTGTTTCTTGGCATATATCCTTGTCTTTTAGTTAAGTACATGGCAAGAGTTCTAAAAAGTCATATCCTTGTGACCAATGTCCCTTTGCTTTTTTCCAAGTTGTAAGTGAGAACTGAGTTGAAGTGCTAAAACCAATGTTGAGTATATAAGTTTTTCTTGGTATGTTTGTAGGGAATGTTGGACTTATGATCTTAAATTCCCTGATCAATTCCAGAAACTTTTCGCGATGACTTGTGTCCTGGTCAATTGCCACTCAAGCCTTTCAGTTTGTTTCAGCTTCAAGTTGTTAACATCCACTCTCTGTTACTTGCATAATAATATTATTGTGGTTGATACTGCAGGGTTGCTGGTTCATCTTTTTTTCATACTGCATCACACCATAGCATAAAATGTTGCATCTACAATACACATGAAAAGTATTGGTTTAGGTCAGTGTAAATGATAAAGGGCATATTACATGTAAATGCCTATTTTTATAATTTTATTATTGCCCCCCCCCAAAAAAAAATAAAATAAAATAAAATAAAATAAAATAAAATAAAGTCAACAACTTACCTAAATTGTATGTACAGTTGGATTCCTCCCTTTCTAAGAAAGGGTTGATGGAAGGGAATGCCAGTTAACATCCCATCCTCACCCCCCAAGAACATGAGCTAAATATTTTTCAACATAATTCATTTTTCATGAATTAATGAGGAATGTAAAATAAGTTTGGATAAATGATATTGTAAATAGTTTTCTAAATTATTTATTTATTTTCTGTATTTTGATATTGATGCTGAAAAGCCCTTTTCAGGGATGCTCAATAAAGTGTATGTATGTATGTATTAGAGAACTGATTCTTGTATAATGCAAATTTTGGCAAATACTGCTTTGAATTTGTATACATTGTGCAGTACAAGAATTTGGGAACATCAAAAGCACAAGTAAATAAAAATATTCTTTGTCTATGCAACAAATACTTCAATCTATTATTTTTGTTATGTAGATCAGTATGTAAATGTCATATTATTCAGCTACAGTATACACTGTAGTACATGTATAAGGTCTCAAATAATTCATTATTGTAGTATAGGCAAGGTTAATTGGGAAATAATATATTCACACAGCTTTCAGGGAAATAAAGATGGGCTTATGATCACTGTAGTATGACTCCAGGGTACCTGCAGATTGCACAAGTTGTGGTACATTTGTATAAATGTGATCTATCTGTGTACGGTAGTCAGTAGTATACTGGTTAATCAACTGTGTATATCCTTTGTCTGTTATCAGATATGATTTGAGAGACTTTTTTTCTGTAGTCTCCTGCAATAGATTAATATTGAAATCCCCAAGAAGTACAGTGGGAATTGTAGGCTCTGTCAATATTACATTATGAAGATGAGTAAGGGCTTCAATGAAGTGCGAAATTCTAACATTAGTTTTGGAGCGGTAGATACCAACAACATGAATATTTGCAACTGGATGGTTAAGAACCATGACAGTAATCTCTACATTATTAAAGTTGAACCTGTATGGGATTTTAGTACAATTCAAATCATTCTTAATATACACAGCAGTTCCATAGCTGGTTCTGATGTTAGACTGATTGAAATCATTTCTGTAAAGTGTAAATCCACTTAGCCCATATGTATCATCTCTATCTGACAAGCAAAGCTTTGTTTCAACAAAAATGTTGACATCAGCTTTTTGAATGTTGTAATCACTTCGCACATCATCTATATGTAGGTGGAGAGATCTGACATTCTGAAACAAGATTGTTTTTGTTTGTTGTGAATCCATAGGCTGTAATGCTGCTATAGGCACGAGGCTTCCTTCCGTTCTCAGTCTACTCATTTCATTTTTAACTTTGTCACTAACTTTTATTTTGTTTTCATTCAAATTGAGAATATGCAGTGCAGAACTGTTTCGTACTCGGCTTAAGCCAACATAATGCATGTGCTCTCTTGTGGATGCTGGAAAATCAACAACTGCTTCATCTAATGTATCACCTTGAGAACGGTGAATAGTTTTGGCTGCAGCAGGTCTTAGTGGAAATTGTCGCCTAAGAATTTGTACTTGACTTTTTTTATTGATTCTGAATTGTCGTGTTACTTCTAAAATTGGTGTCCAGTGGATATTTATGTTTGTTTTGAACAAATGAGAATTTCTCTGCGCTGCTTTCTGCCTATGTCAGGATGTGGAAATGATACCCAAATAATACTTGGTCTGGTGGAATTGTCAACCCTGTAGTCTATGTTCTCTATCACACACTCTGCACCATTAGTGAGTCCATCAGTGACATCAATATTAGTTGTCAAGTCATATTTTGCTTCAGTTGCTACTGACACTACTGAATATAAACCCATTGTCTTTGTTGGATCATCTGGGATTTTATTTTTCATTTGTTTCTTTAGATCATCAGAAATATCTCCAACTATAATGTCCACAGCCTTGATCTGAGCTTTATCAGTCTTAGAGACAGTATACAAGGCATTGTTGTGAGCATTTACTGATGCATTTGTAGTAAATAAATGTGTCATATTCATAGGATAATTGTCTTCTTCAGGCCTAACTTTCAGAAGTCTTTGTTTTAAAATGGCCATATCATCTTCAGAATGCTTTCCCTCTCTTAAGCGATTGAGCAGCTCTGCAAATTGTTTGTCATCTTTTTGTCTCATTATTTCTGTCAATTCAAAGAGGGTGAAGTACTCTGTCCAAATGTTACTTGCTAAAGCACTATAGCCCATTTGAGAATTTTCAAAGATCCACTTATCAAAAACTGGCTTTAACTGGAAAAGATCTCCAACAGTTATCAAGCTTATTCCACCAAATGGCTCCTTAGTTCCCATTATTTGTTGTAATCTTAAATTCAAAAAGTTGAACATACCACTTCCAACCATAGAGATCTCATCAATAAATATTACCTTTAGTTTCTTTAAATGTGTCCTAATGGTATTTAGTCTGTCATTGTCCAGTGTACAATACTCAAAACCTCTATTGGCTGGTATCTTAAAAGCAGCATGTAATGTATTGCCTTTGATATTGAATGCTGCTTTACCAGTAGGGGCTGTTTTGACAACTTTTACATCATCTGGATTTTCACCCACAATACTATTAAGATATCTGATTAGTGCTTCATACAATGCATTGGTGACAGTACTTTTGCCAACTCCAGCACCTCCACTTAAGAACAATCTGAGAGGGTCGTCTTTTGTTTTGATTGAATGCAAGACATGATAAAAAAACTGTCTTTGTTTTTCATTTAAAGAGCGGACAAGTGTATAATAATCATCATCAGAGATGCGCTTTATAACAAGTTCCTCCTGATCATTACTTCTAGGGAAAATACCAATATCGTCAAGCAAATCATACTGGTTATGTTGCTTGTTTTTGCCCGGGTCAAAGCAACCAAATAATTCACTAGGCTTGTCTTTAACAGCACAGTCCTGCTTATTGATATGCTCTGCATTTGGAGCAACATTGTCAAAGCTGTCACATTCAGCATTATTCATATCCTCCATTGCTTTATCTAGTATTTCTGAATGGTATTCATATTGGCATCTGTTGCAGAGAACCTCATCCTTAATCTGTTCAAATCTTTCTTGGTAAGTTTCACAGTCTTTTATCAAATCTGTGCTTTCCTTTCGCCATGGTGTATATAGCATAAGTTGCTCTCTATAATGGTTTTCTGGGTCCTTGTCTTTATGGTATCTAACAGATCGGATGATTTTAGGTTTCTTTCGCTTTACTAGTTTCATACCTCCTTTTAGTTTGTATTCATTTGGTTCACATTCAGGGTCAGTCACATCAATACTATTAGGGTCATCATCAATATTGTCATCAAAATTAGTTTCTGGCAAAAAGTCATCATGACCTGCTGTGACAGATGGCTCATTACTACTACTGTCAGCATGTTCATCTTTGACACAGTTGAACCATGCAACAAAGTCAGCTAAGCACAACTTTTCTAATTCTCTCGGTCTTCTTTGATAGCGCTTTATGATGTTGTCAGATTCTATGTCAGGTGAATTGTCGGGCAACTCCTTAAGCTTATCCAATTTCTTTAACAGGAATGTCCTTTCATCTGGAGATGAAGTGCTGATAAACTGAAAACTACGGGAGGATCTTCTCAGTGGCATTTGTAATACAAGATACACAGCTTCTTGAGCACTGATTTCAACTGCATTTAGAAATTTGTTTCCGATGTGCCTAACTCTATTTGTAATATCTTTATTACCAGATTTAGCTTCTTCGGATGCTTTTTCTAGAAGTCTGCTCATACCTCTCTGGCCTTTTGTAATGTAAGACAGTATGTATGTAGCACATGCATAAGGATCTAGTACATATTGCATGTCCATGTTTGCTTGCCAAGCTTTGAGTAAATCAGTGTTGTAACTATTGATCCTTATTTCTGATGGTGCCCTTTTCAAAAATAATGTGTCCCGCTTTAAGGTGTGTCTTAAAGCTAAGATGTAACTTTCTTCAGTTAATTGTAATTTGCTGAGAAAATCTTCAAAAGTAATGTCTTCACCATATTTCATGCTGTCAAGAAGCTCTTTTATTTTTTCAGCATTTCCTTTTATCTTTTCCTGGATCTTTTCATCAAAGCAGGAGTTCTCCTCAAGAGGTGTTAAAATCATTGTTCTTGGCATTGGCGGCAATGGAAAGTTAAATCTACATATCTTATGCCCTGCCTTCTTACATGTTTTGGCATGCCTGTGCATTTGCAAGTTTACAAGATGTTCCATTTCACTAGAACTATCTGGCTTTTGGCAAGTGATATACTTATCAACAAAGCTCACAATTTCTTCATTAGAACTTTTTTCATATTGTGGTGCTTCCTTCACCCAAAATAAACCATGAATATGTGGGCTTCCTCTTTGCTGAAATTCAACTCTGTAAAAATAATCAGCTATTTCTCCTAATGGCATTACACTGCTCTTTAAGACATCACGAATAAATAATTGGACCATGTGCTCAAAGTTCCTTGCACAAGTGACAGGATCTTTTTGTATAAGATCTGATTTTTGTTCCCATGTCATTTGTTTGATCTCATCATCAGTGTACTCTTTTTTCTCTACAATTCTACCTAAGGTTTTAAGAAGATGAGTCCACCTTGTCTCAGCAGCTGAGAAAGAGCAAAACCATGTAGGGTTGCCTAGTTGACGAATCATAGCAAACAAGTCTTTTTTGCTCTTTTCAAAATAAGGTGGCGAGCCTCTTAGATTTCTTAAAACTCTGAAACCTTCATCAAGATGTACAAGCTTATTAAGATAATCCTCTGACTTCAAGTCACCAGCAGTGTACTTTTCCCCCTTTGTCTGACACTTTCTGAGAGAAATGCAAGCACTATCTTGAATTTGCTTGATTTGCAGTTTTTTTAGCTTATAAAATATGTTAGGGACAGAATTTGCAGCTCGTCTATCCTGACACCTTAACTCCCATTGGAAACTGTACTGTATGATACAGGGACCTTTCTTTCACTGTTGTCAGGTCTTCGTTTTCCACAGAATATTGTGGGGAATGATAGATATTCAGAATCTTTATCCATGAAAATTCCTAATGGTTTGTTTCCTTCTCCTGGTGCAAAAGAAATAATTCTGTCTCCATTTTCTGCTATATCTGGTTCTTGTAGTAGCGTATCTGTAACACCTGAAGGGCGTTCGTCAACTTCACACCAGCCATCATTATCATCTTTTTCATTGCCTGGATTATCAACATCAGCAGATGAAATACATTTTGTACTGTTTTGGAAAACCTGTGTTTCATGGTTTGTACAATTATTTTCATCAGTCTGTAAATCACCACTAGATGTGTCATGGTTTTGAACAAACTCACTCCAGTCTTCATGGGCACTAGATTGTGAAGTTATGTTATCTACCCATGCATTTTGGACTTCTATGCCTTCACTTTTAAATAAATCACTTGTTTGTACAAGATATTTAGCTGCTTGTAACACTTTCTTAGGTCTAACATTCTGAAATTGATAATGATGCTTATAGCTAAGACGTCTTTTAAGTTTTATTGGAATGGTCTGTGATTCATTGATGGGCCTTGGTAGACAGTGAACAGTTGAATTTACATCACTTGGTACATTGACAATGCTTCCATGAATAGACAACTGGCCACCTCTAGGTAGTTCACGGATTTGCATGAATGGGATACGAGGTGATATTAGCCGTTCTTCTAATGGTGTCAAATTTAACAACTCAGGCTTCTCAGGAAAACTCATTTTATTGGCTTTAGAACAGGTAGGCAACTTGCCTTTCTTTAGATTTGAGTCACAAGTTGTGCAAATCCATTCAGTATCATTGACACTTCTTAACCCAGTGACACAAGACTTGACAACATCTTGTGAACATGCCTTGTACTTGTTAGCATCACATTTCACCACTGAGGACTTGTACCACAACTGGTCACAGCAGGTACATATGTATTCTGGGCCACATTTAATGTTTCTGTGAAACAAATTTATCATAGAAATTGCATTGTCTTCATTATTCTGGGCTTGTAACTCATCATTATCAGTTGTTGCAAGTGATACATGTAGTGCATTTTGAAATTGTGTTTCAGCAGCTGATGGAGTTGCATGTAAATTGATAACTGTTTTCCTTGCTTTAGCTCTTCTGTTTATTTCCCTTACATGTTCTGGGTTCTGTGTTTTCCGTTTCCTAAAAGTCTGTTTGTCAATTTCCCTTACATGTTCTGGGTTCTGTGTTTTCCGTTTCCTAAAAGACTGTTTGTTAATTTCTCTTAGATGTTCTGGGTTCTCTGCTTTCCGTTTTCTAAAAGACTGTTTGTCAATTTCCCTTACATGTTCTGGGTTCTGTGTTTTCCGTTTCCTAAAAGACTGTTTGTTAATTTCTCTTAGATGTTCTGGGTTCTCTGCTTTCCGTTTTCTAAAAGACTGTTTGTCAATTTCTTTTATATGTTCTGGGTACTTTGCTTTCCGTTTTCTTTTAGACTCTTTGTCAATTTCCCTTACATGTTCTGGGTTAGTCATTTTCCTTTTTTTGGCAGCTTTGTTCTTTTTCTCCCTAGTTGTTTCAATATTGCTGTGTGTACTATGCAGCAAATTTTCATTCTCTCTTTTTCTACAATTCTCATCAGCTCTTCTCTTTTTCATGTATTCTTTCATGTAAGCTCTGCGTTCTTCATTTTTATCAATTACATGATTTTCTTCTCCAACTAAAGTTTGACCACATTTTTTCTTGTTTGGTAACTCAGAACTTCTTTTTTCTATTGTAGACACGTAATGAGTTTCACCTATGTGCCCAATGTAAATGCTTGTGCACCCTCTTATCACATTCACTGGTTGAACAACAGTAACAGGAGCAAAAGTTGCATTTGATTCAGCAATATGAATTGATATGTTGAGATAATTGGCCACTGCTTGAATTATAATTGCATCGGCCCATGTTCCCTGACATGACATGTTACTTAAATATCCTTCCCAAGAGTGGTCAGTATTACTCTCTATAAACTGTTCAGGGTTATGCAGTAAATACTGAACGCCAAGGCTACGTACATAAAAATGGTGATTAGGATTACCATAGAGTTGATGGGACACGGCGCGAAAAAAACAATTACCACCTCCGCCAACGTCGAATGCAGTTCTATTTAATTCAGACAACCTGGTTTCTAGTAGTGAAACTGAATTGGCAACTAAGGAATCATGTGCTGGTAAATTAGCATTAACACTGCATTGATCTGATGGCCCTGGGTTCTCTTCAACATCACCACTGAGAGATATGACTCTACAAGATACATGATAGGTTTGCACCTGACATTGTTTTAATTTTTTTAACATTATGTCATCAACATACACACAAAACAATGGTGACTTCTTATGCTTTATTGTTCTCAGTCGCAGAATAGATAGGTAGACGTTTTGCCTGGTAAAGTACTTTTTTGAGGATAATACACACTTTGATCTTGCAAACCGTTCAGTAAAATGATAACGATTATACTCAGACAGCATAAGTTTGAGCTTAGATGACCTTGGAATGCACTTCTTAAGGTATGATTTTGCAGTATCTCGTATTATTCTTGTCTTTCTAAATAATTTGATAACTTTCCTGTAAGGAATTCTGGAAGGTTCTCTTTCACGTTTCTTTTTAGAATGTACATGTAACCTAGAAACAATCCTGGGCCTTGACATCCTACACTTTTCCATTAAATTTTCATCTGAATGCAACACACAAGTACTCACTGGATTATCAGTTAGTATTTCAAGCAATGGTCCCTGATCGATAAATTCAGTTTTATTTTTGTCACGTTGTTCATACACTGAAGTGTTGTACTCACATGTCTGCTCCTGTTTCATGGCATAGATTGGCTCATACTTGGCAATGATTTCTTCACACTTCGCACTGATTTGTTCATATTTGGCTTTCATTTGCTCATATATTGCTTTCATTTGCTCATGTATTGCTTTCATTTGCTCATATATTGCTTTCATTTGCTTGTATTTCTCGCTTTCCATAGTTATGGCATAGCCCCAGCGAGCGGGGGATTCGACATACGCTCGGTACGTCTCCTCGCCTTTCGATTTACCCCGGCGAGTCGAAGGTTCTTCTGATGTTTCTGTCCCTGAATATACATGGGACTTATTATGAACATCTCCATTTATACAGGCATTCATACAAGCATCCATTGCGCTAAAAAATCCTGGCATCACCGGACATAAGTTACTTAGGCTACAGCGGGCCCCAAACTGAACAAAATGGCGAATCGCAAAGATTTTAGTAGTTGCCAAGGGTGTGTTTTGTCATGTGACTCTTACGAGTAGTAGTTCCCGAACACAACCGAAGCCACTCGATGTAAGCTCGAACAAGTGTAAAATAGATTTAATAAATAAATAAACGATGTTTCAAGTTAATACATAAAAAGCCACCTTGTTTCGTATATTATAAAAGCTTACCTGTGTTGTAACTTCTACCGGCCAAGGAAGAACCAGCATGCCGCCGACTTTCAAAACAAACGATGCGAGTCCATTCGCCAGAGCTCCCATTCGCCGACGCCAAGGAAATATGGAGGGTGAGCAAAAAACACTGTCGAGCGTCTAAATAGATCCATGAATAGAAAAGATGAACATAGCCACTGAAACCAGTCATTTGGTGAGTAAATCAAGCTCAAAACAACAGCAACTCACATATCTCGGTGTCTCGGTGAATCTCATTTGAGCCCGCGATAGTCGTTCATTCGATCAGCGGAACAAAAGCACTGGGCTCCAGTCGCTCCCGTGTGTGTCCCCCGTGAGTCCAAAAAGGAATCTTGCATCATCTTTTTGGTATCGAAGGTCGCGAGATCGAATCCCAGTGGAGGCAGGTTTTTTTTTTTTTTTTTTTTTTTTTCCCGCAAGTATGAGAAACACAGGTACTAATATCAGTTCGCTTTAAATATATACGCTGGAAAAAAAAGCATTGAAGGGTTTTTATAGTTCAGACGCAAACAAAATAAAATATCATAGAATTCAGAATTCCATACCGTAGTGGTACAAAAGAAAATATAGAATGATTCAGATATATTAGATTTTATTCATACACTTGGTATAAAGAAGATACAACATTTAACATACTTAGTGTTTTCCTAAGTCTTGAAGTCCGTAGCTTGGTTTAAGTTTCGACAGCTTGAGCCTTGATCAGCCTTGCAGCCTTGAATCGATCGAAGAACTTCAAACGTGACTCACTTTTAATATTCTAAATGTCTCCTCTTTGGGCGGTCGAGTATTATTTAGGGTTATTTCTTTCAATTTCGAATCCCATGTTTTAGTACTTACGAGTGAAAATACCGTGTTGAAAAATAGAAGAGATCCGCGCCAGACGCCATTTTGTTTACTGATAATGCATAAATTACCGTACTACGCATACATTAAAGTTTACAACCTAGTGGCCATCGACCGAGGGATCGAGGGAGCGAGTGAAATTTGTCCGCTATACGCTATAACTTCGTTCATGCAAAGCATTCACTCGTTAAAAATCATAACAATTGTCTAGTAATAACTAAAAATCCTCCTATGTAACGTCGGAGAAAAGAGAAGAAACCGCAATTTTGTACACGACCTCCAGCCACTGCCACACTAATGGCTGATAGTATACGAGTAGCTCAGCCAATCAGATTGTCTCATTTGCATTAGTATACTAGTAGATTAGTAAAAATCTACTAGTATACTAATGCAAATGAGTCAATCTGATTGGCTGAGCTACTCGTACACTATCAACCATTAGTGTGCAGTGGCTGGAGGTCGTCTACAAAATTGCGGTTTCTTCTCGTTTCTCCGAAGTTTTGGAAGAGAATTTAGAGTTATTACAATACAATTGTTATAATTTTTACTAAAACAATTAGATTATTCGCTCTCAATTTCTATGATGTGATAGTTGATTCGGCCTACGGCCTCATCAACTATCACATCATAGAAATCTTGAGCTCATAATCTAATAATTATTGTTAATTGGAATACTATTCTAGAAACGTGCAGTTGATACTGCAAAAGACCTCCCTCCTTCTGGTCGCACGATTAAATCAAGGGCAAACCAGGTTCAGCAACCAATGTTGGCTGGGTCTATCACTGACATCAGCATTACTTATTATGCATTAATATTAATTTAAACACTCCGGTTATTTGAGAACACTTGAGAAATATAGAAAACACTTGCCTGCGGCTCATGTTTTCTATATTTCAGAATCTCTAATGTTTTCTCAAATTCCCGTCATGTTTTAGGACAGTATAATCAATGGCATTGGCTTCTTTATTTGATAAATACCGTACTTCACTCCCGATTCACTGTACAGAGACAATTGAGTAACAATAAATGGCAGGGATATTTTGCAGGTTGCAGGTTGCAGGTCAACTGCTAACCCAAACCCCAACACTTATGCCTGGTTCAATCCCCCCCCCCCCCCACCGGCACACCCCGGGGATTTGACATTTTTTCTTCACTTGGCGTCCTATTCCCCACCCCCGGGACACTTAAAAACAAACTGCACTGTTTCACAAGAAGACAGAAATATTTATTACGTCTTACAAAATAGATCGACGTGGACTCGTATGCATACGAAGGTCAGCCATCTCTCCCATTGTTTTTATTTCTTGACAGTGTTTCTTTAGCTTTCAACGCTCCTCTCTTGCGTTTTTTTTTAATACAGGTTTTATAACTTGGACAAATAAGGTTCCTCCAAACAATCGCTTACACATGGGAGGGATTTTCCAGCAAAGAACTTCGCTAACTAGGGCATGTCGGCCCTTGTGATTCGACGCCAGTTTTCAACCCATAATTCCTTGCGCAATTAGAATTATCCCCACCCCCTACCCCGGACAAGACTATGCCACAAGGGCTGAATTTGTCATGGGAGTTGCCCGGGTGTAGGGGGTGGGGAATTTGGCTAACCGTGGCGTCATTCTCTGCCTAACCGAGTCTGTAATGTTTCTAAAAGTAGTCTCAACCTGCAAAATATACCTGCCCAACAAAATAAATACCAAATATAAACATGAAAGGGATTCGGCGGCTATTTAATTACATGTAGGTTGTGATGTCCCGTACTTCAAGTTAATATCTTACATTTACAGGAGCCATAAAACTTTACCCGTTTGTAAACAAAAACCATCCAACTGTCCGGGGGCGACAGTTTATGCATAACAACGCATCCATAATATTTTCAAAGTGTACACTACGATTCCTCTACGCCATTATAAAGTTGTTCTTACCTCTACAGTCAAAAAAGTGATCGAGCTACAAACACAAACCACGATCGTACGACGCCATTGAATCCACTAGAGCCCAGTCTGTTCGCAACTGTCTCCTCGGTCAGCGGCTGGTCGTCGCCGCCAGGTAAACACAAAAAAATCAGGAGTGGACTTGTTTTTCATGAACGGAGGATCGACGAGAACGCTAACAAGTAGAATGAGTACTAGTGTGCTAGATCCCTGTTTCCCCTCCCATGATGGGGTGTTTGGCCTTGGGTCTCTAGGAAGGGGTGACACAGCAATCGAAAAATAAATTCACCTTCAACCACACAGACAGGACAGGGCTGAATAACGTCTGCGCATGTGCGGGATTTCATGACAGCAACAGCAAATTTTTGGCGCGAACGTGTTGTTGTGTGGTTTTGAAACACGACGACAAGGAGAGATAAATGTCTTTTATTTCCGCTACAAAACGGGAATATTTCCTTTTCCTACTTTCGAAAATAATAATTTGAACACTTCAAAGTTTACATCGAAGATTTTTCCCCATGAAATGCCGTGGAATACGAGAAAACTTGAGTATATCATTACTGCTTCGTTTCTGCATTTTCGCGGACTCTGACATCGTGGGGCGCTTCGTAGCTATTTTTCAGTGAGTGTTCAGAAAAAAAACCCTGGTGTTCAAAAGATATGTTTTCACTCAGTAACAGGCGGATCCACTGCAAGATTTTAAAGCTTAAGTTTACAGGCAAACTCTTATTCTTTGGCGAAAACCTTTGCAGTGTTTCGTATTTTTGAAAATCACGCCATTTTACCTATGTTGTTGCTATGGTTTCCTGGCAAGCGCTTGGGGCATGCGCAGACGTTATTCAGCCCTGTCCACAGACAGCAATTATTATATGGCCGAGGCTCCTTGGGGTCTGGACGCTACCGAATCCATCAATTTTATTTGGTAAAACGGATTTTTACAATAACTGTCAAAATTCTCGCGCGCTCATTGGCTAATTTTTATTGTCAATAAGAGGACAGACACATCGGGATTTATTAGCAGCCACAAATTTTTGACGTTACTTTCGGGGGTTCGCTACCTTCGTAGCTTTACGGTAATTAATGAAATTGACAGAAACTATCCCTAAATATAATTTTACAACCAAACGACTAAACAAAACTGGACGTGAAATTTTAAACAGATAACATCATCATTTTACATAACGTTTTTTGTTTACAGAAAGCTGCATGATAATCGCCTAAAGACAGACACCTCTCTAAAATGGACACCCAGTCGTACTTCAGTGATTGTACTAAACTCCCTTAAAGAGAGTTAAACACAATTACTGAAGTACGACTGGGTCTCCTTTTATGATTTCGAGAAGCAAATACTCAAATTCGGAGTTCGCTTTCAACCGAAAGCCTGTGAACGTTCGACAGGCAGTAATGCAGTGGAGCCTGGTACTTGCTTTACTACACAGTACGACATGGCGTGTTTCCTGGGTCTTGTTTGGTAGCTTATTAGAATTTTGCATTTTATTAACAGGATGTTAGTTCATGTCTGTTTCAGTACTCTATTACATCTATGGCCATCCCCATAAAATGCTTTGTTTCCCATCACCCGACCGACCCAATGTTTTCAAAAAGTTAAAAAAAAGTTTCTGATTCATTGGCTGCGCCCTTTTCTCGGGTGTTTCCAAGTTTAATATGCTTTGTTTACATCTTAAAGTCACTCTGACATCTAAATCAGCCCAGTAATGACGTCTTCGAATACTTTTCAGAGTGATATCGGGTCGTTGCAAAATGGTGGTCACGGGGAAGATATAATCAAGGCTCGCTTGGAAATATTTAGGTATAATTTGTCAATATTTCGTTTCTCGGCTTTTTATTTTATTTTTTTTTACCGACCGACCGACCCACTTTCACGAGAGAGAGAGGGCGATGGGAAACAAAACAATGTATGGGGATGGCCTATCCTAAACACCTGTTGGACTGTTTGTTGTGTTATACATGTAAGTGTGACCAGATTTCTCTACTGGTGAAATAATTTGCTAGTCACTGTGTCCAGTTGTGAACACTCTTAAATGCCTTCTGTAGCCGGTTTATGTGTTCCACTAAAACACTCCCAACAAGGTGAACATGGTGTTAATAAGGGATTCATTCCTGTTTGATTTCTTTAATGTTGCTTAACAGTTCACAGATACTGAAGCAATTGTCATTATCCTCGTCCTTGCATGGCCTCTCTGCATCATGTGTAGCTAAATGTCGCTTTAGATGTCCTGGCAGCTTACCATACTGGTCGCATTCAAAAGGCTTCTCTCCTGTGGCTGTGTGTCTTCTTTTATGTCTCTTTTGAGTTGCTGCCTGACTAAAGCACTTGCCACACTGGTTGCACTCAAAAGGCTTCTCACCAGTGTGTGTTCTTTTGTGTTGCTTTAGATTTGTTGCTTGACTAAAGCACTTGCCACATTGCTTACATTCAAAAGGTTTCTCTCCTGTGTGTGTTCTTTCATGTTGGTTCAGATTCCCTAACTGACTAAAGCACTTGCCACACTGGTTGCACTCAAAAGGCTTCTCGCCTGTGTGTGTTCTTTTGTGATTTTTTAGAGTTGTTGCCAGATGAAAACACTTGCCACAGTGGCTGCACTCAAAAGGCTTCTTACCAGTGTGTATTCTTTTATGTCTCTTTAGATGTGTTACATAATTAAAACACCTGCCACACTGGCTGCACCCATAAGGCTTCTCACCGGTGTGTGTTCTTTTATGTCTCTTTAGATTTGTTGCTTTTTTAAAACACTTTCCACACTGGTTGCATTCAAAAGGCCTCTTGTCAGTGTGTGTTATTTTATGTTCACGTAGATTTCTTTTGTTACTAAAGCACTTGCCACACTGGCTGCATTTAAATTGGGGCGTTCCCATGTGCTATTTGATTATTTTTTAGCAATGTAGTTTCCCACAGTCCTTGCAGTTAAATGTTTTCTCACCTAAGGAAATAACGTTACATATGATGTATATTCTCGTAATCCCAGGAATCACATCCTTAGACCTTCAAACATAAAAAGAAAAGTAGCATCGTGTTAATGTTAGACAAGTGCAAAATAAGTCACTCCTAGTGCAATATTTAAATTATAAAATTGTGATCATGCAAGGGCCGATTTAGATATTTTTTGACACATGTGACATACTTATGGCAAGAATTGTTTCACATAAATCACACCTACACGTTACTTATGATTATGATGTATGACATGAAACATGCCGTAGGATTTTGAAACATATTTTGTTTTATAACCGAACAACAAATCATGACCACAGACAATGTTTAAATAATTATTACAGGAGTTGTATACGGGTTTTGCCATCTAAATCGGCACTAACACACTGGGCTCTGATTGATTGCACATCCATTTGCATGGGGCTACATAAACACGGTTAAGACTTGTTGGCTTTATCCTGGCCTTTTGGCTTAAGAAAATCTGGGTGAATTTGGAAGTACTTTATGCGAACCTGCGGCTTTGGTTTATATAAACATTCCAAATTCTCCCATACTTTCCAGGCTATATACATGTATGCCATTTTCTATTGCCGGTTTAAAGCACAAGTCAAGGTACATGTAACTCCTCCACGCCTGCCAAAACACACACATGGGGCCTGGGCGAGGATTTATTACTTCATTGGCACAAATGGTTGGGGATTCGATTGATTCCTGTCTGCAGAAATGTGGGGAATAAAGGGATTGATGGGAATTCCATTTGCATAATCGATGGCAGCCACGGTTCCTGCAAAGATCTCTGGGTATGAAATATGCAATACAAGATACAAGCATGACAAAATAATTACCGTATAAGTGGCGAAAAGGTGCAAATGGGGAAATAAATTCGATCCTAAAAAAATCCCTATGGCTTATAAAGCGAAACCCCCAAAAAATCCTGTTTCAAGGAACCCAGAACTTCCCGCTTCCTGTATCCATGTAATGTGGTAATGTATCTGAGTCAAGCAAAATCATAAGGTCCATAAGGGCTCTACTCTTCATTCATATTTGCCGATCAGGGATGGTTTATATAAAGGAACAAAAATAGATCCTTGTCAGGTACATGCTACTCTTACTAGGTTCTGTGTCCAAAATGTATACAAAATTAACATCATATACAGTAATATGCACATAGAATATTAATTTAGCTTTTCACTTGGACAGTCAAATAACAATCACTTGACGACAATGACTTGTCTGAAACCATTATTGACATGACTACTGGCTGGGACGCATTTGACTTTTAACTGCTTTGATGCCGAGTGTTGACTTTTTTTTCACTAGCACCCTTATTAACACATTTTTGGGGTTTCATCAAGACTGACCCTTTACTGACCCCCTACTGACCACCTCTAAAATTCACTGGGAAAATGGGAAAAACAAAACAAAGATCGAGAAAAATACAACGAGAGACTGGATCAAGTTCATAAATAAATTTTAGCTTACCTTAAATTTCCAAGGAAGTGTGGCTAAGGTGTGGCTAAGGTCTACTGACTCTCTACTCCTTCATTGCATAGTTAATAGAGGGAAATGGTTATGAAGCCCAGCAAAGTTCTTTGTTATATGTTTTTGTTCGCTATTTCAGGGTTGACCATGCACAAAACCTGACAAAATACAATAGGTGGTTATGTATGTTCAAGCAACTAACCGATAGAAACATTGCGATTACGTAATTCATGCATAGTGTATGAGCTCAAAACAAAATATGTGCATGGTCATGGACCTTCCAACATAAATCTTGGCCTCTTTGTTTGCTCCTTTGAAGTTTTCTGGGCTTCATAACCATTTCCCTCTATTAACTATGTTCATTACAAGTACAGGTTGTGACTCTCTACTCTTTCATAATTGTAAGTACAGGTTTTGTTCTTGGATAAATAAAGCATGTTAGCTGTCTCAATGAGGAAACTATAGCTATATATACAATGTACAAGCAACATATAACATAATAAGCACAGTCACTTGCGATGCAACAACCACCTTGGTAGTTCCAGGTTCCCGGCCAATTTCCCCATTTTAAAAGACGACCTTTTGTAGTTATTGGATAATATTCCCCATGAGGTATGATGTTTATGTACATTGTACATTGAAATACCAAGGATTCACAAGGTAACTGATTCTCATTTATTCCATACTAATTATGTCTTATAATAAGCTTTTCACATGTTAGCCTACATGTATGATGGAATGATCCAACAATGTCACTCCCGGTTGCTGTACTGTGCATGCGTGATGCTTGCGTGTTTGTTGCTTTTATAGCTAGTTTCCTCATAGAGACAGCTTAAACATGCTTTATGATGTTACACATTATTTCACACTTGTTAATCAAAGAACAGAACCTGTATTTGTCATGAAAGAGTAGGGTCAGTAAAAATCTTAGCCACACTTCACATGTAAACAATTTCAGGTAAACTGAACTTGATTCAATGTTCTGGACTTTTGTTTTGTTTTTCTCATTTTCCAGTGAATTTTAGAGGGGGTCAGTTACATGTAGCGGGTCAGTTGACCGGCAGTCAGTATTTGTCGAAACAACGTTTTTTTACCTGCACCCTTCTAACAGCAATGAGCCCAAAACTGTGACCACTTTCAATTAATTCACATTCTTTCATATGATGTGTGGACTATCCAATAACAATAATATTATCGGTTTAGTAATCCAACACAATCGAACCCAAGAAATTGTCAGAGTTTGATTGCTTGCAATTTGGAACCATAATTGAACACAATTTAGCAATCTTAACCCTTTACTCACGCTAAAAAATTGGCTTGGCACCTTTCATTTTCGGCACCGCATCCAAAATATTTAGGCATGGAACCACCCATTTACACAACCAAAAAGAGAACGTTTTCTTTATACTGGGCATGGTACCAATGTTTATGTTGGCATCCCTAATATGGCTAACAAGGGTTAATATGGCTTTGAAACTACACTACACTAATTTCACAACTCTGAAATGCGCAATATTGATGGTAAAATCGGGTAATCGACATCCGCTCAACAGCTAAAATTATAAATTTATGCATTTTTGCTTGCTTACACTCACACATGTAAATATCATAAGATTATTGTGAATATTCTTTTAGCGAATGCGAATACATCGCACCAACTTTTTAGCGTGTTGAATCAAAATAATTTTTTTTCAGAATTTCCAACTAAATTCCCACGCAAATCTCTTGATAGCCTGATAGTATTTGATCTTTGTTTTAGCAAAACGATATGTACACAATTCGGCCTCATGATATTTATGAGTGTGAGTCATAGGAATTACTACACGGTGTTTACACTTACATGTACATCTACGGTATGGTTTACATACATGTACCTGGCTGGAGTTGACATAAACTTATTATAATTTTAGCTGTTGAGTGGATGTCGATTACCCAATTTTACCGTCAATATTTCGCATTTCGGAGTACATGTACATGTGACATAGTTTCAAAGCCAAAAATTCAAAGGTTGACAATTTGTAAAGCCTGGTTTTCACTAGTGATGCAAGCG
Source organism: Desmophyllum pertusum (assembly GCA_029204205.1). NCBI lineage: Eukaryota > Metazoa > Cnidaria > Anthozoa > Scleractinia > Caryophylliidae > Desmophyllum > Desmophyllum pertusum. The sequence continues at coordinate 33,555 of MU825967.1, read as the reverse complement.
CAAGCATAAGCACAAGCACAAAAGTGCTGTGAAAGTGAAAACGAACACAAGAGATCTGCAAGCACAAGCAAAATAATGAAATATTCACCGGCAAATATTTGATCATTGCTAAAAACAGGTTTTTGTGCATTTGACTGAGGGATTAGACATCGATTGGTTTTACTCGATGACTGTCAGAAATGAGCATTTCTGTGATGTTAGATTGCCGTGTTTTGTAAAAAGCCCAGGTGTCAATGAAAACATATAATTTTATACAGAAAACAATAACTCAAACTTAACTCAATAATTATTAACTCAATCTTAACTCAACCCCTAACTCGGTCATTATCCTGTCTATTTCCAATCGAACACAATCGCCTGCAATAGACGATATCATTTGCGTTCAAATAAACTTAACCCCCTTTAAACGGTAACAACATTTGTCACAACATTCTCACAACATTTCTTGAGAGCCGATGTTGAGACCGTTTTGACCACCCCTCTCCAATATTGTGAGGTGTTGTGACATGTTGTGAGAGGTTTTTGTGGCCGTTTGACCGGGAATGGTCACAACATGTCACAACAAATGTTGTAAGAATGCTGTGACAAATGCTGTGACCGTTTGATCGGGCCTTTATTAAAGCTTACTTCAATTTTTTTGTGAGTCTTCGATTATGTTTGATTACCCAAATTCAATCCAATCGAACCCAATCACTTTGGGTTTGAGTTGATTAATCTATAAACGTTCAGTTCATTTGAAAGTTTTACTTACCTCTGCTGTAAAGTGATCGAGATCGAGCTACAATGTACATCGGTCGACGGCCATTGAAATCACTAGAGCCTAGTCTTTTCGCAACTAGATTCGCAGCCTCATTCCCAGGGCCGCTCTTCTTCCCGTCGAAAATAAAGGGAAAATTAATAGGACTGGACTTGTTGGACAGAAGATCGGATAAAACGCTGACTATCTCAAGCACAGATTAAGAGGGGCGTGTTTAAAACACGAAATGGCGAAATGGCGAAACGGCGAAATGGTGCAAAATGCGCGCCAAAACTATCCCCTACTGGGGTTGCTTTTCTTGATTTGACAAAGGCGTTTGACACTGTCAACCATTCAATCCTACTGCGCAAGATTTCCAACATTGGTGTCGATGGTACAGCTAGGGACTGGTTTGACTCCTTCCTGTCCAACAGGAGTCAGGTAACCTGCTGCAACAACAAGCAATCAGATCCAGCGTCCATCTCCATCGGTGTTGCCCAGGGGTCTATATTAGGACCATTACTATTTATAATTTATATGAATGATCTATCTGATGTACTGGAATTCTGCAATGTATCTTTATATGCCGACGACACAGTTTTGTACTTTGCATCTAAATCTATATCTGAAATTGAGTCCAAGATAAATTCTGATCTTAGCCGTGTCTGTTGCTGGATGCGAGCTAACCAACTTACACTAAATGTTACTAAATCTAAGTTTATGTTGATTGGTAGTAATGCACGCCTCAATAAGGTAAACTCGATAACTATATCTTCTGACGGCAACCTTCTAGAAGAGGTACAGTCCTTTTTATATCTGGGATTAGTCATCAACAAGAATCTGACGTGGGAAGACCACATAGAACATATACGCCGTAAGATAAATAAGAAATTAGGCCTTTTAAGGCGTATTAAGTCATGTTTGCCACTCAGCGCTAGGATTACGTTTTTTAACAGTTTTGTTTTACCGCTTTTTGACTATGGTGACGTTATTTGGGGAGATAGGAGTAATGCTACCCTCATGTCCGAGCTTCAAGTTTTGCATAATAAGGCTGCACGCTTAATATTAGATCTTCCACCGAGCGCTTCCGCAAGTGACGCGCTTGCGAAACTTCACTGGAAGTTGCTGCAGCGCCGCAGGGCTGAGCATCGCGCCATCTTTATGTATAAATCTATTAATAATTATTTTTGTCACTCATTTCAATTTTCATTTAACAGAGAGTTTCATGACCATAACACCAGGTCCAGAAACAACATTCGTAAGTCTGCTGCAAATAGGAGATGGGGCCATTGGTCCTCCATCAATTTTGCAGCAGACGTATGGAATTCCTTGGACATCTCCCTACGAGATTCCAGTTCATTATTTATTTTCAAGCGTAACATCAAGAAAGCCATTTTCTGATTTTTGTTATTATTATTATTATTCTATATGTTTCAATAATTTAGTTAGTAGTTAGTTATTTAGTTAGTCAGTCAGCATTTTATTTATTTATATTGTAAATAGCTATCTTATTCATCTTCATATATACATTATATAATATACATAATCCTAGAGGACCCCTCTGTAAATCACCCTCCAGTGAAGTTGGCATCCTCAATAAAGATTATTATTATTATTATTATTATTATCCCCACAGTCACAGTGCAAGTCCCTTCTCCACTGCTCTGAAGAGGTCACGTGACACCAAGTACGTGGCATAATGGCGGTCAAACGATAAATAGCCGTTGTCTCTAATGAATCGTTTGATGGTGGTTCGTTCGTTTACCTCGTCAAAGTGTGTCAGTGTTATTTCTACGTACACCCCTTGCGATCATTAATGCTTGACTTTTGTCGGGATTTATTGCCCCGTTGTTCAATTGTACCCCAAAAATACGAAGATTTCAGTGGAACAACAAACGCCTGGATCTCTCTTTTCTTGACAGTGCTGTTTCACACACAGTCATTTCGCCATTTCGCCATTTCACCATTTCGCCATTTCGCCGTTTCGCCATTTAGCCATTTCGTGTTTTAAACACGCCCTATTAAGAGCTAGTAGTTCAATTGTTCCAGTAGACATTTCATTTTATAACCTTTATTTTTTCACCATATAAAGGGATGCCGCTGTTAATAAACCTGAGCATGTTCAAAATATGAGCGTAGACTATTATCAGTGAAAAGTCAGGGACGGGACAATCAATCAACAGACATGTATTCATAATAGTCGACTGGTTTCTATTCGATCAAATGCAAAGGCATGTCTCGTAGGGCTTCGGGAAGGCAGACGATTGATCAGAAGTACAGGTACTGGTGAGATTACTAGTCTTACTGCATACATTATCTATAGTTTATGATTTATTTTTAAAGTAGCCTTTGTTTTTAATTTTCAAGATTGTTTTTTAGATCTGTCTCCTTAAGAAGGACTGGTTCTCATGACTTGCTCTTCAAAATATTGAACGTTGATGTAAGTTCTCTAAAAATAACAAAAGAAAAGAGGAAATCAATAAACAGAACACAGTCTATGTGACAAACATGAAAAATGGTTTTGCCAACGGAAATGGTTTTGCCAATATTTCGGTTTTATTACAAAAACCTTCCTCAGGGTAACTCAAAATAACATTTGCTTTTTTCCCTCGAAAACACTCGAACTTTGTCCGCCTCTAATGAGTAAATTATACGGTCATTTGAAGAACAACATATCTGAGAAAGGTGATCGAGAAAGAAAACCACAGTTAACCCGGCAGTGGAACTGAATGGATCAAGTAATTAAAACACTCCAAATACCGTGTCCTGTGTTATCGAAATAATTATCGAAATAATTTACCAACTAAATTAACCACTAAATTAACCTGCACATCAATAAGGTTTCCTAGGTTACCTACGTATAATTTATATAAAAAAAGTCGAGAACAAGGTATGTCCCTTCTATGTTATAATACCAGAGATAGCTATACTTCTATTTTCCCATCTCTGAAGATATAGCTATATTCCAATTATTTCCATCTTTCAAGGAAAAAAAGATAAAATATTTGCAGAGAAAAACGATAATAATTAGTAATGACCATTAATAACCATTAGCAGAGTTTTATTTACATTATTAAGATCCAAACTTTAAACAAAACAACAATTCCAATAACAGGGTATCAATACACCTTGTAAAGATCTAATCTTTTCAAAAAAATGTTTGAGTTGCCCTGAGAAAGGTTTTTGTAATAAAATCGAAATATTGGCAAAACCATTTCCAGCAAGTTGAATGTCATCCTGGAAAGAAAATGGTTCGTTGATGTTTTTTTAATTAGCTACTTGTTTTGACAAACATTAGATATTCGAATGAGGTTGTTAGGCCGTTTATTATGGTTCTCCAAGATAGGGATACTTTTTTCTCCTTGAAAATATGGGCGTTATATCGAAGTTTTTTTAATTGGACTGATAAAATGACGAAGAAGTATTTTAAAGAGGCTTAAAAATACTTATTTAATTTTTTTTTGGTTCCAATATATATATATATATGGGAATTGCTTGACTATGTGATGGGTCGGTCAACTGAAACAACACCTTTCTCATTTCATCTTTTTTTATCATAAAAAATATAACTTTAAATTTTTTTTATATTTTTTTAAATTTTAATTTTAATTTTTTAATTAAAAAATATATAATATATTTTAAGAACCAACCAAAAAACTATCGGTCCCGACATAAAAAGGACAAAATGAGATATCTACGAACGGCTTAATGTTTTTGAAATAAACAACGAAAACTCAAGGAATTGGGGTGGTCTAAGTTTTCATGTATGACCGAGGGTTGAATAAGACGTCTGACTCCAGCAACGATGGTAAGATGATTGATACTCCGTGAGTTACTTCAAAATGTTGTTGTTTCAATATACAGGTAATAATAGTATTCTTCTCACCGCCTTGGCGTGCAAAATATCGTGTAGAATTAAATGAAGTTCTTTAAATGTTGGTCGTTCCTCTGGACACTCCTGCCAGCAACGCGACATCACGCTGAACCTAAATAATATTCAAAGTACATGTCAAGTTCGTAAGGGTATAAATGTACAAAAAGGATAGAATACTTAGTCTATATTTACTAGAATTAGGTACTTCAAACTGACAAATGCTATAAGATCTGACAAAATAACGATAATTTGTGTTTTTGACCGTCCAATATATATAACAATGATTTGTTATAGCCTCGCCTATAGATCGACCACCACCTTGATATTTTCTGTTTTGCTAATATCTGGAAAAAAATACCCCGTCAAATTCGGGCTCGTCGGTGAATCTGGGCAGATATGTTTCCCAAATAAATCTAAATATTATTTAGCGGCGTACCTGTGAACCTTGTTAGTCAAGTCTGTAGGACGCACAATTACCAAAGCTAACTGAACTGACCACGGTAAATAAACATATTATCTTATAACGGTAAATGCCTGGTCAGGCCGGCATAAATTTTTACTGATGGCCTTTAAACTGCTCTTGCTGACAGTTTGGCGTGCAGATTTTTTAAATTTATTCAAGAAAAACACTTCCATTTTGGCACCAAAACAAAATCTCAAACTGCTCTAAAGAACAGATATTCTAAGACACTTTGGAAGGTAGTTTCTTTGGTACGTAAAAAAACCAACAATATATTAATGTAAAAAAGAAAACCAAGCTTACAGCTCTTCGGAGCAATGAGGAGGTTTTTCCAGTCTTTCTCCTTCTTTCAGCTTGCTGTGAAGTTCAACTAGTCCGGTAACTCCCTTATATGGACGCTTACCTACAATGAAGATAAGGTTGAACGCATGTCTGTGTGTTGTTGCATTTCTTGTATACATTTGCTCCATTTTTTTTCCAGCTTAATGCCGCATTTTTTTACAGTAAGCCAATATATTGACGCTTTTTATACACCGTGTTGCAGTCTTTCATTTCTTTCGCTTGATTTCCGCAGGGATTGCTCAGAGTCCGTAGTCTGTTACAAGCGTATAAACTGTCCATGAGGAAATGTATTTTTCATAACTGCCACCCAGAGCAAAGTAACAGAGAAACAAAAGCCGTCATTGACAATTCACACACTGATAGCTTTCTTCCGTCATTGGAGAAGCTGGTCTTAATATTAATAAAGCTCTCCTAGTTAACTATGTGTTGGACCTGAGGCACAAATAAATTAAACTTTAGCCACTTCAAAATAATTTTGAAAAACAAAGTTGACACAGAAAAGCACATGGTTTTAATTCAATAAAAATGGTAAGTGTTTGAAGTATCTATTTTAAATAATTAAGCCAATTACTTATTGTTAGCACAATTTTTTATTTGTGCTATAAGTAATATATGTATATGTATAATTATATTTTTGTAAATCTCGAATTAGCGTATTTAATTTATTAATAATAATCAGTGAATTTTTGTGATCATATATGGTGTAAGCGAGACTTTAGTTTCCGCATTTATTGTAACTAGTATAATTAAATAACATATCCTTTTATTAATTACCTATGGAATTTTTGTGATTATAGAAAATAAATTAATTAATTAAAACAATTATTAAAGCTCTCCTTCCCTTCCTCTTCCCAGTCTGCTCTCCTGTTTCCTTCATTTTGGCCAACCACCACCGGCTAACTTTTTTTGTTTTCAGTGCATTTCTACATCCTGACAGCATGACACAGGTAACTTTTTAATTATTAATCATTTGTTGTCGACACGGGTAAGATGCCTAAACTTACCATAAACTATTTTTTGTCATAAGGTTGGACTTACCAAGAGTGACTATTTCCCAGAGAAGCACACCAAAAGACCATCTGCAAGGATGCGAGCAAACAAAGAGATAACATTTATTTTGTCTATAGAGTGAAAAAGCTGAGCTCAGTAACAATTGTGTAAATACAGACGGATGTATTCGTGTTTTGGCAAGCTATGTGCAGCAACGTGTAGGTGAGTTGATTGCTTTCTGTTTGTTTAAAAAGAGGTTACGTATTATACGTTTACCTTTTCTTATATGACTGAAATGGTTTACATATACACGGGACAGCTGTTAACTTTTGTCTTGCCAGAGAACAAAATTAGCTTCTAATTGGCTGGGGACGAATTTCTGCACGAAGTATGGTTTGAAACAGATTTTGAAATAAAGTCACCGGACGGCATTATCCGCCAGTTAATTCAGACGTCTCTCGGGGTAGTATGCGACAGAGAAAGACGGCTGAAATTCAGGCTAGTTTGAGAAGCCATTTCAAACACTCGCGTGCTTCGTGTTTCATTCGGGGTTCAAAACACCTCGAAACAATAAAAGCACTCGGCCTGAGGCCTCGTGCTACTTCAGTATCACTTACACGTCGGACATGGTTGTGAATCGTCCTCGTAGAGCTTCGCTAGGCATCCAAAGCCACGGAATTCTTCCCTTGTTGGAACAAAATGAAGGTTGTTTATCACACAAAACGACGACATTAAAATTACGTCATCTTGGACCTCATTTTTTTAACCTGATTATTTTTAAATGTCAGAATATCGCCAAAATTGGTTGCAAAAAAGTAAAGAAATATACCAATGATAAAACTAAATATATTGAAAAAAAATATCATTAAGCCTGTTAAAGTATGGGGAATACATTTAAAGATTGAATAAGGAAATCAATAGGCTGGCCTACGATACGAGATGATTCGGTACTTGACAGTGAAAGAGGTCTGGGTATGAGTTATTCCCATGAAAGTATTTAAAATACCTCAGTAGTTTTAATGTACTCGCCATCTTGAGAGACATCTCGGGCCATCCCAAAGTCTGCCACTTTTGCAATAAGTCCATTTCCTACCAGGATATTTCGAGCTGCCAGGTCTCGATGAACACACTGTAAACAAAGTATACGCATGAAACATATTTCAAATAGTTCTTCATTTTCTCGAATAAGAGTAATGCTTTGATATTTAACATGCGATGATAAACGCAAATCGACATAAGCACGTATAACCTTTTTTGACAGAAGATTCCGTGCAGCAAAAATAGTCGTTCTGACTGCACCACACAGCACAACTGTTCTGATAATACCATAATACCGCAATGCATGCTGTCAGACCCTTAATACTTCCTTAATATCATAACAGCTGCACATAACTCCTTTACTACAATAATTAAAAAGCTTACTTGAACTGACGAATTCCTAAACAGCCTATCTGCAGACCATCCATGTTTTACATGCTATCTTGAAACTGGCATTCTTTGCCAAGTCCATCTCTGCATGATGCAATTGTTCGATGAAGTATTTACTAAATGCCTATCGTTCGCTTAAATATAATTAATATATATGCAACACTCGACGGATGTTGGAGACTACATCAATAATTAAGGATATTACTTGCCAGTTTGCTTTCTAAGTGCTTCATTCCATTCGCGATATCTGAGGCAATTTGTAACAGTTCACTCTCCGTCAGTCTCGACCATATGTTAGCATACGCCGGATCCTCTTGTCCAATGCGTCCATGAACTTGGCTGTTATGCAGCAACTTATCAAGACTTCCACCAGGTACAAACTCAATAACGACGTATAAAGGCTCTAATGATGTATAGACGTACGTAATTTTGCAAAAAGAGTTTATATAAGTAAAATCACTTTTTAAATAAATATATGTAAGAGATTCAATTCAAGACAACTGGAATAAATGAACGCACATAAGATATGTTTCACTATTTCTCAATGTGTTATTGCTGTTGTTGTTTAACACAAGACACCGGGCTTCGCCGAGCGCGTTTCATCCGTTTTCCAACCACCGAGAAGATAGTTGAAAACAAGACGCGCAGTGGAGTGTTGCTGAGTGTTTGTGACGAAATTCGAGGTGTTTGGAATTAATGCGATGAAACGCTGCTCCGAGTGAATTCTTTGTTAAGGATTTATTGGCCTTGTTTCTGTGCACGTGTTGAATAGGCACATCGGGAAAATGAGTGCGCATGCTCGGCTGTTTCGCTGTAGAAGATAATATACGGTTTATGTTTATGTTACTTACGAGCGCTCTACTTCGAGCGAAAAATTATCTATTATTTTGCTAAAAAAGATATGTGAAAGAAGAGTCTCTATCGGAATTGTTTTCAAGGTAAAAGCCTTATCTGTCCCGTGACGGCCTCAGCCCCGCGCAACGAAAACAACGGCCACGAATTTTAAGTTTCCGCCATTTTGACGCGGGATGTTTCTATGGAAATGACGCGAGCGGGTTGGTGCACGCGCACTCATTTTAACGCTGTGCCTGTCGAGTCACTATTTGCATGTGCGAGAGACTATTCATGAGTACGTTTTATCTGGGATTAAAAGCTTAAACTGATTTTGGTCGTACCTTCAAACGTACATGCTCCAACCAAACTGACGATATTCGGGTGTCGACCAACGCTGGTAAGTGTTTCCATTTCACTGATGAGTGCAAGTCGCTGTGTCTGGTTATTATTATCTGCAATCGATGTAAAAGCAATGCAAAAAATGTAATGCAAGTAATGTAAACGTTACTGCAAGAGAGTTAATTTTTTTCATTCACAAGGGGAAATCCCAACTGATTTGGAAAACATGCCTCTCAAAATATTGTTGCCATGGAGACATCACGTTCCGTGAACAATGATATATCATATCAAATTGTTCACAGATAAATTTCAGGTAAAGTTGAAAATGTTGGTGGCTTTTACTTCGATATTGAAAAAAGAAAAGTTATATATAATTGTTTAAAGTCCGTGGAGGCGAATTCCCTCGTAAAAGCAAAACAAATTCTACTGGTTTCAACATGCCATATCCGACAGAAAGGTGTCTATATGTGCAAACAATTTACATTTAAGGTATGTCAATTCCAACTGATGCATTATTACGTTTGTTTTATTAAGCTATTACGAGAATGACCACAAACCTATCAGAGTTTTGACAGCAACTGGTAATTTGCTGCCGTCTCGCCTCATGTAGAAACCCTTGTTTACCATACCAAACTCTCCTCTACCAAGTTGATCGTCGGTTATCTCCAGCTTTTCTCGAGGAATTTGCCAATTTCTATCAATTCCCATTTCCCTCAAATACGTTTCTTCGTCAAAAACTTCGTTTTCATCTCTGTCAGCTTCAGCTTGGATTTCTAAAACGGTTTGCTCGTCTCTCAGGTGGGCTATTGTACCTTCTGTAATGTCAAGCAACGGAAACGCATCTTGATTCTCGGCTATCTGTAAAATCATTCATGAAGGCATTGGTGGTTTTCATCAACGTTACAAAAACTGTTTGTTTGCATGAACAATGTCAGAAAATTAACAGGTAAAAAAGCTAGCAAAAAGAAACGTTTTGTCCAAATTATAGTTTTGAAGCGTTTTTCATAATCGAGTTACATCAGAACCCCGCTAACTCGAACTCGGTTAACTCGAACTCCCCGCTATCTCAAACTCAAACCCATTCCCCTTGCCCTTGTTTGTCAGTCATGTACTATCGGCTAACTCGAACTGTTTTTTGTTTCTCTTGGGAGTTCAAGTTAGCGAGGTTCTACTGTATTACGAAAATATGTTTCAGAAAATTACAGTGTTTACTATGCAGCCGCTATCTTGGTTCCCTTCTTTGGGGCACCAACATGGCGGCCATAAAATTGTAGAAGAACTAGATTACATTCTTCTATCAATATCATTAGCCTTCACTTCAAAGCTTTTTAAACACGACAAAAATATCCGTTTTTGTGACAGTTCAGAAACACGTTCATCCGGGACATCACAAATTTCAAAATGCTTTATTTTCGAAACGAAGCACTGAATCAATACCAAACTTTGCATACAGAGCTTAACTTTAAGGTGGCTTTGAATCCTACCTACATAATTTTTTAAAAATGTGTAAAAATGTTTTTCTTGCCGAGAAGACAAAATTATATCAAATATATATATAGAAAAACTTTCACCGAGTAGTTTTAAAGTTATTGGCCTCAAAAGGTCAAAAATTGGATACGTTCGACCTCCCTTGATGTTGCCGTGGCAACCAATTTTGATGCCAGAAGTATCTCAATTTGTTTCTTAGTAAAAGCTATAGAAAGCCGAATAATGCTAATCCTGGATTAAAAGTTAATCAAGGTTTTAATTTATCTTTTATTAAAGTGTTTTTAGCTGCTATTTTTTGTGGAGTTTGGCATTAACGAAGAACAAATAATATAAACAGACGCTAATCCTGGATTAGCAAACAGACGCTAATCCTGGATTAGCTTAATCGTCCTTTGAACAACCGGGCCCAGTTGTCTCCGCCTATTAACCTATTTCGTCATCTTTGCTTCAACGGTTTCTTACTTATAACAGTTTCATTTTCATTTTCATTTATACATCTCCTCGTTAGTCAGATAATCTAATTACTTTCTCTATTGGTGTCATATATCTCATATCCACATAACTATCTAATATCTGGCCTATTAAGTACATCCTTGACATGCTATGCCCATCTTTTCCATGTAATGTGGTAATGTATCTGAGTCAAGCAAAATCATAAGGTCCATAAGGGCTCTACTCTTCATTCATATTTGCCGATCAGGGATGGTTTATAAAGAGGAACAAAAATAGATCCTTGTCAGGTACATGCTACTCTTACTAGGTTCTGTGTCCAAAATGTATACAAAATTAACATCATATACAGTAATATGCACATAGAATATTAATTTAGCTTTTTCACTTGGACAGTCAAATAACAATCACTTGACGACAATGACTTGTCTGAAACCATTATTGACATGACTACTGGCTGGGACGCATTTGACTTTTAACTGCTTTGATGCCGAGTGTTGACTTTTTTTTCACTAGCACCCTTATTAACACATTTTTGGGGGTTTCATCAAGACTGACCCTTTACTGACCTCCTACTGACCACCTCTAAAATTCACTGGGAAAATGGGAAAAACAAAACAAAGATCGAGAAAAATACAACGAGAGACTGGATCAAGTTCATAAATAAATTTTAGCTTACCTTAAATTTCCAAGGAAGTGTGGCTAAGGTGTGGCTAAGGTGTGGCTAAGGTCTACTGACTCTCTACTCCTTCATTGCATAGTTAATAGAGGGAAATGGTTATGAAGCCCAGTAAAGTTCTTTGTTATATGTTTTTGTTCGCTATTTCAGGGGTTGACCATGCACAAAACCTGACAAAATACAATAGGTGGTTATGTATGTTCAAGCAACTAACCGATAGAAACATTGCAATTACGTAATTCATGCATAGTGTATGAGCTCAAAACAAAATAATTATGTGCATGGTCATGGACCTTCCAACATAAATCTTGGCCTCTTTGTTTGCTCCTTTGAAGTTTTCTGGGCTTCATAACCATTTCCCTCTATTAACTATGTTCATTACAAGTACAGGTTGTGACTCTCTACTCTTTCATAATTGTAAGTACAGGTTTTGTTCTTGGATAAATAAAGCATGTTAGCTGTCTCAATGAGGAAACTGTAGCTATATATACAATGTACAAGCAACATATAACATAATAAGCACAGTCACTTGCGATGCAACAACCACCTTGGTAGTTCCAGGTCCCCGGCCAATTTCCCCATTTTAAAAGACAACCTTTTGTAGTTATTGGATAATATTCCCCATGAGGTATGATGTTTATGTACATTGTACGTTGAAATACCAAGGATTCACAAGGTAACTGATTCTCATTTATTCCATACTAATTATGTCTTATAATAAGCTTTTCACATGTTAGCCTATGATGGAATGATCCAACAATGTCACTTCCGGTTGCTGTACTGTGCGTGCGTGATGCTTGCGTGTTTGTTGCTTTTATAGCTAGTTTCCTCATAGAGACAGCTTAAACATGCTTTATGATGTTACACATTATTTCACACAGGGGGGGCTAGTAGCGAGGCCTGGGACCTAGTATATATGATTGCACATTTAAGAAATTTGGCCGAGCGAGACTAAGTACTGGTTTGTTTAAAATAAACATGGCCGACGATGGCGTACATGACGTCCGTTTGTGTTCGATCAGAAATATTTTGGCGATTCCACGTTCAAACATCTATGGGAACGATTCGGTCACTGTTTAACTGAACTTTGGTCATTGTGGGACACCATGGATGAAAATTCCACAGCAAACTCCCGTAGAGGTACGTTTCTCGAATGATTGACAGATTTCTTTACTTGTGCGATCATGTATAGCGGAAAAGCGCCAAGATCAAAGGGCGCTGCCTGCCCCCCCTGATTTCACACTTGTTAATCAAAGAACAGAACCTGTATTTGTCATGAAAGAGTAGGGTCAGTAAAAATCTTAGCCACACTTCACATGTAAACAATTTCAGGTAAACTGAACTTGATTCAATGTTCTGGACTTTTGTTTTGTTTTTCTCATTTTCCCAGTGAATTTTAGAGGGGGTCAGTTACATGTAGTGGGTCAGTTGACCGGCAGTCAGTATTTGTCGAAACAACGTTTTTTTACCTGCACCCTTCTAACAGCAATGAGCCCAAAACTGTGACCACTTTCAATTAATTCACATTCTTTCATATGATGTGTGGACTATCCAATAACAATAATATTATTGGTTTAGTAATCCAACACAATCGAACCCAAGAAATTGTCAGAGTTTGATTGCTTGCAATTTGGAACCATAATTGAACACAATTTAGCAATCTTAACCCTTTACTCACGCTAAAAAATTGGCTTGGCACCTTTCATTTTCGGCACCGCATCCAAAATATTTAGGCATGGAACCACCCATTTTCACAACCAAAAAGAGAAAGTTTTCTTTATACTGGGCATGGTACCAATGTTTATGTTGGCATCCCTAATATGGCTAACAAGGGTTAATATGGCTTTGAAACTACACTACACTAATTTCACAACTCTGAAATGCGCAATATTGATGGTAAAATCGGGTAATCGACATCCGCTCAACAGCTAAAATTATAAATTTATGCATTTTTGCTTGCTTACACTCACACATGTAAATATCATAAGATTATTGTGAATATTCTTTTAGCGAATGCGAATACATCGCACCAACTTTTTAGCGTGTTGAATCAAAATAATTTTTTTTTCAGAATTTCCACCTAAATTCCCACGCAAATCTCTTGATAGCCTGATAGTATTTGATCTTTGTTTTAGCAAAACGATATGTACACAATTCGGCCTCATGATATTTATGAGTGTGAGTCATAGGAATTACTACACGGTGTTTACACTTACATGTACATCTACAGTATGGTTTACATACATGTACATGTACCTGGCTGGAGTTGACATAAACTTATTATAATTTTAGCTGTTGAGTGGATGTCGATTACCCAATTTTACCGTCAATATTTCGCATTTCGGAGTACATGTACATGTGACATAGTTTCAAAGCCAAAAATTCAAAGGTTGACAATTTGTAAAGCCTGGTTTTCACTAGTGATGCAAGCGCAAGCATAAGCACAAGCACAAAAGTGATGTGAAAGTGAAAACGAACACAAGAGGTCTGCAAGCACAAGCAAAATAATGAAATATTCACCGGCAAATATTTGATCATTGCTAAAAACAGGTTTTTGTGCATTTGACTGAGGGATTAGACATCGATTGGTTTTACTCGATGACTGTCAGAAATGAGCATCTCTGTGATGTTAGATTGCCGTGTTTTGTAAAAAGCCCAGGTGTCAATGAAAACATATAATTTTATACAGAAAACAATAACTCAAACTTAACTCAATAATTATTAACTCAATCTTAACTCAACCCCTAACTCGGTCATTATCCTATCTATTTTCAATCGAACACAATCGCCTGCAATAGACGATATCATTTGCGTTCAAATAAACTTAAGCCCCGTTCAAACGGTAACAACATTTGTCACAACATAATTTCTCACAACATTTCTTGAGAGCCGATGTTGAGACCGTTTGACCACCCCTCTCCAATGTTGTGAGGTGTTGTGACATGTTGTGAGAGGTTTTTGTGGCCGTTTGACCGGGAATGGTCACAACATGTCACAACAAATGTTGTAAGAATGTTGTGGACAAATGCTGTGACCGTTTGATCGGGCCTTTATTAAAGCTTACTTCAATTTTTTTGTGAGTCTTCGATTATGTTTGATTACCCAAATTCAATCCAATCGAACCCAATCACTCTGGGTTTGAGTTGATTAATCTATAAACGTTCAGTTCATTTGAAAGTTTTACTTACCTCTGCTGTAAAGTGATCGAGATCGAGCTACAATGTACATCGGTCGACGGCCAGCGAGCGAAGAAAGATTTTTGGGACCACTTTTCGACCGAGCTTGGTAACCGTCCTTGAATTAATTAAAAATGGCGGCCTATCATTATTAAAAATGGCGGCGGATTCGAGTTGTGTTCACCTTTCTATCGGGATACGTATTTTTATGGAAGAAAAACGAACGAATGAGCTTCACACTGCTGAAAGGCGAGGAAAGCATGTCTGCCAGAGTAATCGATGTTATTCTAGTTCTACAACCGTAAAGAAAGATCATGTGGCGACGAAAGTGGTCCCAAAATATGTTGACAACCACAGCAGGCGATAATTTGGGACCACTTTGAAGTGAAATTTGATGATGGTAACTTAGGCTTGTGACGTATTTAGCTTATATTTGGCGGGAATTTCGCGCGCTCAGCCTCTTTCTGCTTAGCTCTCTGTCAGCGATTGACTGCAGGACGTTCACTTGCTAATTGTATCACTCGTTCAACTCTGTATTCTCCGTTTGAATAACTAGCTGTATTCGAGATGTGTCTGACACCACGAGGCATTCAAAATTTAAACAATACATGCTTTGCAAATAGTGTTCTTCAAGCTGTGCTTTCAGTAGAAAGTTTTTCAAAGGGTCTTGAAAGCATTCAACACAACAGAGATAAATGTTTTGCTAAAAGAACAGGTGAGACGTAGTATACGAGTACCCCCTATTTTTGTATTAAGTCTGAATTCAGAACATTTTGACCAACATTGGCTCTGCAACTAAGTGGAAGAATGACACCATCATGTTATATAGGAATGAAAAGTAGTTTTGCTCTGTTTGCAGTTTGAAGTACCCCAACCCCCCTTTGTTTGGGGGGGGGGGGGGGGGGGGGGGGGGGGGGGGGGGGGGGGGGGGGGGGGGGGGGGGGGGGGGGGTTGGGGTACTTCTGATCTGTGGCCTGTACGGGGATGTGCTGCTGGACAGGGTATGGTTTTTGGCCTCTGCCCTGAACAGAATATATAATTGAAGGGCGAGGTGGAAAAACGGCATATTGTCATAATGCTGTTTTTCCACCTCGCCCTTCAATTGTATGCGAGTAATTATGTCCTAAACAGGGTATGGTTGCACAAGGTTTATTCAGAATTTAGCAATCAGAGATCAGAAATTATGAAATGAAATGGTAAGCCAAAAGGTGCTATCTCTGGTGTAAAGTCATTGACACCAAAATTCATTTTTATTTACCAAGTACTGGTAATAAAATCCCTGGAAAATAAGCACATCCTTGGACATGTTTTTTTATGGTAAAACTATACAAATGTAATGGAAGAATTAATATTTAACAATCAAACTTCTGTGTCTTGGTCATCATTGATGTCCTTTATATCAATCAGTTGAATGGTGGAGTAATCTGCTGACCGCAACATATAGCAGTCACACTCGAGAGGATTAATTTATTAAATTTTGATTATGTACAAATTAACTTTTCATTCAACTGGGTGTCAGTTGGGTGCCATCTTCAGGTAGTACACGTAACAGAATGTAAATAATAATATCTATTTAATATATTTATTATACAGTAATAATTATAATGAGTGGCAGATCTGTACAGGAATTTACAATGCTGAGCCGAAGGCGAGCCATTGTAAATCCCATGCAGATCTGATGCGGATATTGTATCGAACTTATGACATGAATGTATCCGATTTACAGATATTCATTAAACATTAATTATTTCTTGTGTAGTTTATTTATGAATTATTAATGAGAGTTGCAATAAAATTTACAGTTTGGTTGACTAACAAAGTTTTCTGCCCCCCACTCCGCCCACACACACACACACGTAACCCAACCAAGTGAAAGCCAAACATTCCAGTCAACTTGTATTTTTACCAGTGAGAATTTAATGGTATTTACTCTTGATCTCAGCATTTTTATACTGATTTCTTTTCGTAACCAGTGAAATATATCAATGCACAATGTGAAAAGGCAATAATTATTTAAAAGTAGATTATAAATACCAAATAGAAAACGTTTTGCGTGTTTTCATAGAGTTGTGGTAACACGAGTGAACTTTCACGAGTGTTACCATAACTATGAAAACACAGGGAAAACGTGTTCTATTGTTTTTATGAAATAAAAGCACAAAGCAATTTTCTATGTTTCCATAGAGTTATGTTTTGAGCCAATCAGAGTGCACATAGTATCTTGTTTATTTCATAAATAATTAATGTTCAACAGGAAAGCCCTGCATTGTGTGCAGCACCAAATCCTTCTTCTTCAAATACAAGACTGCTCCTGGATTAGTTCATCCCACCTCTCTTATGGGCATGCTTCCCAGTATTAACTCCAGGTTTCAAAAAGGGGAACAGCAGTGTGCTGCTGAGTTTTTTCAAGAATTCTGCCGCGTGTTGGGTTACAGAACCAGTGAATGCCAAAACGATGGTTTTATACCCAAACACCTTGATCTGTCATTTCTCAAAACATTTTTCTTCAATCTGAGAAGTGAAGTACTGTGCTTGAGGTGCAATAATGTGAGTTGCAACTCTACCATGGAAACACTTCTTCCTCTTCATCTTGTCAAGGTATGACCTGTGCGATTAAAATTAATTGATAGCAATCAGTACCAAGAAATTTGTATCAACTGCTTTTTAATTATTATGAACATGCTAATTAATAAGTAAACACAAGATATGTAAGATAATTAGCAAATGCTGCAACCTGAACTGTTCGCCTCTCACTAGCTAATTTCATCATACCTCCTTGGTGAAAACATTAAAAATGACAGGACTTTAAAAAAAAAATATATATATATATATATATATATAAAAAAGAAGGAAGACAATTTCACAATTTCACTGGCAATCAATCATGTAACAATTCACAGAAACTGCCACCAAAATGAATAATATAACTTACAATAATAATTATTGTAAATGTTACAACCACCTGAGTGTATACGTACATGTGCTTTTGATCACATTGACATGGAATTTGTGCATTGTAAATACAAATTATTATTATGTGTACTGGTAAGACTACTGCCACTGTATTGAGTGACTGCTCATACAACTGGAGAAATTGACATAAAGTAGTTGTAAGCAAATTCCAAGTACATTTTTTTTTTCCATTAGGGCTGTAGCTTGCAGCAACTTATTGAAGCTCACAGCAAACCAGTACAGCTGGATACACCATACATGTGTTACAAGTATGTCCTACAGCACTGTCCCTTACACTAGAAAAAAAAGCTCTTGATCAGATTTTAATATCAACTAGCTACATGTCATTATTAAAGTGGAACTGATTAGTCATCCATTAAATGACCTTTTATCCACTGGAAATGTCAAGTTGCACAATATACTCAGTTATGTTTGTAGTAGATGAGACTGAAGTAAGTTACATCATGTAGTTGTTTTTGTCATGTAACAGCCTAAAAACCCCAGTGTCAACTTACAAATTCTCCATACTAGTCTGCATACATTTGTCACAGTTATAGGGAGGAGAAATTGTCTAGAGATCAACACAAAATTATTAATCCTTGGTGATCATTTTCTTAATTCTCATGACCTGTATGTTTTACCATGCATTATGTTAACAATGTGAAATTTGATGTTGATCACAATTTGGGCTAGCTGAAAGGGACAACCGTTCAAGCCTTCTTATTAAGGTTATATATAGTCCATATAACATACATAGATTACTTACACTACCATTACATTTGTGTTCAACATAAGTAATATTAATATTTTATTTTCCTAACATTTATCAGAAATGTACTATGCTTTTCTTTTTTATTTATTATTAGCTGCAAAGACCATACTGAGGCTTGGAAACGGTTGGTCATTGGGAAATTACCTGCCACAATCTGCCTACAGCTGTTGCGGTTCAGTTCCAATGGTAAAAAGTTGCAGCACATTGTGAAATATGATGAGATGCTTAAACTTTGTGAAATACGCATCTCTGATGACTCTAGGTCAACAGAAATCTCTAGAGTATCTTACAAACTTGTTGCTGTTGTATTGCACATTGGTGATAAGCTTTCCTCTGGCCATTATGTGTGCTACATGAAGCGGAATGGGTTATGGTATTATGCAGATGATGCACACATCAAAGGGGTGCACTGCATTCGAGGCCATTAATCAACAAGCCTATCTGCTATTCTATGAGAGGGATGTTTCTGCTGACCCTGTGGTGGAAATGTCACAAGGATTGAGTTCTTTAACTCCACATACTTACACCAAACAACATCCTTTAAGATTAGACGGCCAGGAAACAATCCAAATCCAACAAGCTACTCCCCCTTCCTTTTACATCATGGAGCCATGGTGTGACGTGCAATCTCCAGCAGTGTGTAGAACGGCAAAAGGCTGGCCAGGCCTTCAGTATACACCGATATGTGAGTCCGAGATGGAGCAAGCCGAACTTCTTGTCACCATGGGACACACCATCCCACACCACTCCAGAACACAGGGCTGGGAAGTTGGAGACCTTTCTAGGCTTTTACCAGGACAAGAGGAGGAAGGTTCTTGGCTGTCTAACTTCCTCCTTAACAAGATATTTTTTACTCATTGAGGAGAAGGCCACTGCAGTAGGTAATAAAGTGAGTACCCTGAACTCAGACATCTTTTTAAGAATGGCAACACCCTCAACAGAAATGTTTCGAAGGTTCAAGTTTCACCAACTCTACCCCAACATCCTGGATTCAGAAGTCATTCTTGCACCATTCAACCATGGCACGCACTGGTGCTTGGTTGTTGTGAACCTGAAAGAGAAGATGTCAATCTACATGGACTCTCTATACAATGGTGCTGGTGCAAAGATGGCATTTTCTAGAATCAACAACTTCTTAACATGTTCTGCTTCCACTACAGGGAAGAATTGGAACTTGGACAACTGGAAATATTTTGTAATTCCCTCCTCTGACATTGCACAGCAGGTCACCAGTAATGACTGTGGGGTGTTTGTGGCCAAGTGGGCAGAGCACATTTCCCTAGGACTGCCACTCGATTTTACTCAAGATCAAATGGTTACTTTTCGCTACTCCCTCATTCTTGACATAGTGAGGAATTCATTGTCACTGGACATCAAAGCTCCTACACAAAACAAGAATGAAACCCTCAGAAGAGGTACTGCGGCATCAACTAATTCTTCATCAACAGCAAAACCAAATGTGAAAACTGCAAAAGGTGATTCTGCAACCAACAGAAAGTACACAGGGAAACCAACATCAAACAAAGCTTCATCAGCTAAACCAACAGCAGTACATAAAGACCGAATGGGTGCACCAACTTCAGACAAAGCCTCCACAGTCAAGCCAACACTAAGTTGCAAAGACACCCTGACCAAACCAACTTCAGGCAAAGGCAAAACATTAAAATTAAAAAAGTCAGCCACTCGCAGAACCCCAACTTTTACCTCAAACAACCATGCCTCAACTGCCAATCAAACATCTGGATCAGGGAAAACCCCTAACTGGTACCACATCAAACAACCATGCCTCAACTGCCAATCAAACATCTGGGTCAGGGAAAACCCTAACTGGTACCACATCAAACAACCATGCCTCAACTGCCAATCAAACATCTGGGTCAGGGAAAACCCTAACTGGTACCACATCAAACAACCATGCCTCAACTGCCAATCAAACATCTGGGTCAGGGAAAACCCTAACTGGTACCACATCAAACAACCAACCCTCAACTGCCAATCAAACATCTGGGTCAGGGAAAACCCTAACTGGTACCACATCAAACAACCATGCCTCAACTGCCAATCAAACATCTGGATCAGGGAAAACCCTAACTGGTACCACATTAAACAACCATGCCTCAACTGCCAATCAAACATCTGGGTCAGGGAAAACCCTAACTGGTACCACATTAAACAACCATGCCTCAACTGCCAATCAAACATCTGGGTCAGGGAAAACCCCCACTGGTACCACATCAAACAACCAACCCTCAACTGCCAATCAAACATCTGGGTCAGGGAAAACCCTAACTGGTACCACATCAAACAACCAACCCTCAACTGCCAATCAAACATCCGGATCAGGGAAAACCCTAACTGGTACCACATTAAACAACCATGCCTCAACTGCCAATCAAACATCTGGGTCAGGGAAAACCCCCACTGGTACCACATCAAACAACCATGCCTCAACTGCCAATCAAACATCTGGGTCAGGGAAAAACATTAACCAGCCAAACTTACAGACTGCAAATGCGAATCCATCAACTCTCGCAGCCTCCGGCACTTTCATATATGAAGATCATTGTTACTCTAATGCTGTACCATCTAAAAAGAGGAGACTTGATCCTGCAGATCTACCCACTAATGTTGCTGCCATTTTGCCAGCAGAGTATCAATATAAATGCATTGAATATGAAGATCTGCCAGAAATGATGCCAGATGGCTTTAAAGTGCAGTTCTGCATAAAAGATATAACATGCAAGGAAGAAGTAGACAACTGGTTGTCCAAACTTGCCACATCTTCTAACATAAAATATAATACAGAAAGTGGTGGCCACACGAGATCGGGAAAACGAGTATCATTTGCAAGATGGTACATATGCCAGTGCAAACGGAAAAAACTAACAAAAAAACAAGAAGCTGCCAAAAGAGAAGTACAAGAGAAGAAACAGTTACAACGGCAAGCTCACCCAATGAACACTGAGCCTGAACAACTTGATCTCTTGTCAAAAAACAGGGACAAGAAAACTGATTGTGAAAGTAAGATGTCTGTTAAAATTTTCACTAAAAGAACAAGAGATGAAATGTGTGAAGTTGAATTGTGGTGGAATCACAACCACAGTGTTAACAGCTTCCACCTAAAGAGTTTCTGCCCTATCCTTCCATCAACAAAAGCTGCATTTGAAAATTATTTTGAGAGAGGTATGTCTGCCTCAGAGGCATTCCACCACCATGAAACAAAACTCATGCAAGACTCTATTTCAATAATGCTGCTGGCAGATCGAAAATACTGTCCCTCAGTCACTGATGTGAAAAATCTGTATGCAAAATGGCAAATAGACAAAAAGGGGGCCCCAAATGGGCAAGCCATGTTCAGCACTCTAGCAAAAATTATAGAGGATTATAATAAGAAGAATGCTACCAAAGGAGGAAAATGTTTTCTCCAGCGCTATGAACAATCCGACAACTCAGAACAGCCTTTAATTGTTGCCATATGCACACCCCTCATGAGCAGAGTGCATCAACTTAGACAAGCAGGAGAAATGGCCTTCCTTGATGCTTCAGGAAGCCTTGATAGATTTAACAACCCTGTCTATTTCATGTGCACCCATCACCCTGCTGGTGCTCTGCCTCTGGGTGTGTGGATAACATCTGGGCAATCACAACATGTAACGAAAGAGTGCCTAGAAAAGTTACAAGATGTTTTGCCACCACATGCCTTTGGTGGTAAAGGGCCAAAAACGGGTCCACAGATTTTTATGACTGATGATGACTCTGGACAAAGAGGGGCACTTTCAGACATCTGGAAAGACTGTTTACTGTTACTCTGTACTTTTCACTTCCTGCAAGCTGTCTGGCGTTGGCTTTTTAACTCCAACAACGGCATTAATAAAGAAGATCGCCAACATTTGATGGGCCATTTTCAGAAACTTGTTTTCTCAGCTTCGGAGAAAGAATTTCTTTCAGCAGCAAAAGCTGCATTAACTGATAAGGTTACTGTAAAGTATCCCAACTATCAGGAATACCTCAAAAGGTCGTTAAAGCGACAGCAAGAGTGGGCACTCTGTAATCGAAAGAACCTAATTACCAGAGGAAATAACACAGATAATTACACAGAATCAATGATTAACATATTCAAGAGTGTGATTCTACACCGAATGAGAGCATACAATTTGATTGAACTCTTCAAGTTTATTACAGAAGACCTTGACATGTACTTTCAGAGAAAATTACTAGCCCTTGCCTTTGGCAAAACTCAGAATCTTCATCTGGCTCCAAGGTGTTTTGGTGCAACAGGCTCAACAGTCCAGCTTAGTGCTATCAAACAAAGCACTTCTGACTCTTTAAAATTCGTTGTTCCAAGCAGAACTGATTCAGAGGTCAACTATGAGGTGGACTGCAGAACTGGAATCTGTACTTGTCCTTTGGGAAGCAATGGCAACCCCTGTGCACATCAAGCTGCAGTGGCACTAAAATATGGTATTGCAGGAATTAACTTCATTCCTCAGAGACCAGAAGAAAGGTTCAATCTTGCAAAACTTGCCATTGGAGACCATAAGGAACTCCAGCTACAAAAATTTGTTCATCTCCATCAAAACCCACATGCTCAAATTGACATAGACAACAACGACCATATAGTCCCCATGGATGTAGATTCTCTCTCTCCAACAACAGATGACACTTGCAGCAGCCAATCATCTGACAAAGATTCTGGTATTGAAGCCGATATTGAATTACAGGATATACTGAAACTTCACAGACAAGTAAATGATGACATTGAACTGAAGCTGAAAACGACTGATAAGAATTTTAGGGCATGCTATATGAAATATTTGGAAGTTTACAGAAATGTTATTTCCAAAGCAAGAGGACAGGCACCTGTTGCAGCACTTGCAACAGCTTTTGTAAACTTTGGTAAGGATCGACATGGACTTACTCTGCCTATTCTTCACAATAGCAGGGCCAGAATCAGAGTACAACCCACATCAATATCAAGAAGAAAGTCAAAGATAAAATCATCAACAGCACAAGCAACTGGTCCAAAGCCATCTTTTAAAGGGGTGAAGGGAAACAAAACTAATGCAAAACACCAGCTGAAATTAAGGAAAACTGCTTTCAACACAAAACGCCAGCGTAATCTGGCCAAGAATGTGAAATTGAACCTTCCCAATGCTGGGCACACTCGTTAGTTAACACCACCTGGCCAAGTCATCCAACTAATTATTTAAGATGACTTGAAGGGATCTTTAATTTTCTAATCACAGCAATTTGGTTGCATTTATGTACTATATATGGTATCACAAACCTCTCATTTTTTTCTGACATACAAGTATGTGGTACGTCATATACAGTCAACTATCTCTAAGCGGACACCAATGTAAGGCAGACACCTCTCTATAAGGCGGGCTGTCTAGAAAGCTAAGACCTAAGACTTGGAAACATAAGTCCCTGGATTTCTAAGTCTTAGGTTTCCAGGGTCTTAGGTTTCCTGGTCTTAGGTCTTAGCTTTCTATACACCCCTCTAAGGTGGACATGGATGGCTGACTGGCCAAATTTAACTTGTTTGTCTGTAACTAAACTCTACAAGGCAGATGCCTCTCTAAGGCAGACAGCTAGAGCTGGTTCCGAGGGTGTCTGCTTTAGAGAGAGTTGACTGTATAGCCATCTAGATACATGTTTCTGCTAATAAAGATGTTTGTGCAGCTTTATACATATACCAAAAATTTGAAGTAGACCCTTTATGCTCCCAGCTCGGCAGGGATATTTTGCAGGTTGCAGGTTGCAGGTCAACTGCTAACCCAAACCCCAACAATTAGGCTAACCAACTAGGCTAACCTTCAGTTAGAATTAGGCTAACCTTCAGTTGGGCTAAGCTAAGCTAACCGGGGCTAACCGTGACGCCATTCTCTTCCTAACCGCGTGTGTAATGTTTCTAAAAGTAGTCTTAACCTGCAACCTGCAACCTGCAAAATATACCTGCCCCTCCCAGCCCTTCGATTTCTTTGACTAAAATATACATAAACTGTTAATGATGATAGTCTGTCTGATAACTATACGGGGTCTCACTATATATACAGCTGGCATAAGGTCATTGAGGATGGGGAGTTAGGTTTAAAAATTTATTTCAAAATTAAAAGATTGGGAGGACTGAACCTGTAACTGTATAGAAAGGGGGGTGTAACTGTAACTGTATGGACAGGAAATATTTTTAAGAATGATCTCCAAAAGTTATACTGTTTCTTCATGCTTTTACACATGTTAGCCACTTGCCTACCAAAGAAAATTATTGCTACACTTAATAATGGTACCGTAGTTAAAATGTTGTGTTCGTCGGTTGCGTTACTCCATGATTTGCTTGCTGTACAAGTTAAGCTTACCTATTAAATGCAATCCATGATTTATTATCAACATACAGTGGATCCCTGTCTTAGGGCCACCCCGTTAATACGGCCACCTATTTTTGGCCTGGCAAAATCGCACTTAATCTCTTGTATAAAAAACCCTTTAATACAGCCACCTCTTTTTGGGGGGCCCGTAAGTGTCCGTATTAACGGGGTTCCACTGTAATATAAGCTTATTGTGCGGATGCATTACGGACCTATGCGTCCGGGGGTCCACATATTGTTAGCATGATATGCACAGCTGTCAGATTAAAAGTTGTAATTTTAATTTTATAGAAAAACGTTTGTTAGGAAGAGTTCACTGAAATAAATAGTCCATTCTAAACAGTATTGGTAAGATTCTTACCTTCATCAAAATTAAAATCGTTCACTTCAAAGTGGTCCCAAATTATCGCCTGCTGTGGTTGTCAACATATTTTGGGACCACTTTCGTCGCCACATGATCTTTCTTTACGGTTGTAGAACTAGAATAACATCGATTACTCTGGCAGACATGCTTTCCTCGCCTTTCAGCAGTGTGAAGCTCATTCGTTCGTTTTTCTTCCATAAAAATACGTATCCCGATAGAAAGGTGAACACAACTCGAATCCGCCGCCATTTTTAATAATGATAGGCCGCCATTTTTAATTAATTCAAGGACGGTTACCAAGCTCGGTCGAAAAGTGGTCCCAAAAAAATCACTAGAGCCCAGTCTTTTCGCAACTAGATTCGCAGCCTCATTCCCAGGGCCGCTCTTCTTCCCGTCGAAAATAAAGGGAAAATTAATAGGACTGGACTTGTTGGACAGAAGATCGGATAAACGCTGACTATCTCAAGCACAGATTAAGAGGGGCGTGTTTAAAACACGAAATGGCGAAATGGCGAAACGGCGAAATGGTGCAAAATGCGCGCCAAAAACTATCCCCACAGTCACAGTGCAAGTCCCTTCTCCACTGCTCTGAAGAGGTCACGTGACACCAAGTACGTGGCATAATGGCGGTCAAACGATAAATAGCCGTTGTCTCTAATGAATCGTTTGATGGTGGTTTCGTTCGTTTACCTCGTCAAAGTGTGTAAGTGTTATTTCTACGTACACCCCTTGCGATCATTAATGCTTGACTTTTGTCGGGATTTATTGCCCCGTTGTTCAATTGTACCCCAAAAATACGAAGATTTCAGTGGAACAACAAACGCCTGGATCTCTCTTTTCTTGACAGTGCTGTTTTCACACACAGTCATTTCGCCATTTCGCCATTTCACCATTTCGCCATTTCGCCGTTTTCGCCATTTAGCCATTTCGTGTTTTAAACACGCCCTATTAAGAGCTAGTAGTTCAATTGTTCCAGTAGACATTTCATTTTATAACCTTTATTTTTTCCCCATATAAAGGGATGCCGCTGTTAATAAACCTGAGCATGTTCAAAATATGAGCGTAGACTATTATCAGTGAAAAGTCAGGGACGGGACAATCAATCAACAGACATGTATTCATAATAGTCGACTGGTTTCTATTCGATCAAATGCAAAGGCATGTCTCGTAGGGCTTCGGGAAGGTAGACGATTGATCAGAAGTACAGGTACTGGTGAGATTACTAGTCTTACTGCATACATTATCTATAGTTTATGATTTATTTTTAAAGTAGCCTTTGTTTTTAATTTCCAAGATTGTTTTTAGATCTGTCTCCTTAAGAAGGACCGGTTCTCATGACTTGCTCTTCAAAATATTGAACGTTGATGTAAGTTCTCTAAAAATAACAAAAGAAAAGAGGAAATCAATAAACAGAACACAGTCTATGTGACAAACATGAAAAATGGTTTTGCCAATGGAAATGGTTTTGCCAATATTTCGGTTTTATTACAAAAACCTTCCTCAGGGTAACTCAAAATAACATTTGCTTTTTTCCCTCGAAAACACTCGAATTTTGTCCGCCTCTAATGAGTAAATTATACGGTCATTTGAAGAACAGCATATCTGAGAAAGGTGATCGAGAAAGAAAACCACAGTTAACCCGGCAGTGGAACTGAATGGATCAAGTAATTAAAACACTCCAAATACCGTGTCCTGTGTTATCGAAATAATTATCGAAATAATTTACCAACTAAATTAACCACTAAATTAACCTGCACATCAATAAGGTTTCCTAGGTTACCTACGTATAATTTATATAAAAAAGTCGAGAACAAGGTATGTCCCTTCTATGTTATAATACCAGAGATAGCTATACTTCTATTTTCCCATCTCTGAAGATATAGCTATATTCCAATTATTTCCATCTTTCAAGGAAAAAAAGATAAAATATTTGCAGAGAAAAACGATAATAATTAGTAATGACCATTAATAACCATTAGCAGAGTTTTATTTACATTATTAAGATCCAAACTTTAAACAAAACAACAATTCCAATAACAGGGTATCAATACACCTTGTAAAGATCTAATCTTTTTCAAAAAAAATGTTTTGAGTTGCCCTGAGAAAGGTTTGTAATAAAATCGAAATATTGGCAAAACCATTTCCAGCAAGTTGAATGTCATCCTGGAAAGAAAATGGTTCGTTGATGTTTTTTTAATTAGCTACTTGTTTTGACAAACATTAGATATTCGAAATGAGGTTGTTAGGCCGTTTATTATGGTTCTCCAAGATAGGGATACTTTTTTCTCCTTGAAAATATGGGCGTTATATCGAAGTTTTTTTAATTGGACTGATTAAAATGACGAAGAAGTATTTTAAAGAGGCTTAAAAATACTTTATTTAATTTTTTTTTGGTTCCAATATATATATATGGGAATTGCTTGACTATGTGATGGGTCGGTCAACTGAAACAACACCTTTCTCATTTCATCTTTTTTATCATAAAAAATATAACTTTAAATTTTTTTTATATTTTTTTAAATTTTAATTTTAAATTTTTTAATTAAAAAATATATAATATATTTTAAGAACCAACCAAAAAACTATCGGTCCCGACATAAAAAGGACAAAATGAGATATCTACGAACGGCTTAATGTTTTTGAAATAAACAACGAAAACTCAAGGAATTGGGGTGGTCTAAGTTTTCATGTATGACCGAGGGTTGATAAGACGTCTGACTCCAGCAACGATGGTAAGATGATTGATACTCCGTGAGTTACTTCAAAATGTTGTTGTTTCAATATACCGGTAATAATAGTATTCTTCTCACCGCCTTGGCGTGCAAAATATCGTGTAGAATTAAATGAAGTTCTTTAAATGTTGGTCGTTCCTCTGGACACTCCTGCCAGCAACGCGACATCACGCTGAACCTAAATAATATTCAAAGTACATGTCAAGTTTCGTAAGGGTATAAATGTACAAAAAGGATAGAATACTTAGTCTATATTTACTAGAATTAGGTACTTCAAACTGACAAATGCTATAAGATCTGACAAAATAACGATAATTTGTGTTTTTGACCGTCCAATATATATAACAATGATTTGTTATAGCCTCGCCTATAGATCGACCACCACCTTGATATTTTCTGTTTTGCTAATATCTGGAAAAAAAATACCCCGTCAAATTCGGGCTCGTCGGTGAATCTGGGCAGATATGTTTCCCAAATAAATCTAAATATTATTAGCGGCGTACCTGTGAACCTTGTTAGTCAAGTCTGTAGGACGCACAATTACCAAAGCTAACTGAACTGACCACGGTAAATAAACATATTATCTTTATAACGGTAAATGCCTGGTCAGGCCGGCATAAATTTTTACTGATGGCCTTTAAACTGCTCTTGCTGACAGTTTGGCGTGCAGATTTTTTAAATTTATTCAAGAAAAACACTTCCATTTTGGCACCAAAACAAAATCTCAAACTGCTCTAAAGAACAGATATTCTAAGACACTTTGGAAGGTAGTTTCTTTGGTACGTAAAAAAACCAACAATATATTAATGTAAAAAAGAAAACCAAGCTTACAGCTCTTCGGAGCAATGAGGAGGTTTTTCCAGTCTTTCTCCTTCTTTCAGCTTGCTGTGAAGTTCAACTAGTCCGGTAACTCCCTTATATGGACGCTTGCCTACAATGAAGATAAGGTTGAACGCATGTCTGTGTGTTGTTGCATTTCTTGTATACATTTGCTCCATTTTTTTTCCAGCTTAATGCCGCATTTTTTTACAGTAAGCCAATATATTGACGCTTTTTATACACCGTGTTGCAGTCTTTCATTTCTTTCGCTTGATTTCCGCAGGGATTGCTCAGAGTCCGTAGTCTGTTACAAGCGTATAAACTGTCCATGAGGAAATGTATTTTTCATAACTGCCACCCAGAGCAAAGTAACAGAGAAACAAAAGCCGTCATTGACAATTCACACACTGATAGCTTTCTTCCGTCATTGGAGAAGCTGGTCTTAATATTAATAAAGCTCTCCTAGTTAACTATGTGTTGGACCTGAGGCACAAATAAATTAAACTTTAGCCACTTCAAAATAATTTTGAAAAACAAAGTTGACACAGAAAAGCACATGGTTTTAATTCAATAAAAATGGTAAGTGTTTGAAGTATCTATTTTAAATAATTAAGCCAATTACTTATTGTTAGCACAATTTTTTATTTGTGCTATAAGTAATATATGTATATGTATAATTATATTTTTGTAAATCTCGAATTAGCGTATTTAATTTATTAATAATAATCAGTGAATTTTTGTGATCATATATGGTGTAAGCGAGACTTTAGTTTCCGCATTTATTGTAACTAGTATAATTAAATAACATATCCTTTTATTAATTACCCATGGAATTTTTGTGATTATAGAAAATAAATAAATTAATTAAAACAATTATTAAAGCTCTCCTTCCCTTCCTCTTCCAGTCTGCTCTCCTGTTTCCTTCATTTTGGCCAACCACCACCGGCTAACTTTTTTGTTTTCAGTGCATTTCTACATCCTGACAGCATGACACAGGTAACTTTTTAATTATTAATCATTTGTTGTCGACACGGGTAAGATGCCTAAACTTACCATAAACTATTTTTTGTCATAAGGTTGGACTTACCAAGAGTGACTATTTCCCAGAGAAGCACACCAAAAGACCATCTGCAAGGATGCGAGCAAACAAAGAGATAACATTTATT
Source organism: Desmophyllum pertusum (assembly GCA_029204205.1). NCBI lineage: Eukaryota > Metazoa > Cnidaria > Anthozoa > Scleractinia > Caryophylliidae > Desmophyllum > Desmophyllum pertusum. Next base: position 3,586 of record MU825967.1, on the reverse strand, counting down.
TTGTCTATAGAGTGAAAAAGCTGAGCTCAGTAACAATTGTGTAAATACAGACGGATGTATTCGTGTTTTGGCAAGCTATGTGCAGCAACGTGTAGGTGAGTTGATTGCTTTCTGTTTGTTTAAAAAGAGGTTACGTATTATACGTTTACCTTTTCTTATATGACTGAAATGGTTTACATATACACGGGACAGCTGTTAACTTTTGTCTTGCCAGAGAACAAAATTAGCTTCTAATTGGCTGGGGACGAATTTCTGCACGAAGTATGGTTTGAAACAGATTTTGAAATAAAGTCACCGGACGGCATTATCCGCCAGTTAATTCAGACGTCTCTCGGGTAGTATGGGACAGAGAAAGACGGCTGAAATTCAGGCTAGTTTGAGAAGCCATTTCAAACACTCGCGTGCTTCGTGTTTCATTCGGGGTTCAAAACACCTCGAAACAATAAAAGCACTCGGCCTGAGGCCTCGTGCTACTTCAGTATCACTTACACGTCGGACATGGTTTGTGAATCGTCCTCGTAGAGCTTCGCTAGGCATCCAAAGCCACGGAATTCTTCCCTTGTTGGAACAAAATGAAGGTTGTTTATCACACAAAACGACGACATTAAAATTACGTCATCTTGGACCTCATTTTTTTAACCTGATTATTTTTAAATGTCAGAATATCGCCAAAATTGGTTGCAAAAAAGTAAAGAAATATACCAATGATAAAACTAAATATATTGAAAAAAATATCATTAAGCCTGTTAAAGTATGGGGAATACATTTAAAGATTGAATAAGGAAATCAATAGGCTGGCCTACGATACGAGATGATTCGGTACTTGACAGTGAAAGAGGTCTGGGTATGAGTTATTCCCATGAAAGTATTTAAAATACCTCAGTAGTTTTAATGTACTCGCCATCTTGAGAGACATCTCGGGCCATCCCAAAGTCTGCCACTTTTGCAATAAGTCCATTTCCTACCAGGATATTTCGAGCTGCCAGGTCTCGATGAACACACTGTAAACAAAGTATACGCATGAAACATATTTCAAATAGTTCTTCATTTTCTCGAATAAGAGTAATGCTTTGATATTTAACATGCGATGATAAACGCAAATCGACATAAGCACGTATAACCTTTTTTGACAGAAGATTCCGTGCAGCAAAAATAGTCGTTCTGACTGCACCACACAGCACAACTGTTCTGATAATACCATAATACCGCAATGCATGCTGTCAGACCCTTAATACTTCCTTAATATCATAAAAGCTGCACATAACTCCTTTACTACAATAAATAAAAAGCTTACTTGAACTGACGAATTCCTAAACAGCCTATCTGCAGACCATCCATGTTTTACATGCTATCTTGAAACTGGCATTCTTTGCCAAGTCCATCTCTGCATGATGCAATTGTTCGATGAAGTATTTACTAAATGCCTATCGTTCGCTTAAATATAATTAATATATATGCAACACTCGACGGATGTTGGAGACTACATCAATAATTAAGGATATTACTTGCCAGTTTGCTTTCTAAGTGCTTCATTCCATTCGCGATATCTGAGGCAATTTGTAACAGTTCCCTCTCCGTCAGTCTCGACCATATGTTAGCATACGCCGGATCCTCTTGTCCAATGCGTCCATGAACTTGGCTGTTATGCAGCAACTTATCAAGACTTCCACCAGGTACAAACTCAATAACGACGTATAAAGGCTCTAATGATGTATAGACGTACGTAATTTTGCAAAAAGAGTTTATATAAGTAAAATCACTTTTTAAATAAATATATGTAAGAGATTCAATTCAAGACAACTGGAATAAATGAACGCACATAAGATATGTTTCACTATTTCTCAATGTGTTATTGCTGTTGTTGTTTAACACAAGACACCGGGCTTCGCCGAGCGCGTTTCATCCGTTTTCCAACCACCGAGAAGATAGTTGAAAACAAGACGCGCAGTGGAGTGTTGCTGAGTGTTTGTGACGAAATTCGAGGTGTTTGGAATTAATGCGATGAAACGCTGCTCCGAGTGAATTCTTTGTTAAGGATTTATTGGGCCTGTTTCTGTGCACGTGTTGAATAGGCACATCGGGAAAATGAGTGCGCATGCTCGGCTGTTTCGCTGTAGAAGATAATATACGGTTTATGTTTATGTTACTTACGAGCGCTCTACTTCGAGCGAAAAATTATCTATTATTTTGCTAAAAAAGATATGTGAAAGAAGAGTCTCTATCGGAATTGTTTTCAAGGTAAAAACCTTATCTGTCCCGTGACGGCCTCAGCCCTGCGCAACAAAAACAACGGCCACGAATTTTAAGTTTCCGCCATTTTGACGCGGGATGTTTCTATGGAAATGACGCGAGCGGGTTGGTGCACGCGCACTCATTTTAACGCTGTGCCTGTCGAGTCACTATTTGCATGTGCGAGAGACTATTCATGAGTACGTTTTATCTGGGATTAAAAGCTTAAACTGATTTTGGTCGTACCTTCAAACGTACATGCTCCAACCAAACTGACGATATTCGGGTGTCGACCAACGCTGGTAAGTGTTTCCATTTCACTGATGAGTGCAAGTCGCTGTGTCTGGTTATTATTATCTGCAATCGATGTAAAAGCAATGCAAAAAATGTAATGCAAGTAATGTAAACGTTACTGCAAGAGAGTTAATTTTTTTTCATTCACAAGGGAAAATCCCAACTGATTTGGAAAACATGCCTCTCAAAATATTGTTGCCATGGAGACATCACGTTCCGTGAACAATGATATATCATATCAAATTGTTCACAGATAAATTTCAGGTAAAGTTGAAAATGTTGGTGGCTTTTACTTCGATATTGAAAAAAGAAAAGTTATATATAATTGTTTAAAGTCCGTGGAGGCGAATTCCCTCGTAAAAGCAAAACAAATTCTACTGGTTTCAACATGCCATATCCGACAGAAAGGTGTCTATATGTGCAAACAATTTACATTTAAGGTATGTCAATTCCAACTGATGCATTATTACGTTTGTTTTATTAAGCTATTACGAGAATGACCACAAACCTATCAGAGTTTTGACAGCAACTGGTAATTTGCTGCCGTCTCGCCTCATGTAGAAACCCTTGTTTTACCATACCAAACTCTCCTCTACCAAGTTGATCGTCGGTTATCTCCAGCTTTTCTCGAGGAATTTGCCAATTTCTATCAATTCCCATTTCCCTCAAATACGTTTCTTCGTCAAAAAACTTCGTTTTCATCTCTGTCAGCTTCAGCTTGGATTTCTAAAACGGTTTGCTCGTCTCTCAGGTGGGCTATTGTTCCTTCTGTAATGTCAAGCAACGGAAACGCATCTTGATTCTCGGCTATCTGTAAAATCATTCATGAAGGCATTGGTGGTTTTCATCAACGTTACAAAAACTGTTTGTTTGCATGAACAATGTCAGAAAATTAACAGGTAAAAAAGCTAGCAAAAAGAAACGTTTTGTCCAAATTATAGTTTTGAAGCGTTTTTCATAATCGAGTTACATCAGAACCCCGCTAACTCGAACTCGGTTAACTCGAACTCCCCGCTATCTCAAACTCAAACCCATTCCCCTTGCCCTTGTTTGTCAGTCATGT